>CM046436.1:2277630-2593768 GCA_025506505.1 Flaveria sonorensis | reverse complement strand
TCGTCCCGGCCAAAGCGGACAATATCATGTGCGGTTACGCTGGGCTGTTACAGATGGTATCAGAGCCAGCCGGGCCGGTGTGCAGCGAGGACTGGGCTCCCTAAGGGGGTGGATTGTAACATCCCACATTGGTTGGGAAGTTGAACGAAGGCTTCTTTATAAGGGGCTTGAGACCTTCCCCACTATGACGCTTTTGCCTGGGCGATGATGGTACGTCCCGGTCCGGTGAAGACAAAACCGTGAGGCGATGGTGGTTCGTCCCGGCCAAACGGACAATATCATGGTGCGGTTACGCTGGGCTGTTACAGTAATGGTGGTCTCTGCCTCGTTCTTCTCTCAATTTCCCACTCTCTCTTCCCTTTGTTTTTAATGCAATGGTTTTTCACTACCACATACTTGAGTCTAAGCTTCAACCACTTAATTTAATGCAATAACTCTTTTACTTTCCTGTTTATTTCTCATGCTATTTGATATAGAGTATAATATAAATATGTAATATATATTGTACATATAAGATAGAAACTATTTAAATAAAAGACTCGTTTGGGTCGCTAACCCAGTCATGCTCAATAAGGTGCAGTTTGTTTTTTTAGAGGTAAAATGTCTGCAGTCTACGGATCATATCTGCAGACATTTGTAAAAGAAAAGGTGGACCAAACCTCTACAGTCTGCAAGTAGAAGACTGTTTTTAAACATCTGTAGACTGCAAGATAAACACCTTACTCGAGTCTGAGCGAAGGAGGTTGTGCGACGCAGGGGTCGACGGGATGGGTGTGCGAGGGGTTGGCAGTTGGGTGTGCGACTGGATGGGGTGTGCGACTGGATGGGGTGTGCGACGTGGGGTGTGAGACGGGGAGGGTGGCGGTGGCGAGGGGGAGGTTGCCGGTGGCAAGGGGGAGGTTTGCCGGGGGGGAGGGCGAGGGTAGAGGTGTACAAACCGGTTTTTGGGGCCAAACCTGTTCGTTTCAAACCGGTCCGGTTTCAACCGGTTTTATTTTCAACCGGTTTGAACCCCAAACTGGTTCGGTTCCTAAACCAGTTTCAGGGTTAGGATATTCAACCTATCGAATCGGTCTGGGCCAGTTTGAAAGCCGGTTCGGGCCCAAACCGTTTCGGGTTTTCATTTTTTTTTTAAATTTAAATTTTCCAAACTCCCAACAGTCCAAAAAGAAACGCCCAAACAGATGCGTCCGAACAGCGCTCATGCGCCCAACGGCGCTCATGCGCCCAAACAATGCTAATGCGCGCACAGTGCTCATGCGCCTAAATAGTTCTCATGCACCCACAGTTCTCATTCGCCAAACAGTGCTCATGCGCCTGAACACTTGGCCAAATTTCAGAAGTTTTCCACACTTATCAATTGTTCAAAACTTGTTCAATTGATCTAAAACGTTATTTATTTTTATCAAAGATTACACATTTGTATAAATTATTTATAAAGATTAAAACATAAAACATTAAATAAAAATATAATTATGATTTATGATACATGAAATTAAATATGATTATTTATTTTTATAAAAGATTACATAAAATGTAAAAAAAGATACTATTCAAAACATAAACAATTCAATCAATGACGTAAACTTTATTCTTCGCCACCAGAACCCGAGGTATTACGAATTGGTTTATATTTAAATTTTAAATGTTCTATCGCAAGCGTATTATTTGACGCGTTATCAAAAGATATAGAAATATTTTATTTTCTAATTTATATGTTTTAATAACTTTATCAATAAGATAAAAAATGTTTTGCCCAGTGTGAGGATAATCAACAATTCAAACGCAATCGTACGTTTCATCATTTGCCACGAACCGGGTTCAACCCAATGGGCGGTGACACAAATGTACGAGTCCGGTGAACCGTGCGAGTCGACCAACGTCACTAGTAAGTTACACTGGTTTGAAAATTTTCAAAATAAGATATTAATTCTTTTTAGCTTTTTTCCCCATTTTTAAGCAATCTCTTCTAAGTGTAGCACACGACTTACATGTGTGTATCGCGGTTGGAGAGTTCGTTGAATTAGCCGGGTCAAACGTTCATTGTCGAAATATTTGAATGGCAAACTTTCTTGAATTACAAAATGCGTCATTTGCTCACGAACCGCATTAACGTCATAAGCCCAAACATTCCCTTCGCTTGTCATCGAAGCTTGACCTTGAGACGGTTCACCTTTTAAAGCCTTACAATATTTATTCGCAATGTGGTTTTTCAAGTTGTATTTGCATCTTTTTTAAAAACTTATGACAATACTTGCAACGAGCTTTGTTTGGACCGCTAGCCATTTGACATAAATCGTAATTGCACCATATTTCGGGGTTCCTATTCGTAGGAATGATTGCTACCACCACGTTGCTTGAAGACGCATCACAACCAATGGATGATTGAGCACTTGATCAAGCCTTTTGAAATGAACGAGAGTATTGAGAGTTTTTTTTTAATTGAACGAAAGTATTGAGCGTATTTGAGAATAGAGAGCGTTTTTTGAGAGCAGAGAGTGTTTTAACTTGTTGTGATTCAACCAAAATATTCAATACATATTATACTAGCTTAATGGGGGTATAATGGTAAAAAACACAAAAACGTTCATAACAGCTATATAGCCGTTTTATAACGACTACTTTTTAAAAACCGGTTTGAAAACAGGTTTGGGACCGGTTTTGGAACAGGTTTGAAACCGTTTTCAACACATGAATCCTCAAACCTATTGAGGAACCGCGGTTCAGACCGGGTCGGAACCGGTTTGGGCCAAACCGGTTTGGTCCAGAAACTAGTTCCGGGCTTTTTGCCCAAACCAGTTCCCGAACCGGTTTTTTTGCCCACCTCTAGGCGAGGGTGGAGGGTGTGGAGGCGGCTGGTTGCGCGAGATGGGGCTACGTGACGGTTTCACGAGATGGGGGCTGCAGGCGGATGCAAGCGGCTGGCGGGAGGAGCGACCGGTGGGAGGCGCCGCCGGAGGGGGGAGGAGGCTGCTGGTGAGGGGTGATGGTAAGGTTTTGTAGAAAGAGTTGAGAAGTTGAGAAGAGGTTTGAGAAGTGTTTTTGAAGTTATATTTTTGTGTCTGCATCAAGAAGACCACACGCGCAGACGTTTTTTAATGAAATCTTTTCAAAAAACAAACAGTTTGCACACACTAATGTCTATGCGTAGTCTATGCGGCGCAAACAAAAGAGGCTTCGCAGATGTTTTTTAAAGAAAACAAACACCACCTAAGTTTCAGTATGATCTCGGGTTTGTTCATTAATCGAACTCCTATAGAGCTCAAGCTTGAGATCGAGCTCGTTTGTTTAATACCAAGCTTCAACTTGACTTGTTTATACATATACTGAATTTAGTTCGAAACTCATAATGGATATTATAGAAAACTGATACAAAGATAATATCCATAATAAATAAAACATAATAAAGTTATCTGTATCATTTATCTAAAACTCTTTAGGCAAAACCATAAAGCATATTGTTTTAGTTTCAGTAGTATTTCAATTCACACATGTGTATATCGTAATAATACAAAATTTAAACCATAGAAGAACAATTTATATAACTAGACATAATTTCTGATTATACTTGGTTATTTAAGTTGATATAATCAAAATAAACCGTAAGAAAAATCTATACTATATAATAAAAAAAGTTTTTGAGTGACACATCACACGTGTCACCTTCCGTGATGTCTAGAATTTTGTTTCTCGCATCTCTCTCATATTAATGAAAATAATATTAAATAAGTAACTAAATAATTAAATATTAAAAAAAAATCTTTTTATTCTAATAAATTATTAAAACATATTAAGTTATAAATTTTAGTTATATCTTATCTTAAACATACTTTTATACTTCCTGGTTCTTATTATTTATTATTTATAATTTTTTAAATGGATATAACATATATACAAAATAATAATAAAACTTATAGATTATAATATGTTGATTTTTTAACCCATGGGCTTATAAGCTAGTTTATAAATTAAAAAAGAAAAAATTTTAAATACAAAGTGTATTTTTGTTACAACGTGTGAGAAGACACAATAATCAAAAAAGTCACAAAAAAAATTATATCTCACAATCTAAATCGAATTTCAAAAAGTAATTCCGAGCTTTTGTTCCCCTAGTCGTCTCACTAAGAAAAAAAAATAAACGAAAAATAAAAAAATAAGACACAATAAAAAATTTTTATTTTTTTTCTGAAAGTGGACGACGAGACGAAAAGAGACTCCAAAGTATTTTTTTGAAATTCGATTTAGATTGTGAGATATAATTTTTTTGTGATTTTTTAACCTTATTGTCTTCTCACACTTTATAACAAAAATACATTTTGTATAATAACTTTACCCATTAAAAAATAACAATGTCAAGTACGAAATATCAAATAAATCAATAGGTTTTAATTTTTAACATAAATAAAATATATTTTACTGACACAAAATGACAAATGAAATCAAAAGCTAATATTAATCATGATTGCTATATCAGACCGTTGGTAGCTTGGAGAACCCGCGTCCCTCATTAATCAACACCATAAAACCAAACCCCCGCCATTCATTCTTCTGATTTTCATATTTCGATTGATCGATCTTCTATTCTCATCAGATTGATTGATCTTCTATTCTCATCAGATTGATTGATCTTCTATTCTCTTGTAAGTAGGTTTGAATCCATCTCAAATCGAATTTCAACTTTTGGACACCCAATTCAGAGGGTAAAAGTGTTTCATCTGATGATTTCCATTCTAATCCGCTACATTCAGATGGTTATGTTTGATCACACGCATATCAGCAGATGATTTCGATTCTAATCTGCTACAAACATCATCCGGTAAGTATCGTCCTAAAACACCCCTCATCTGATGGTTTGAATCTTATTGTGGATCTCCCACAATTCTCAAACATGAACTTCCGACTACCAAATCAGGAGGTAAACATGTTTTCGATTTCGATTTCTGATGAAACTGTGTCATAGCTTTTCGCTTTCTGTTCAATTTACTAGTTGGAGAAAGATTTTGTTTTTTTTAGGGTTTTTGTGCTTTGCTCCTTTTTAGCTGTACCAGGGGCTCCGATTGGGGGTTTTGTTCTTTCCACTATTCAATTGACTAATTAAAAACCAATTGAAACTAACAAGTTTTATGTTATCATTAAACCAAACTTTGATTAGTGTTTTGGGTTTTGATTGCACTTGTAAGCAGGGAGATTTTGATGCTCTGTTATTTAATTTGGTTAGGTGTTTAGGGTTACTAAATAGAGATGTTGATTTGGTTCTTGATTTGTGAGTTATTTGCAGAATCCTTGTAATCAATCTGTAAATTCCCAAACCTTTTTATAAACTTTCTTGCTTATGGTTCTTGTGATTGTGGGTGGTTAATAAACTTCACAATATGCAAATGATGGTGGATGTGGCATCATGGGTCAGCTATGGGAAATAAAACATCACTTATTTCCTAATTTTAATGTTTTTCTAATTTTCTCTTAAGTAAATGATTTTTTGCCTCTGACTCTAATTAGTCAAGTAGACTTGGATTCTGTTTATAAAAACGTGCTGTTTAAACTTAAAATCCTGTTACTTATCACATTAAGTTTATAGAAACGAGGTAAACAAATTGAAAATGGAATTTAGGAAGCAACTTGGATTCTTTTAAGCCATTATCCCTCTTCTTCTCTCTCTACCAGGATTGAGTACACCGATGACAGAAAACAACACATAATACTTTCAAGTGCTGGTCCAAGGTAACCATTTTTAATCGTTGTGCATTACATTCTTTGTTTCTCAGTCCACCACAACTTTTTCCATGAAGCTGCTTTACTTGGCATTATGTCACTGTTTTGAACAATCGGTCGTAGACCGCACCATCAACGGCATCTGCATACTTCTTAGTGTTGTCGCCACAACCTACATGTTTGTAGTAATGTCCTCATCTTTTTATTTCTGTAATTTTGTTGCTGTTAAACTATATTAAGTTAAAAGTCCCTATCAATGACTGATCTCCAGTATGTTGCTTCCCTTGCAGGTGTGTGTCTCAAAAGGGTGGGTGCCTGCCATAAAATATATAATAATTTTATTTCATCAAGTCTGGAAACACTACTACTTTACTGTGTTGAGTTTATTTTTATCACTGTTACACTTTACCATATTGTTGTGTCAGATTGTGATGGAATGTTTGAGATTCTCAGAATCTGACATGATATATAACTTTATAAACGCTCTGTTACATGCATGCAGTATTCCAACGATTAGCAAATGATTGGTTTTGAAAGAATAATCATGGATTGTCATCATGGTAAGAGTGTATTCATTTATAATACTTACAAAATCGCCCATTAACTATATCTAATTAAAGGGAAAAGGTTATCTAGATATTCCTACAAGGAGGTAAGCATCATTTGTTCTCTCTTTTTTTTTTTTAATTTATGAAGCAACTTCAAGCTTGACTGTTGTTTGTACTTTGTTTGTTTCTTAAACAGGTTCTAGTGGTTACAAGCTGAATAAGTTGCACTTGCTACCTATTGTTTGGTTGAATGATCCATATGGCTTTGGCATTTCACCACATACCAATATGGCTGAATGGTAATTAATAGCTTCGTTTTTGCTAGTAAAAAACTAGTTATTAAGCTAATTGCAGTTTCTAGCATTTGCAAGAAGTTTATATAAATGAAATTTTCTCTTTTAAAGCAAATGGCACATGATGCAAAATGATGAAGCTGCTGAGGTAAAATGTCTTGGACTGTTTCCTTCAAATGCTGCAAATTTTAACGCTGTAAAACATTGTCTCCTTCCTATGACAACCAAAGGTGTAATCCCACATGCCAAAATTATATTTCATTAAATTATTTAATTGGTTTTTTTTCATTACTTAATTAATTTCATGTGTTTCCTTTCAGATAAAGATCAAAACATAGGCAATTTTAGTTCGATGCTACTTACAGAGAGAAGTGCAAAAGTGGAGCTTTTTATCAGATAATGGTCCTTTTTTTAACTGTATTATTTTATTATCACCTTGCATTACTAAAACAATCCTTTTAAACCTGTTTCTTATTCTCATAAGGTTGGAACTGCAGTAGTAAGTGCAAAGTGGCGTCAAGTTTGAGAGTGAAGACTTGTCAAGTGTCAACACACTTGTTTACCTTATTCCAAACATATCTACCATCAGTGGTTCAAGGTGGATTTCTTTATGCTTAAGACAAACATTAAACACATATAACTCCATGAGTACTAACTTAATTGTTAAATATACTAATCAAAACTGAAGAATACAGGGAGAGTTCATAGTTCTATTATTTATTGGGGTTTAGGTTTACTAGTATAGATTGTTGATTAGGTTCTCTTTGTGGATTATATGCAGAATCCTTGTAACCATTTGTAAATTCCTAGACCTTTTTACATTTTCTTGCTTATGGTTCTTTGATTGTGGGTGGTTAATTGACTTTACACAATGTATAAAAGAGTTATGTGCTAATCGTGTTAATTTATTGTAATTAACAGGAAAGAGAAAGGAAGAAGAATCGACATGGAGGTTATAACTACATGTTGCTACAAGCAACTTTATTTTGGATTCCTCAGTTTGTGAATGTCTTGAACTTCAAGACGCGAGAGATGATCTGCCGCTAGATTTTCTGCTCCTTTCTTATCACGAATTTCAATGTTGGATTCTTGAAGCAGAAGTATCCAACGAATCAGTCTTGTCTTTGCATCTTGTTTATTGAATAAATAACGAAGGGCTGCATGATCGGTGTAAACGGTTGTTTTTGAAAGGATTAGATACGAGCGGAATTTTTCAAATGCGAAAACTACCGCAGAAGCTCTTTCTCGGTGGTGGTGTAGTTTTCTTGTGCATCGTTTAAGGTTTTGCTCGCATAGTGAATGGGTGGAATTGCTTGTCTTTCCGTTGGCCTAACACGGCTCCTACCGAGAAATCGCTTGCATCGCACATGAGTTCAAATGGTAGCATCCAATCAGGGGAAACCATGATCGAAGCTGTTACCAGTCTCTCTTTAAGCAAATTGAATGCACTAATGCATTCGTCTGAAAATACGAATTGTGCGACTTTCTCAAGAAGTTGAGTCATTGGTCTTACGATTTTTGAGAAATCTTTGATGAAACGATGGTGGAATCCTGCATGACCTAGGAAGCTTCTGATGTCTTTCACGGTTATGGGAAGTGAAAGTTTGGAAATAGTGTCAAGTTTGGCTTGATCACCCTGAAGCCCTACTCGCGAGATTTTATGTCCTAACACTATTCCTTCTAACCATGAAATGGCACTTTTCCCAATTCAAAACAAGGTAGAGTCTTCACATCTAACCAGCATCTTTTTTCTAGATTTCAAGACATTATTCAAATGAGTTCCCAAGATAGAGAAGTCATCCATGAAAACTTCCATTGAATGTTCGATCATGTCGTGAAAGATTGCTACCATGCATCTTTGAAATGTAGTAGGGGCATTACACAATCAAAAGGCATTCGCCGATAAGCAAATGTGTCATATGGACAGGTGAATGTCATTTTCTCTTGATCTTCGGAGCAATAGGAATTTGGAAATAACCTGAGAAACCATCAAGGAAACAGTAGAACATTTTTCCAGATAATCTCTCAAGCATTTGGTCAATGAAAGGCAGAAAAAGTGATCTTTCCTTGTGGCATCATTGATTTTGCGATAGTCGATGCAAACTCTCTATCCTGTAACCGTACGAGTTTGAATAAGCTCATTCTTCTCGTTAGTTACAACAGTCATTCCTTCTTTCTTTGAAACAACTTGACAGGACTGACCCAAGGCGATCAGAAATAGGGTAATCAAACCGGCATCTAGCAATTTGATTACTTTTTTCTTCACAACCTCTTGCATGCTCGAATTTAAACGTCTTTGAGGTTGAATGACGGATTTGAAGTTCTCCTCTATCAGTAATTTATGAGTGCAAAAGGATGGATTGATTCCTTTGATGTCCATGATTTTCCATGCAATTGCTCGTTTACGTGCCTTAAGCACATTGAGCAACTTGTTCTTCTCATTATTTGATAAGGCGGATGAGATTATGACAGGAGGTAGATGTGTTTTCAAGAAAGGAGTATTCAAGATGAGATGGAAGTTCTTTGAGCTCTAAAACCGAAGGATCTTTGATAGAAGGTTTGGCTTTAGGTTCTAGTTCTTGTTGATGATCTCAAATGCTTCTTGATGAGATAATGTTTCATCCACTTATGGTTCTGAAGTGATTTGATTCTCACAGATGGGTTCGATAGTTTGGACATCTATTAATTGATGTTGCAAGCTTCATATTCAAGAGATTTCCTCAAATGGCAGCTTATGATCGAATCGCAAACATCAATGTAATAGAGTGAGTCATCATGATGTTGAGGATGTTTTATGGATTGTCCTATGTCAAATGTCACTTCCTCCTCATCCATTCGAAGCGTGAGTTTGCCGGTGCAAACATCAATGAGAGCTCGAGCAGTTGCCAAGAAAGGTCGACCTAGATAAGAGGAACATTCTTATCCTCATCCATGTCAAGGATCACAAAATCAACGGAAATACGAATTTGTCGATTTTACCTAAAAGGTATTCAACGAGGCCCCTCGGATATTTAACAGAACGGTCAGCTAACTGGATGCTCATACGGGTAGGTCTAGGTTCACCTAAGGTTAACTTTTCAAAAACCGCATAAGGCATAAAGTTAATGCTAGCACCTAAATCAGCTAACACATTACTAACAGAAAGATTTCCTATTAAGTAAGGTATGGTAAAACTTCCTGGATCAGTCATCTTTTGAGGTAGTTTGTTTTGAAGAACTGCAGAGCATTCCTCATTTAAAACTACATGTGATAACTCTTCCAGCTTCTTTTTGCTTGACAACATACCCTTCAAAAACTTAGCATAATTTGGCATTTGGGCTAAGGCTTCCACCAAGGGCAAATTGATGTGGAGTTGCTTGAACAAGCCTAGGAATTTGCCATATTATGCCTCCATTCGTTGTTGTCACAAACAACCTGGATATGGAGGTGGTGGAACATAGGGTGGCGGTGGTACATATTTCTAGGCTGGTTCTTCAGCAGTAACAGGTTGCTTTTGCTTATCACTTGCATTACTTGGAGTTTTTTCTTCAAGGATGGGTTGTAATGCAGGTGCATCACCTTGAGTGGTTTTGCCACTCCTTGTGGTGATGGCTTTCACTTAAGCATTAGGGTTTGTCACAGTGTTGCTAGGCAAAGCACCTTGGGGTCTTTCAGATAGTTGTTGTACTATCTAACCTACTTGGTGTTCAATGGTTTGCAATGATGCTTTGTTGCTTTTGATGTCAGCCTCGTTTCTTTAGAACCACTCCTCATTTTTTCAATAAGATTTCTGGATGTATTCATCTGTGCTTATGTGGTTATCAATAATTGTTGCAATAAGTCTTCTATTGATGATGCTCCACGGTCTTAGTTACTACTGCTTGGACCTTGGTATGGTGGTTTCTGTTGTTGGTAAGGTGGCCTTCGGTTGAATCCAGATGATGATTGGTTGTTACTAGCTTCTTTGTAATTCGAGTTGTTCCTCCAATTTGAGTTATTGTTATATGAGTTGGTTGGGCCTCCTACATAATCAACATCTTCAACCATCATAATGCCTTGTGGGCATTCGTTGGTCTTGTATGAATTTCCGCATGTGTTGCATCGTGTTGGGGTTTTCTTCAGTTCGGCTTGCAATTGTTCGAATCGTTTGGTTAGGGCTTCTAACTGGGCTACGATTAGTGTTTCAGAGTCTACTTGATGAATACCTTTAGAACTGGGTTTATTTCTTAAAGGATTATAAGCAAAGCTCTTCTTAGCTGCTCTTTCTAGGGCTTGGTATGCCTCGGTTGGCGTGACACTTCTGAAATCTCCTCCTGCATTTTGATCGACAGCTTGTTTGTGTGCTCCGCTAATTGCATCGTAAAAGGTTTGACACTGCAGCCACAGATCAACTCCGTGATGTGGGCATCTCTGAAGGAGACCTTTGTATCTCTCCAATGCTGTATGTAAGGATTCATCATCGTCTTGGCGGAAGCTTGTGATGTTGCTTCTCAGTTTGGCAGTGCGATCGGGTGGAAAGTATTTCAAAAGGAATTGTTCAGCCATTTCCGCCCATGTAGTGATAGAACCAGGCGGAAGCGAATCAAGCCAATCAATGGCTCAGCCATGAAGTGAAAATGGAAAAAGTCTTAGTCTAATGGCGTCATCTGAACAGTTGTTGATTTTGAAAGTTGCACAGATAATAAGGAATCGTGAGATGTGAGCGTTAGGATCTTCATCTAGAACTGAACAGAGTTTTCTACAAGTTGGATAATGCTAGACTTAATCTCGAAGTTGTTGGCCGCTATTGTTGGTTGGACAACACTAGACTCATAACCATCAATTGACGGTGTGGCATAGTGTGTCATCTTCATTTCCTCGTCTTGGTTAGCCATGTCTTCTTCGGATGGTGTACCTTCCAAACGTCTTCTTCGATAATCGTTGTTGTTGGTCATGGTCTTTCGCGTAACCTTTGACGAAAAGTCGTTCGGGTTCCGAAAGAGGTGAAACAAGTTCAGGACTAGACAAGTCGGACATACACTAACTTAAGGAAGCATAAACTTACTAAGGCTTAGAATGAATCAGGCAAATGTAACTAAACTAACTAACTAACAACAATAAAATAAATTTGAACAAAAATATATAAACAGGATATAGACAAGATAGTCAAAATTTTGGATTGTCTTTCAAAACTGCCGTGTATCCCCGGCAACGGCGCCAAAACTTGATTCGTGTGAAAAGTATATATATTTTGATAAAGGTTTTTTGCACAGATTCAGTTTTAATTGGTTATTGCTAATACTAAACTACACACACAAAAGGTAAGTGTACCTGTCGTGTGGTAATATAGTGATGGTAAGAACCGAGTATCAATCCATGGACACACCGAGCCTACTCAACAACCTTAATGATTGACTATCGGATTAGATTTTTGTTTTGAGAAAATGATAAATGCATTGATGTAATTAAGATTTTTAGGGTTTAGAAACAATAATTAAAACAAAGTAAAAATAAGATTGAAACTTTTGGATTTAAAACCAGGGAATAAAGGTTATCATCCTAATTAGATTACACTTATGTAACTGTGATGAATTGGTGGTGTGATTAATGATATTGATTAAAGTAATTATGTTAATGTTTATAAATGTGAGCCGATGCGATTTCTCGTCTATCCGCTCCGTAGTGACTAGGACTTCATCAGGATGAGACTTACTGAATATATCAAGCCACTAGTAATGTAGGTAAATCTCTTATAACCTTTTGACATACGATTTCTGAAAACATAACTTAATGTTAAAAGAGAGTTGATCAGGTTCATTCCTAACGTACCATTAATTATAGAAAATCATAACAATTATTGTAGATTTCTCAGACTAATAAAAGAGAACCTGCAAATGATCAGAAAGTTAAGGTGATATGATTTCTAATAACCATTTCTAGTTCATTAGCCATGGATTTATTATGAAGACCGGTTTCACGAATAAAAGTTAGTTCATACGTTTTTCAACCTTGTATGACATATTACAAATCATAAGTTTATAACTTCCCATTCAAATGTAGATGCTACCCATCAAAAGTTTTCCCAAGATTACCATAACATTAACAAAATATAAATCACACCATTAGTTCATCACAAATTACATAAGTTTCATCCAATTAGGGTGATAATAAGAGTTTAGCTCATAATGAGCTTGCACATAACAACAGTAACATAGAAGATAGATATGAAATCATCGGTGAAATGGAACAATCAAACCGGTGATCCATAATAGATGATGTTTAGACAATCCCGAGCTTCTTCCAAGTGTTGTATGCACCTCCAGAGCCTCTAAATGATCTTCACGTCTTGATTCCTGAGAGAATTCAGCAGAGTAACTCTCCCACCAAAAGCTTTCTCAAATGGTAAACTTAGGCCTCTATTTATAGGCTTCCTGAAGTTTTAAGCATGGCCCCATGCCTAAAAGGCACGACCCCGTGCTAGTACAATGCTTACGAAAGTTGGTCGGCTCATACGTGCAGAGAGTGTTGGGCATGACCCCGTGTTAAATGGGGCACGACCCCATGTTTGAGGTGGGGCACGACCCCGTGACTCATAGGGCACGGCCCCGTGACAACTTTTGGTGGATAGCCAATTTAAGCACGGGGTGTGTTTCAGGTAAGTTATGGAGACGTGCTTAATGAGGCACAGCCCCATGCTTGGACTCCAAAGCTCGGTTTTCTTCATTTTCTTGTCAAATATGCTTCTTTTGTCCATCTTGCCCTTTTTAACACCTGCAAACACAATTTAACAATTTTAAATACATAATCATCATTTTAAAGGAGATACTAAGTAATAATTGATGTGCTTTTAATAGTAATTTGTAAGGCCTCGTTCCCGGAGACCTCACAGTTGGTCAATCACAGCATAATTAAATAAAAATATTACATAATTCTTAAAGCATGGCAGCGGAATTAACATCAAAAGTCATTCATTAATTAATAATTTTGTTGCTAAGTAATGCATGTGTGTTTGTTGTCAGATACAAAAGATCATTAGAACGCATTACAAAACAATAATGTTATTAATCATAAATGGATGTCAGTCCTGCCCTGATAAGTAGCCTCCCCGTGTGCCATCCTCAGCAAAATTACCTGCCAACTGAAAATGCATAAAAGTCAGCGTTGCTGAGTGAGTTCTAGTTTTAAAACGGTGAAATACTTTATGAGTTTTGTATAGAAAAATACTCCTTAAAATACTGTTTACTCTTTTGTATGTGATCATACGTCATACATACATTCAAATATTATTCATTATCAACATTAATATCTTTCTTCACTATTTCCATGGTCGTTCACTTGAACTTTTACTTTTAATCTTTCACTTCGATATGGACCAAGGTGTTATACCCCCAATTAATTCGCATAAACCTGGTACAGGGCCGAAGTCTAATAATAGACCCCATCCGTGGTGCACAAAGCTGACTCCAGTACCGGGGCAACAACAATGGTCCCCTCAATCTCAACGATTGACCCTGTGTGCATCCAACGGGTTAGCTAAACCGCACACAGTTGAGCTAACAACCTAGTGGTTGTGAACCTCATGTGAATTTGCTTGCAAGACTTTCTTACGTTCTTTTTGTTCCACTTTCATTAGTCTTTCCACTTTATTAAAGATAATTCTTTACGGATAAGGGTAAAATCACACCACGTAAAGTCATGTAATATAATAATAAATAGGAACACAAGAACAGCCCGAACAGGAATAAAATAATCAGATAATAGCATTAAGTCAAACCAGGGTCAAACCCTAAAATTCTAATTTTCCCAAATTCCAGAAAATTTTCTAAGTGTTTAGGCGCATGGGCACTATGCAGGCGCATGAGCCCTGCTTAGGTGCATTAACACTATTCAGGCGCTTAAACTCTACACTTAAGCATTTTAGCTTACATTCTGAGCGCATGAACTATTCAGGCGCATGGTCTAGCACTTAGGCGCATGACACTATTTAGACGTATGGGTCTATACTTAGCAATTTCAGGCAAAAACCTTAGGTGCTTGGGCACTATTGGGGCACATGAGCCCCACATAATTTTTCTAAGTCAAAATCCTCAGGCGCATGGGCCTTGTTTGGGCGCATGACCACCTGTCATACATTTTTTAGAATCAAAACTAACCCAGATCTGCATTTGCACCTGTTCTAAGCAGAAACTTAACATTCTAAGCAACCACAACACATAAATAAGCATAAACATACACAACATACGGGTACATAAGTACAAGTTTGAAAATCCTTTAAAATGCATTTTCAGCCCCAAAGTTAGTTTAAAACACATGTAAATCGAGGTCTAGAACTCACCTAGTGTAGCAAACAAGCAAAACTCCTCCGAACCTGCTTGTACACGAGTTCAAACACCTAAAACAAGCACAAACAAGCACCAAAACACCAAAAACACTTAATAATCCGTTTCTAAGGGTGAAACCACAAAAAACCGAACCAATTAACATGTAAACATACTAACCTTGAAGATTTCAGTTCTGTTTCCTTCTTGGAACCGAGAGAGCTGGTCTGCAGCTTTCTTTCGTCTTCTTTTCGGTCTAACAACAGCAACAACAGAATGTTATGGGCGGCCATGCCCATGTAAAGTGCATTTTTGACTTTGGTGTACCATTTACACATTGCACCCCTCATCTTGGCCTTCTTTTAATTTTCCTCAAAATACTTTCTTTTCTTTTTATTTGACCAAGTTTTCGGGTGTTACATAATTTTATGTATAATTTAGAGCACATCAGTAATTCAGATAAGCACCTCAAAAAGGAATGCCCAGAGTGGAAGAAGAGGAAGCAGAATTCACTAACGCCAAAGGGATGAAAATAATTCACTGGACAGCTTTGTTGATGGATATGAACGCTTAGATGTTCTGGTGGCTTCAAAGAATGAACATGGTCAACAATGGATCATAGATTCAAGGTGCTCTTACCACATGACCCCTCACAAAATGTACTTCAAAGATTTGGTCCTAAATGGTCTAGGGACTGTCTAACTGGGAGATGACAGACCATGTAAGGCCATAGGTGAATGTACAGTTACATTCAACTTGAATAATAGGTTAGTGATTGATCATAACCATGTAAGATATATCCCTAATCTCAAGAGAAACCTTATCTTTCTTGGAATGTTTGAAAGTAATGGCTACCATGTAAGCTTAAAGAATGGCAAGGCCAAGGTAGTTAATGAAAATAGGTAAAACCTTAATGCTTTATTCATAACCAAGTTGTACATATATACTCAAAGGAAGCTAACAGTTAGGCCTAATTCTAAGGGACTAACAAAGGAAAATATACATCAGATTAATGACATAGACAGTTGTATACAGCATACAATAAATGAGAATATGACCACCGAAATATACAGAATATATGTTCGGTTAACACGCCCCCTCAGTCGTAGCAGTAGAGGAACGAAGGCAAAACTGGACTTGAAGCGTTGAAATAGTTGTCTTGAGAGGCATTTGGATATCAGCATATTGAAATATGGGGAACATGAAGAACACGAAGGCTACCGATGCGAACTTTCTCACGGACAATGTCGAAAACCTGCTAAAGCTTAGTAAGATTTCAAGCCACTGATACTAAATCTGCTAAAACCCCAATGTTGAAGAGATGTTCATTAACTCCTGATCTTGAGGGGGAAGCAATTGACCAGCAGCAGTACAGAGCCATCATTAGATCTCTCATGTATCTTACAACTAGCAGACCATATATCATGTTTGCCATATGCCTATGTTCAAGATTCCAAGCTACTCCAAAAGTGCCACATCTAATAGCTATCAAGAGAATTTTAAAGTATCTCAAAGGAGAACCTAAGTTGGGATTATGGTATCCTAAGAGTGCGAACTTTAATCTTTATGGATATGCAAATAGTGACTATGGAGGATGCCACATCAACAAAAAGTCCACCTCATGAGGATGTCAATTTCTAGGGGAAGACTAGTTTCATGACAATACAAGAAGCAAACCTGTGTCTTCACATCAACTGCTAAAGCAGAGTACATTGCTGCATCAAGTTGTTGTGCTCAGGTGCTATGGATCCAAACTCAACTTAGAGATTATGGAGTAACTTTCATGAACATTCCAATTCACATTGACAACAACAGTGTCATCTCAATAGCCAACAATCCTGCTCAGCATTCAAAGACAAAGCACATTGACATCAGATATCATTTTATTAGAGATTGTGCAGAAAAGAAAATAATTAAATTATTTTGTTTGAATAATTATGTAGATTTATTCACAAAGGCTTTTAATGAATCAAGATTTAAATATCTTATTTTTGCTATTGAGATGATTAACTTTGAATAATTAAATGATTTAAATTAATGATATCTAAAATTTTTGTAAAGAAATGCTTTTCTTTATAAAATGAGTAAAAAGTGTATCAGCCAAAAATTGCAAATCAGCAGATAAATAGGTATCTACTAAATATTAGCAGATATCTGGGTATCTGCTGAATTATGCAAGTCAGTAGATAATTAAGCGATGATTCAGCACATGTTTTTAAAAAAGATCTGGTAAGTTATCCATAACTGCTAAAATCAAAGGTTTCCTACCATTGTCATCTTTAATCTTTCTCGCAAAGCAAACCCCTGAACCTTGAATCTCTCAAAGTCCTACCAGAATCAACCAACTTTCAATGGCCGCTCAATCTCAAACCCAAGAATTTTGTCCGAACCACAACATCAGCGCATCACTTCAACCCATAGTTGATGAGGTCTATGACCTTATTCTTTAATTTCTAAGTAATTGCACTTATTCCTTTGCTATCACAATAGACCTGGTGATCTATGAGTCTCACATAAGGGAATTCTGGACCATATGCTCTATACAAAAGGAACGTGAAGTGAATGTCCTCACCGTGACAATACAAGGGATGAAGGTCACCATATCATGTGCCACAATACATCAACACTTAAAGTTGTACGACGCAAATGGTGAATCTTTATTCTTCAAAGAAGTGGTCAGTGCCACCTTCAAAGAGATGGGATATGAAGCACCCCTCCCGACGTCCATCTTCTCCAAATCACTGTTATATCATAACTGGAGAATTATCCTTCATATCTTTCTACATTGTCTGTCCAATAAATCAGGAGGATAGGACCAAGTACTATTGGATTTAGCAGGTGCTATCCATGGTCTGGTCAAACAGCAGAGTTATGATTTTTTGAATTTCATTTTCCAACATCTGTGTAAAAACATGACTGCTGCTGCAAAATATAAGTTTTTAATGTACCCTAGATTCTTACAACTGATTTTACAAGAAGAACTAGGAGATAAACTACTTAGTGTAGTTGTTCACGCTCTAGGAACTTTAAACAAGGTAATATTTTTCAAAGTTTAGAGCAACTTTAAAATCTTTTTCAGGGAATGTAACTCTCTTGTTTGGCCATATGCATAAGAAGATGCAGGCACCCAAATCACCTCCTCTCACAAAGAAAATACTAGAAACCAGGATTCCAGTCAAGTCAAAGGTGTCAGCCACACCTAGAAAATGCTCAAAGAAGAAGGTTTCTCTTCCTTCTTCTGAGTAGACCCATACCCAAGCTGCAAGCCCTCAATTGGAGTCCCAACACTCCATTGAGAAAACCAAAGGGACTCCCATATAACTGAGACAACTTTTGAGGAAGAAGTCTCATTAGGAACTGGTTCACATCCTGGGCCATTAGACTCAACACCACTGTCTCCTCTTTATATGTCTATCACCCAGGATGATGATGTTCATGTCACCCATCAGCATGAACCACTGTCTCCTTAATTCCATACAATACAGACAATGAAGACTAATTTGTTTACAGAACCATCTAACCCATATTATTTATCTCAAGAGGTTGATCATAGGGAGGAAATTATCAATATGGAAGAGGTTGTCTCTACTATTGATCCATCAATTGATCAGCAGGACAAAGACAAGATCCTACATATCAAGGAACGTAAGATATTGTAAATGGGTTTATGAGAGGAAGGAGGAACAAGATCCCATATGTGTATAATAAAGAAGGGCATTAAATTCTAGGTCCATGGTATTACACTATTTTAGATCTTTTGAGGCTTGAATGTGGGTTGTAAGGTTCAACGGTGAATGGAATGGGATGAAGAGCAACTAAATTAACATAGTCAGGGTTGAAATATTTTGGATTTAGTTTGCGAGTTCTGATAGGTAAAGGAGAGGGGTTCATTGGCCAGTGGAAAAAGATATGGGAGGACGTAAAAGGTGGTGTAGGAGGAGTTAGGTTAGTTAGTGAGTGGTGGGGTCAGGGCCGACCTAAATAGCAAAATGGGTGAAGCTAGGGCTTGGGGTCTGTGGATGGAAATGATATTAAACAAGAGCTATGAACCAGAATTCTATTAGGGCATTGGTCGGGAGATGGGCTATGAAGTTGAATCATCGTTAATTTCTCGATTATTGGTCGCTTCTTGCTTCGATTTCGCAAGTTAATAATGTATATCTTTCCCCATTTTAAGCATTTTTTTGTTACAATTTCATCTTTATTGATACTTAATTGTGATTAATTTGGAGAGGTTGTTATGATCTTCTTGATCGCATCCCCTTTCCTGTGCATTATGGGACTGATTCTGTCATGGCCATAACACATATCAGGACCCCCTTTTAAGCCTTTCTTCTTCTTCATTGGAAGAGAGACAAATTTTGAAGAAGTGGTTGTAGTTTTCTTCATCCCTAGTTTTCTTCATCCAGATTTTGGAAGAAGCCTCTCAAGAGTTCAAGTTTTGATTGAAGATCAAACATTTCAAAGGAAGATTCAACTCCACACAACCCACCTTTACTCATAGGCTAAACACTTTTTATCACTTTGATCAGATGAAACTTAGCATACTTTAACATTCTGTAACACCCGATAATTTCCAAAAAGAAAAGTAAAGGAGCAAACGAGCTATTTGTTTAAAAGCAAGGGGGTAAAAGTGTACAAGGGCCAAACCGGCCTATAATAGGGTTTAAAAAGAAGAATGGCCACCCATACCCTCTCTCCCATGCACTCAAACTTACGGCTAGTGCGAGAAAGAAGCTCCCATCTGGTTTTAGAGAGAGAACGTAGAAGATTCTTCAAGAAGGTAAGATTTTAAGGTATTTTCTTCTCATATTTAGTCGGGTTTAAGCTTCTAAATAGCTTTTTAGGTGTTTCTATGTGTTTAGTTTGTTTGTTTACATGTTTTAGGTGTTAGAACTCCAGGTTGCTCTCGGGTTTGTAGTGATTTGCTCGAAAGCTGGTTAAGGTGAGTTCTAGACCCCTTTTACATGTTTTCTACTTTTTTAGGGCTGTGTATTAAAATTATGTTTCTTGTCAAACTATGTTTTTCCATTGTGAAGATGACTTTTTACGAAAATATACTGTTTTTAAAGATTTCAGTGTCTATAACTGATGTTCATGATGATCTAAGTGTGCTTCTTGTAGATCTAAGCTAAGTTTACGTTTTAAGATGTTGTATGAGACTAGAATTCACATAAGCAGGGCATAAGTCTTAATGAAATTGTCCGATGTCTTGGACGTCCACTGTGGACACTTAGGAAGAGTTCATGCATGTCCAATGAGGACACTTTAATGTTCATGTATGTCCGTTGTGGACACTTAAGTGTTTATTCATCTGTTGTGGACTTTGGTCGTTCACTGTAGACTCTGGCTGTCCGTTGTGGACACTTAGTGTTTAGGTCATCCGCTGTGTACCTTATTCATGCGCTGTAATCTTGCTATGGGCTGCTGTTATGAATAACTTATAATACTTCATGTTATGTGATTACAATTATGGATATCTTAAAAGTATTATTCATAATCAAATGGACATAAAAAAAATAAAAGAAAGACAGTGGAACTTAATGAATGTTACCCCCGCCGGGCCTTTATGATGAATGAAAAGTCTTGCAAGCAAAATGAACGGAGGTGCATGACCATTTTGTCATGATCATTTCTGGGTCCATGAGGATGCACATCTGGGGTCTAATCCTTGTGATTGACCAATGAATGAATGAATGGGACCTGTTTTCATGAGCAGGCTTCACGCCTAGCAGTGTGGGTCAACTGTCAAGGGTTAGCTACCATGATAAACGTGACCAATTGACTGTTAATGAAAGAAAAAGATAATGAAAGAAAGATAATGAGCGTCTTAACAATGTTATCAGTCAATTTGACTATTATTTATAATGATGGGTGATAAAGGAAGTTTACAAAATGTATATTTTAATTATCAAACTAGAACTCACACAGCAACGCTGACTTTTTATATGCATATTAGTTGGCAGGTAATGTGGTTGCTGGGGATGGCACGAGGATGGAGCAACTTGGCAAATAAAGACACTCAAATTGTCAAAGTTATCCATATTTTTGCAGAAACAATGTTTTTGTCTTGCTATTCAGCATAAATGTCTTTTTGTACTTAATGACAATGATGGTATTTCTTGAGGGAAATTATTACTAATGCAATGAAATGGATGTGTTAAATTATTCCGCTGTATTGTTTCTCTTATTTTAATGTATTTTATATATATTATGCTACACATTGTACATGTAACTTTTGGTGATGATTAGGTTAACAAGGTTATGAATTTTCAATGATTGTGTGTTTTAGAACATCTATTCATGAATTGCATACATTATTTATGGCATTTGACTAAATGAGGATTGATTATTTAGTAAAATTGAATCCGTTTGTGAACAAGTAAAATTGAACAAGTGTTTTGTTATGAATATCTCCTAACTTTGTTTATGTGTAACTATGGATAATGCACAAATTTATGGTTCGTGTATTCCGTGTATTCGTGTTATCATAATTTGAAGGATTTAAATAGAGCTATTGCTACATTACACGAACTGAGGTGGTTACCATGTGTTTATCATGTTAACTTTCCAAAGACTAGTGAGTTTGGTATTATATGTTTATTGTTTTTAGCTTTCCAAGGAGTTATATAATTGGATAACTTTGACAGTTGACATATGTTTTGCTAAGCGGATTCCATAAGATAAATGGTTGACTAGATCCTAAAGAATGATTTACAATTCTAATAGAGAAGGATGTCATCCTTGCAATGGCGTAACAATATTTCCTATAACAATATTTTTTTGGACTACGTTTAGAATTTGCATTTTCCAAGAAAACTAAACTACTAGGTTGATTGAGAAAAAGAAAAACATATAGAGATTTGAATGAATCCTTGTGAAATTTGAATAATTCGAATTTAGTCCTGAAATATATATCATTTTGAACACAAATAATCAATTCATTCACTTAGTTGATTATACATATTATGTTTAGAGATGTATTTTGCTGAACGTTGTTTTCTACAAGGTTTGTAGGATGATTAGTTTTTATTTACATGTTTTGTAGGTGTATTAGTTAATTGTTGAATATTTTGACAATTGAGTGTTGGGACTTGCATTAACTAGATTCGTTGTTGTGTTATTAAATTGTGATCTATGCTAATTGGATTCATTAGTTGATTTATGCTATTCGTTGTTGTTGAACGTTGTTTTTTACAAGGTTTGGTTTTTATTACATGTTTTGTAGGTGATCTATTAAGCGTTGAGACTTGCATTAACTAGATTCGTTCTTGTGCATTAAAATTATGATTTATGCTATTCGTTGTTGCTCAACGTTGTTTTCTACGAGGTTTGTAGGATGGTTTTTATTTACATGTTTTGTAAGTGATCTATATAGTACTTATTTGTTGAATCTTTGACAATTTGAGTGTTTTTAATTACATGTTTTGTAGGTGATCTATTGAGTGTTGAGACTTGCATTAACTAGATTCATTGTTGTGTTATTAAAATTATGATGTATTGCGTTAGTTGATTTACATATTTTGTAGGTGATCTATTTGTTGTATCTTTGACAATTTGAGTGTTGAGACTTGCATTATCATATGGCTTAGAGGAGCTTTAAGACTTCTGATACCATCATTTACATCATGGCTTATATTGGCAATGATTACAATTGGTTACGATAGGAAAGGAATAATTACATAAGACTAGTATAGCAAGTGTATAAGACCCGTTATCCATAATACATTTTTATATTTTTTTAATCCAAACCATTGCTTTTTATAATTTGTTAAGAACATTATACATATTACATGGCTGCATATTTGTTAAAAACACGGGCCTTACACAAGTACCAAATCAGGCCTAATTGTTAAACTGCCAAACCGAACGATATAAACTCACGTGGGGTTACATGCTTCGGTTTGGGGGTTTGCATAACAAATTAACATGAATGATACCTCATGAGTGTACTTCTTCATCGGTAGAGTAAAAGATCGGGAGAGTCCAAGATCCGCTATTTTAAGCCTCAACGTCTTTCGATCCATCAAAAGATTGTGTGGTTTAAGATCCCTGCAACAAATGATCAAATGAAATCAATACCAAAATCACAAACATTCTTTCAACATCTTCATACTACAACACACACCTGTGCAAAGTTGGTGTATAGCATGGCAGAAAGCAATCCGCTTGCAAAGCTGGTAGGTACATCAAGCTCTACAACAATCACAAGAAACAATACGATCAGATTTCTGGTAGAATGTGATATTCAATACAGATTTACAAAGAAACTGCACCTTGATGATTTCGGGTGGAATGTGATTTCCAGTTAGACGATACGATCAGATGAACTTCTTCAGATCAGTCTCCATATACTCGAACACAAGATACAGAACAGTGTTTCCATTTTTATTAACACCTTGCTTCACGTCCATCAGCCTGTTTGGTGACAGTAATTGTAATCAGATGATGATTCAGATACAGAAATTTGAGCACTAATTCAACAAGAAGTATACAATCCATCCGTAATTAGACTCTAATTTTGACCAAATGTTCAATTATCCGATGGAAGTTAAACAAAACGTTTCAAATCAGAAACGATTAAAATCTGAAAATCAGAGAAGATAGCCCTAAAACTCAAAGCAGAAGAAGATTCATGAAACCCTGATAAATTTGAGTACCGATTCAACAAGAAGCATACAAGCGATCCCTAATAAGACTGTAATTTTGACCAAAATGTGCAATTATCTGATAGAAATTAAACAAAACGTTTCAAATCAGAACCATTAAAATCTGAAAATAAGCCCTAAAATTTAAAACAGAAGAAGAGTCATGAATCCCTGATATAATATTGAGTACCAATTCAACGATAAGTATACGATCGATCCCTAATTAGACTGCAATTTTGACCCAAATGTTGAATTATCTGATAGAAATTAGTTAAAAGAATCAAATCAGAACGATTGGAATCAGCATATCGAAGAAGATAAACCCTAAAGTAATGAAATCAGAAAACAGAAGAAGATTTACCAAAACCTTAATAATCAGATCTGAAATAATGAGTTGAAGATTAACACATACAGTAATGAATCTTCTTTGCCGTATGAATCTTCTATTGCTGTCTTGGTGGACTCCATTGTTGTTGTGTGTAAGAAGTTGCAGTATGGAAGAGGATTTATAGTGAAGAAGATGAAAGGGGGGTCTGGTTCTATATAGCCGTTAGGAGGACGCTTTTCCGTTGTCTAACGGTAATATTTTTCTTGAATTTCGGATCCGGATCTTTTCTGTATTTACTATCTCTGATGTTTATATTTCTGTTATGATTTTCTTTGATCTTATCACGTGTTTCTATTTTATTAGACATATTTGGAGATATTTTTTATTAAGAAAGCTACATGGATTAGAAAGTGTTGGTAACCATTCTTTTCTGTATGGAGTACGAGTGTAAATGAGCCAAGCCGGTTCGAGGATCGGTTCGAAAAATGCTCGAATCGAGCCGAGCTTAAACGAGCTCAAGCCCAAGCTCGAGCTCGCATCATGGCTCGTTTAGTAAACGAGCCCGAGCCCAAGTTTCAGACATCGAGCTCGAGCCGGCTTGCGAGCCTAAACGAGCTTTTTGTTTTATATAAAATTGTATTTACATATTTAATATATATATATATAAAATATATATTTACATAAAACATATTATTATATATATTATGTTATATATAAAAAGTTTGATTATTAAAAATATAAAAATAATTATTAAAAAATAAAATTTAATAATTTAACAATAAACTAGCAAAGCCCGAGCCGAGCTCGAGCTTTAAAAATAAAACTATAAACGAGCCAAACTCGAGCTCGAGGTTTCTAAAATTAAAACGAGCTGAGCTCAAGCCTAAAGGAGCTCGGGCTCGGCTCCGCTCGTTTACACTCCTAGTATGGAGATATTTTCAATTCCCATGAAAACAATTAAAAAAGTAAGGTTGGAATTGTGGCAGACGACCTTGGTTTTGGATACATACTAAGTGAACGAATAACAAGCATAGCAATTGACTTTTGTTTGGTGGTCAAGACTTCTTCTCTTGAGGTATTCAACCCGGGTTCAGATCCCGTGAGGTACTTTTTCATTTCTTTCTTTTTTTTTTTTTGACTGTGTTGCCTATTTTTTTTTTATTATTTGGTTCTATGAATTATTTTATTTTCTTTGTTACTGATTTCTTTAATAAATTTGCCATTCTAGTGTAGTTTTTTTAATGGTTTTTATTTTAAATATTAAATTTATCAAGGTTAAAAATTTCTTTTTGGTGTTGGATTTTTTAACAATTTCAATTTTTTCGATGTTTCAATGTTGATTTACCAAATGGTTTCATTTTTTATATAAAGTTTTGAAATTAATTAACGTAAATTCACAACAATACACATTGTTTTTACTTTAATCTATACCGAGTCATATTTACACGACAACACGCGAGAACGAAGTATTGTTTACGACGCAATGTGTAAAGCAAGTGGTAACACATGAAGAATCGGATACTTATTTTTATTAACGTTTTGACGTCAAACTTTTTTTTTGGCACAACACCGTCGCCGCAACGCGCAGGTCTAATCCTAGTTACACTTAAACATGTTATAAATATAATAATATTATTATGATGATAATACAATATTTTAAATAAAACAATTTGAAAAATAGCATGTATTCCTTCCCTTTAAATTGCTTCCACAAAGTTAATTGTATGCTTTGGAAGAAACTTATATACCGTAAAAAAGTGTTTTAGTTGATAAAAAAGAAGTCTACTTCAACTTAAACGTACTTACCCGACTGACATCAAATTGACGCCTCTACTAATTGTGCATTCGTAACTTACCACAAAACAAGTACTTTAGATCAATTTGATTTAAGTTAACAAGCTAATTATTCTACCATACACCTTTGCACAACCCAGCAAAGAATTTACAAAAAAAACTGCATTTCTCCACCTAAAATGCAGTTATGTCCTCTTATTCAAACGATCAAAGATTGAGATGCTAAAAGAGCTTTTCATACAAATTTTGAGATTTTAAATGGTGCCATTTGAAGGAGAAGACATGACCGAAAGAACATCCACCACTGATGACATGGCGCTTAGAGCAGCTTTCAAAATGTCCTGAGAACAACCTGGTTTCACAATGCTTCGCACCTGCGTAAAATTCAAGTGTCATAAAAACAACCACCAAAATTTATTATCACACTAACGTTTTACTTTTTACTGAATAAACGTGTTACTCGTTCAATCCCTGCAGTCATTTTTAAAGTCATTACTCGAGGCCTGCCAAACCTTGATCATGGAGGGTGACATATCAAAACGGGTTTGGTTTGAGTAATGTATTAATAAAACACTCATCTAATTATGTTGGAGGTTGCAATCATTTGAATCACATTAACAGCTTGTTTGACCCGTTATCAGCAAAATATCTGAGTTTACCCGTTTTCATGAGAATGGGTTGAAATTACCTTGTCAAGATATGCATTTAGTTCTTTTATACGGCCCATATAATCCAGGTCCTGAATATGTAAGCTAATGGTCCTAGATTCAGCACCTGGGCCGTCAAACTGAACAGGCCCAGGATTTCTGTAGACATCTTCCATCAAGAATTTTGTTGCATTTTGTCTGAGCACCCTGTAGTAATTAGTAAACTTGCTTATATGATTCAGAGAGTTCTTGAGAAAAAATAAGTGATTGACTTTTTAATCTATAATAGTTGACTTTATTCGGCAAGTTATGCAAAAATGTTAATCTAAAGCAAACTTTAGAATGAATGGTGTAGTGATGTATAGTTTGCATCTAAAAGCTAATTTAACGGTTCAAATTCAAAAAACCAATCACTCAAAATATATGTATTTTTCACATATGGCTAGAATAGTCTGTTATATGATAAATAAAGAAATGTGAAAGAGAATATTGAGGACATAAACCAGTTTATAATATTATATTGTATAAAAACAAACAAAAAAGTCAAAATGTTTGATATTTTTTTAATGATAAGAGTGATACGGTGACTTACTCGTATACTTTGCCCCTTAAATCCACAGTAGCAGGGTGAACAACAGGTTTTCCTATAGTCATGGAACCAAAAGCACGACCATATTCCTTTACAGCCATCATAGCCTACAAAATTCCAAATTGGTCCCAGAAAAAATAATGCATATGTATCTACAATAGCTCTGACAAATGGAGTCACGTCTATTAAAAGATCAAGCTAAAAGGGGATGAGACGTTTATTACTTATAACTCCGTATATTCAAATATTCATATTATTACAAATGATAGTTTGTGTTATCAAATTTAACACGTTAGTTACTTATAAGGAAGTTATAAAGAGGGGAAAAAATTTGTTTGCGAGTCCACCCAACCCGACCGTCTCAACACATGCTAAAGTATGACTTGTTTCAACCCGAATCTGTTTTGCCCACTACCAAACCCGCACATCTTTGAACCCATTATTGAAGAGCAACAAGAGACCATACAGTTATTGGAGCAGCACCACATCGCCACTTGTTTATAGAATCCTTCAAATTAGTTACAGTGGCCATATAACCATTCAGACCAGCCGCCAGAATATGGTAACAAATATGTCCAAGAACCTAAGTAAATATTAGCTCACAGTTACATGAAGGATAACTAATGTTCACCATTAAATATGCAAATTATTGGGGTTCAGCTGAAAACATACGTAGGCATAGTCACAATCGAATTTTGAAGGGAGAGAACCCCGAGCTTGATAGCCCAAAAAGTGACAGATGGCAGTAAATTTCTTCCCTTTGTATGTCCCTTCTTTCTGTTAGCATATGACATAGTAATGAGTTCTTATAAACCATGATGAGATACAAAAAATAATAGTACTAGGCCCACAAATGGTGGTTCATATAGTACCAGTCTCTTGGTCATTTCTGCTTCTACAAGTACAGCAAGAAGCTTTTCTGTTTCGATCTGAAAGCGTAACTCAAGAATTAATATTTTCAAAATATAATATGCAACCTTATTCTATGATGCTAATCTAAGCACCTGAGACAGCTGAGCCGAGTCATCTGACGCAGGATATAGAAGAAGCTGTGGTATCAAAGATCATACATGAGAAATTACATTCATAGAAGCTTACATAGAGGATTAGAGGTGGCAAAATGGGGTAAAGGGTAGAAATAGGTCGTTGGGTTTTAGAGTGCACACTTTATGCTCCAACATTTTGAACTTCTTCCGATAAACATGAGCATGTCAGATATGATTATATAAGTTATATTATTTCATTAGTAATCCACTTTTTAGAATAAAATGAATTAGAAGGTTTTATGCCATTAAGAATACATCTAGGGGGACTTGGAGCCCATTTGATGCGTTACCTTTTTAGCTAACCTTTTTTTACTATTACATATAAATCATAACCCAAATTAACCCATTCAAACAAATGTGTTGAAATAGCCACCTCTAAGATTAACTGAAGGGCATATCTCCATATGCATAAAGATGACAAACAAACCTCTTCTCTAATAAAGGGTGGCAAAAACTGAAATAAGGCGGACGCCCAAGGTGACAGTTGTGATGGTATTTTATCTTTAGAAATACCTTGTCGAAGAAATCTGTGGATTTCCTGAAAACAAATATAATGCCACATCATCATGCAATATAGAGTATTCTAACTTAAAATGAAAAGATAGACATGAATAGAAAAATGAGGAGTTTATAATAACTCATTCTACATGGATACACAAAGGTTACTGGGCGAATCTACTACTTTAGACTTAGGGAGTTACCTGCAACAGTGCATTGACTTCAGGAATGCTTTCTATAAGTCTTTCTGGAAGTAGGATGACACCATGGTACTTTTCTGTCCAAAATAACAAATTTAGAGTATAATTTGAATATTTGATAATACAAACCACCAGGTTGGCAATAACAGAAAAACCAAAAGTCACGTGCCTTTTTCCGCCCTAGCTTGCACGGCATCACAGATTTGTTTTGTTATGTCATAGATGGTTAGTTTTGAAGCAGCAACTTCTTCAGCAAGAATAACCTAAAAAGAAGGCATAGAAAGTTAAGAAATCCAACAATCATGAAGCTAAATTTAGTTTCTGACACGAAAGAATGTGCACCATGTTGGGATGTGACTGCAGAGTGCATTCCAGTGCAAGATGAGAAGCCTTCTGACCCATTAACCTAACAAAATAATAATACTGGAAGGAAAAATTGATTTAGATACTTTATGATAATGATGTCAATAAATGAAACAAAATCGAACGGAATGGAGCAGCTTCAACTATTAAACGAGTAAATAGTGTCTCCACTTATACATTGATCACTTCATCTTGCTAAAATCAAGCAAAGAACATAATATTCAACCATCAACATTGGTGTATTGAATTGTCAAGGGGTTGTTCAGATTTATAGGTGTCAAAATGTGTGGGGATGATGGGTTGGGTAATGTGTCAAAACATGGAAAATATAATTACAAAAATAACTTCAACTTCTTTCAAAAACCGATTTAGGAGGTTTTAAGCATTTGAATATATATGTGGATGAATATCAACCCCTTTGGAATATTTCTTTTTTGCTTGAATCCACTAACTTAACCCAGTTAACCCGTTGGAGATATTAAGCTGCCCAAATCAACCCATTTACTTATGAATGGGTTTGGGTTGAAATTACCATTTTAATCAAAATTGGGTAGATTACCTTCTCAGCTGAAAGAGCATCCGTGCAAAGGTTGCTGATGAGCTGAGAGTCAACCTAAACAAAAGGTAAGCAAGGTGATGATATTATGTTCATTCAGACAGAATGAGTTATTTAATTAGAAAACTAGTCTAGTTTTTAGTTTTTAAATAGGTAATCTTTTAAATTAAATATTAAGTTTGCTTTGTTCAGAGAAAAAGATATTTTTACTTTACATCATACAGTAAAAAGATAGTAATGGAGATGATCGATGGGGCAGTGGCTCATTAATGATCCTTTAGCTGTTCAAAAAATAAGTAATTAAAAAGATAGTATCCACAAAGCGCCTCAGGATATGTATTCTTTAAACATTATTATCATATGTTTTTTTTAGTTTTAAATGCAAAGGCTTAAATCTATTTCAAAAGCATACCCTCTATATTTCCTTTAAATCTTTATTCATGTGAAGTTGTTTAAATCATAGGATGCACACCTTACAAACTGAATCGAAACCAACATTAGCTTCCACAAACTGGTTCTTGAGATCTCCATTCAATGTAACAGGTACTCCTACCACCTGAAAATTTGTAAATGTTTTCAACAGAAAAATATAACTGTAAACTTGCATCTTGATTTATTACAAATTCATGAACCTTTGTACGGCATTTTGCTTGAGAAAAAGTCTCAGCAAGGTGGGCAGCATCTGTGTTTGATGTTACCCCTTCGATTTTGAAAACAAAACAAGAGGTCAAATATCTATCACTAATTTAAAGGTGGCAATTTCAACTCGTTTAATTATAAATAGATCTATCCATGTTATCTTTCATCTCAAACAGGTACTACAAACAAAACTATAAAAATTAGGTTAGAAAGAAAGGAGTCAAATGGGTTGAAAGAAGTTTTTGTGGATCCGTCCAACCCATTTTGACAAGTGCAAAAAAACACCATTTCACCCATTAAGCAGCCCAACCGACCTGCAATATTGCCACCTCTAATCAGTATCATTCTATGCATACCTCCAACAATGACAAGGCCATCCAGTTTCAAATCCTTACATGAAGCCATTGCGGCATTGACTTTTCTTGTGTTCTTATTTGATCTTTTGTTCGTCCCAACAGATCATAACCACCTTTAGAGGATTAAAAAATCATAAATTGATATACATCAAAGAAGAAACATTACATTCACAACGATGTATGTGCTTGTCAAGTTACCTTGGTTTCTGTAGGTTTCAAGGACGTCATCTGTGATCTCAAGTGTTCTTTGAGCAAATAAGCCTTCAGAACCACCTAGTTACGTCCATGGAAGAATTTACTTGATAATAAACCAAGTTACCCTCACTTATAAGATAATTGTGTGTTTGGTTTTGTTGTTTAAAAAAGAATATATGATTATTCAGATTTAAAGTTGCAACTGTCCAACTTCAAAGCCCTAAATGTATTATTCAACTGATTATCTCATTCAGATTACTTATAATCAAATATTCACTTATGTTTAGCACACCCAAAAACAATCATATAGATAATCATAGGGAAGAAATAGAGTTGTGGGTGCTGTTAGAAAAAAAATAGAATTCTAGGTTATCTAAAGTTGATCGACAATGCTTGTTATATTCAGACATCATGAAGGCTATTTTATATTTAGTAGAAACTAAAGAATAAGTTATAGCTGTGTGGGATAAGGGATGCACACACACACGCACAACACAGAACTACTAATATGCTTACCCAGAAATCCAAGCAAAGTACTCTCAGAGTTATGAATTTTAAGAGCTTCATGTAAACCCCATACAACATTGTGTCCTCCAGGAGATTGTCTACCACAGAAAACCAATCCAACCCTGACAAACAGTAATCGATATGAGCTCATGTTAAATATGGTATATTTATTAGACATAACAAACTATATCTTTAATATTTCTTTGATCTTATCACGTGTTTCTATTTTATTAGACATATTTGGAGATATTTTTTATTAAGAAAGCTACATGGATTAAAAAGTGTTGGTAACCATTCTTTTCTGTATGGAGTACGAGTGTAAATGAGCCAAGCCGGTTCGAGGATCGGTTCGAAAAATGCTCGAATCGAGCCGAGCTTAAACGAGCTCAAGCCCAAGCTCGAGCTCGCATCATGGCTCGTTTAGTAAACGAGCCCGAGCCCAAGTTTCAGACATCGAGCTCGAGCCGGCTTGCGAGCCTAAACGAGCTTTTTGTTTTATATAAAATTGTATTTACATATTTAATATATATATATATATAAATATATATTTACATAAAACATATTATTATATATATTATGTTATATATAAAAAGTTTGATTATTAAAAATATAAAAATAATTATTAAAAAATAAAATTTAATAATTTAACAATAAACTAGCAAAGCCCGAGCCGAGCTCGAGCTTTAAAAATAAAACTATAAACGAGCCAAACTCGAGCTCGAGGTTTCTAAAATTAAAACGAGCTGAGCTCGAGCCTAAAGGAGCTCGGGCTCGGCTCCGCTCGTTTACACTCCTAGTATGGAGATATTTTCAATTCCCATGAAAACAATTAAAAAAGTAAGGTTGGAATTGTGGCAGACGACCTTGGTTTTGGATACATACTAAGTGAACGAATAACAAGCATAGCAATTGACTTTTGTTTGGTGGTCAAGACTTCTTCTCTTGAGGTATTCAACCCGGGTTCAGATCCCGTGAGGTACTTTTTCATTTCTTTCTTTTTTTTTTTTTGACTGTGTTGCCTATTTTTTTTTTATTATTTGGTTCTATGAATTATTTTATTTTCTTTGTTACTGATTTCTTTAATAAATTTGCCATTCTAGTGTAGTTTTTTTAATGGTTTTTATTTTAAATATTAAATTTATCAAGGTTAAAAATTTCTTTTTGGTGTTGGATTTTTTAACAATTTCAATTTTTTCGATGTTTCAATGTTGATTTACCAAATGGTTTCATTTTTTATATAAAGTTTTGAAATTAATTAACGTAAATTCACAACAATACACATTGTTTTTACTTTAATCTATACCGAGTCATATTTACACGACAACACGCGAGAACGAAGTATTGTTTACGACGCAATGTGTAAAGCAAGTGGTAACACATGAAGAATCGGATACTTATTTTTATTAACGTTTTGACGTCAAACTTTTTTTTTGGCACAACACCGTCGCCGCAACGCGCAGGTCTAATCCTAGTTACACTTAAACATGTTATAAATATAATAATATTATTATGATGATAATACAATATTTTAAATAAAACAATTTGAAAAATAGCATGTATTCCTTCCCTTTAAATTGCTTCCACAAAGTTAATTGTATGCTTTGGAAGAAACTTATATACCGTAAAAAAGTGTTTTAGTTGATAAAAAAGAAGTCTACTTCAACTTAAACGTACTTACCCGACTGACATCAAATTGACGCCTCTACTAATTGTGCATTCGTAACTTACCACAAAACAAGTACTTTAGATCAATTTGATTTAAGTTAACAAGCTAATTATTCTACCATACACCTTTGCACAACCCAGCAAAGAATTTACAAAAAAAACTGCATTTCTCCACCTAAAATGCAGTTATGTCCTCTTATTCAAACGATCAAAGATTGAGATGCTAAAAGAGCTTTTCATACAAATTTTGAGATTTTAAATGGTGCCATTTGAAGGAGAAGACATGACCGAAAGAACATCCACCACTGATGACATGGCGCTTAGAGCAGCTTTCAAAATGTCCTGAGAACAACCTGGTTTCACAATGCTTCGCACCTGCGTAAAATTCAAGTGTCATAAAAACAACCACCAAAATTTATTATCACACTAACGTTTTACTTTTTACTGAATAAACGTGTTACTCGTTCAATCCCTGCAGTCATTTTTAAAGTCATTACTCGAGGCCTGCCAAACCTTGATCATGGAGGGTGACATATCAAAACGGGTTTGGTTTGAGTAATGTATTAATAAAACACTCATCTAATTATGTTGGAGGTTGCAATCATTTGAATCACATTAACAGCTTGTTTGACCCGTTATCAGCAAAATATCTGAGTTTACCCGTTTTCATGAGAATGGGTTGAAATTACCTTGTCAAGATATGCATTTAGTTCTTTTATACGGCCCATATAATCCAGGTCCTGAATATGTAAGCTAATGGTCCTAGATTCAGCACCTGGGCCGTCAAACTGAACAGGCCCAGGATTTCTGTAGACATCTTCCATCAAGAATTTTGTTGCATTTTGTCTGAGCACCCTGTAGTAATTAGTAAACTTGCTTATATGATTCAGAGAGTTCTTGAGAAAAAATAAGTGATTGACTTTTTAATCTATAATAGTTGACTTTATTCGGCAAGTTATGCAAAAATGTTAATCTAAAGCAAACTTTAGAATGAATGGTGTAGTGATGTATAGTTTGCATCTAAAAGCTAATTTAACGGTTCAAATTCAAAAAACCAATCACTCAAAATATATGTATTTTTCACATATGGCTAGAATAGTCTGTTATATGATAAATAAAGAAATGTGAAAGAGAATATTGAGGACATAAACCAGTTTATAATATTATATTGTATAAAAACAAACAAAAAAGTCAAAATGTTTGATATTTTTTTAATGATAAGAGTGATACGGTGACTTACTCGTATACTTTGCCCCTTAAATCCACAGTAGCAGGGTGAACAACAGGTTTTCCTATAGTCATGGAACCAGAAGCACGACCATATTCCTTTACAGCCATCATAGCCTACAAAATTCCAAATTGGTCCCAGAAAAAATAATGCATATGTATCTACAATAGCTCTGACAAATGGAGTCACGTCTATTAAAAGATCAAGCTAAAAGGGGATGAGACGTTTATTACTTATAACTCCGTATATTCAAATATTCATATTATTACAAATGATAGTTTGTGTTATCAAATTTAACACGTTAGTTACTTATAAGGAAGTTATAAAGAGGGGAAAAAATTTGTTTGCGAGTCCACCCAACCCGACCGTCTCAACACATGCTAAAGTATGACTTGTTTCAACCCGAATCTGTTTTGCCCACTACCAAACCCGCACATCTTTGAACCCATTATTGAAGAGCAACAAGAGACCATACAGTTATTGGAGCAGCACCACATCGCCACTTGTTTATAGAATCCTTCAAATTAGTTACAGTGGCCATATAACCATTCAGACCAGCCGCCAGAATATGGTAACAAATATGTCCAAGAACCTAAGTAAATATTAGCTCACAGTTACATGAAGGATAACTAATGTTCACCATTAAATATGCAAATTATTGGGGTTCAGCTGAAAACATACGTAGGCATAGTCACAATCGAATTTTGAAGGGAGAGAACCCCGAGCTTGATAGCCCAAAAAGTGACAGATGGCAGTAAATTTCTTCCCTTTGTATGTCCCTTCTTTCTGTTAGCATATGACATAGTAATGAGTTCTTATAAACCATGATGAGATACAAAAAATAATAGTACTAGGCCCACAAATGGTGGTTCATATAGTACCAGTCTCTTGGTCATTTCTGCTTCTACAAGTACAGCAAGAAGCTTTTCTGTTTCGATCTGAAAGCGTAACTCAAGAATTAATATTTTCAAAATATAATATGCAACCTTATTCTATGATGCTAATCTAAGCACCTGAGACAGCTGAGCCGAGTCATCTGACGCAGGATATAGAAGAAGCTGTGGTATCAAAGATCATACATGAGAAATTACATTCATAGAAGCTTACATAGAGGATTAGAGGTGGCAAAATGGGGTAAAGGGTAGAAATAGGTCGTTGGGTTTTAGAGTGCACACTTTATGCTCCAACATTTTGAACTTCTTCCGATAAACATGAGCATGTCAGATATGATTATATAAGTTATATTATTTCATTAGTAATCCACTTTTTAGAATAAAATGAATTAGAAGGTTTTATGCCATTAAGAATACATCTAGGGGGACTTGGAGCCCATTTGATGCGTTACCTTTTTAGCTAACCTTTTTTTACTATTACATATAAATCATAACCCAAATTAACCCATTCAAACAAATGTGTTGAAATAGCCACCTCTAAGATTAACTGAAGGGCATATCTCCATATGCATAAAGATGACAAACAAACCTCTTCTCTAATAAAGGGTGGCAAAAACTGAAATAAGGCGGACGCCCAAGGTGACAGTTGTGATGGTATTTTATCTTTAGAAATACCTTGTCGAAGAAATCTGTGGATTTCCTGAAAACAAATATAATGCCACATCATCATGCAATATAGAGTATTCTAACTTAAAATAAAAAGATAGACATGAATAGAAAAATGAGGAGTTTATAATAACTCATTCTACATGGATACACAAAGGTTACTGGGCGAATCTACTACTTTAGACTTAGGGAGTTACCTGCAACAGTGCATTGACTTCAGGAATGCTTTCTATAAGTCCTTCTGGAAGTAGGATGACACCATGGTACTTTTCTGTCCAAAATAACAAATTTAGAGTATAATTTGAATATTTGATAATACAAACCACCAGGTTGGCAATAACAGAAAAACCAAAAGTCACGTGCCTTTTTCCGCCCTAGCTTGCACGGCATCACAGATTTGTTTTGTTATGTCATAGATGGTTAGTTTTGAAGCAGCAACTTCTTCAGCAAGAATAACCTAAAAAGAAGGCATAGAAAGTTAAGAAATCCAACAATCATGAAGCTAAATTTAGTTTCTGACACGAAAGAATGTGCACCATGTTGGGATGTGACTGCAGAGTGCATTCCAGTGCAAGATGAGAAGCCTTCTGACCCATTAACCTAACAAAATAATAATACTGGAAGGAAAAATTGATTTAGATACTTTATGATAATGATGTCAATAAATGAAACAAAATCGAACGGAATGGAGCAGCTTCAACTATTAAACGAGTAAATAGTGTCTCCACTTATACATTGATCACTTCATCTTGCTAAAATCAAGCAAAGAACATAATATTCAACCATCAACATTGGTGTATTGAATTGTCAAGGGGTTGTTCAGATTTATAGGTGTCAAAATGTGTGGGGATGATGGGTTGGGTAATGTGTCAAAACATGGAAAATATAATTACAAAAATAACTTCAACTTCTTTCATAAACCGATTTAGGAGGTTTTAAGCATTTGAATATATATGTGGATGAATATCAACCCCTTTGGAATATTTCTTTTTTTGCTTGAATCCACTAACTTAACCCAGTTAACCCGTTGGAGATATTAAGCTGCCCAAATCAACCCATTTACTTATGAATGGGTTTGGGTTGAAATTACCATTTTAATCAAAATTGGGTAGATTACCTTCTCAGCTGAAAGAGCATCCGTGCAAAGGTTGCTGATGAGCTGAGAGTCAACCTAAACAAAAGGTAAGCAAGGTGATGATATTATGTTCATTCAGACAGAATGAGTTATTTAATCAGAAAACTAAGTCTAGTTTTTAGTTTTTAAATAGGTAATCTTTTAAATTAAATATTAAGTTTGCTTTGTTCAGAGAAAAATATATTTTTACTTTACATCATACAGTAAAAAGATAGTAATGGAGATGATCGGGTGGGCAGTGGCCCATTAATGATCCTTTAGCTGTTCAAAAAATAAGTAAAAAGATAGTATCCACAAAGCGCCTCAGGATATGTATTCTTTAAACATTATTATCATATGTTTTTTTTAGTTTTAAATGCAAAGGCTTAAATCTATTTAAAAAGCATACCCTCTATATTTCCTTTAAATCTTTATTCATGTGAAGTTGTTTAAATCATAGGATGCACACCTTACAAACTGAATCGAAACCAACATTAGCTTCCACAAACTGGTTCTTGAGATCTCCATTCAATGTAACAGGTACTCCTACCACCTGAAAATTTGTAAATGTTTTCAACAGAAAATATAACTATAAACTTGCATCTTGATTTATTACAAATTCATGAACCTTTGTACGGCATTTTGCTTGAGAAAAAGTCTCAGCAAGGTGGGCAGCATCTGTGTTTGATGTTACCCCTTCGATTTTGAAAACAAAACACTACGTTAATAAACAAGAAAACAAGAGGTCAAATATCTATCACTAAGTTAAAGGTGGCAATTTCAACTCGTTTAATTATAAATAGATCTATCCATGTTATCTTTCATCTCAAACAGGTACTACAAGCAAAACTATAAAAATTAGGTTAGAAAGAAAGGAGTCAAATGGGTTGAAAGAAGTTTTTGTGGATCGGTCCAACCCATTTTGACAAGTGCAAAAAAACACCATTTCACCCATTAAGCAGCCCAACCGACCTGCAATATTGCCACCTCTAATCAGTATCATTCTATGCATACCTCCAACAATGACAAGGCCATCCAGTTTCAAATCCTTACATGAAGCCATTGCAGCATTGACTTGTTCTTGTGTTCTTATTTGATCTTTTGTTCGTCCCAACAGATCATAACCACCTTTAGAGGATTAAAAAATCATAAATTGATATACATCAAAGAAGAAACATTACATTCACAACGATGTATGTGCTTGTCAAGTTACCTTGGTTTCTGTAGGTTTCAAGGACGTCATCTGTGATCTCAAGTGTTCTTTGAGCAAATAAGCCTTCAGAACCACCTAGTTACGTCCATGGAAGAATTTACTTGATAATAAACCAAGTTACCCTCACTTATAAGATAATTGTGTGTTTGGTTTTGTTGTTTAAAAAAGAATATATGATTATTCAGATTTAAAGTTGCAACTGTCCAACTTCAAAGCCCTAAATGTATTATTCAACTGATTATCTCATTCAGATTACTTATAATCAAATATTCACTTATGTTTAGCACACCCAAAAACAATCATATAGATAATCATAGGGAAGAAATAGAGTTGTGGGTGCTGTTAGAAAAAAAATAGAATTCTAGGTTATTAAAAGTTGATCGACAATGCTTGTTATATTCAGACACACACGCACAACACAGAACTACTAATATGCTTACCCAGAAATCCAAGCAAAGTACTCTCAGAGTTATGAATTTTAAGAGCTTCATGTAAACCCCATACAACATTGTGTCCTCCAGGAGATTGTCTACCACAGAAAACCAATCCAACCCTGACAAACAGTAATCGACATGAGCTCATGCTAAATATGGTATACAGTACTAGAATGGAAAGTTTCTCAAGTCCAACACAATTAAACCATGATGTTACACTCATGATAATAGTCAATGTTAGAGGTGCCAAGATGGGTAAGTTGGGTAAAGGGTCTGAAGCAATATGGTGACCATATCAAACTCGTTCGACCTATTTGACTCGTTCCCCTTTTAGCTAATTTCTTTTATTTGACATAAAACACCAACCAAATCAATCAATTCATAAGTAAATAGGACAAAATTTCCCTCTCTAATTAGCTTAAACTACAATAGTTAAAAGGAAGTGAGTGAGAAGAAAATGCCACCTGATTGCAGGATGCTCAGTAATAATATGTGCATCTGGTACATTGGATGTAGCTCTAAGAAAATGAGCCAAAGGTTGACCATAAGTGTAAGGAAATGACTGGCTTATGGCATTAGCACCAGAGACATCCACAGCAGTAGTTGCATCACCAAATTCTACTCGCACAGTAGTTCCCTATCAAAGAGCCCATAAGACACGGTTCCAAATCCTAACATATCACTTTCTACGAATCTAATTACAAATCAACCATCAACAAAATAAACAAACTGCACAGTATCACATGTACGATCAAGTGATCAACCACATGAAACGGTGAAGATCAATTAAATCCGATCATCGAATTCATGAAACCAACAATCAACACAAAGTTCGGATGAATCAACAATCCTCAATTCCTCCATCAATTTCCCAAACGTAATTCCAAAAAACGCATCAAATTAACACCACTAATTAAATCATGAAAACAAAACAAACCGTAAGTTATAGAAAGTGAAAGTGAAACCTCAAGGCAAGGGGGAAGCTGAGGTTTGTAAAGCGATCGAGCATGTTGGAGATGAGAGAGATCTCTCGGGAGTCCGTAATCTGATTCCATATTTGCGCAAAAAGTGGTTGCTCTGTTTTTACGCAGTTGTTTGTTTCTCTGACTAGAGGAATAATTTCAATTTCGGTGTGTGTGTTTTCTTCAGCGATCAAGTGGTTTTATTCAGGAATCCGCCATTGAAGAAGCTTCTGCTTCTGGAATATGATCTGATGAAGCAGTGTGTGTGAAGAATTAGAAAACAATGGGATGCGCCGTTGAATATGAACGTAAAGCACACACAGTGCATACCTTTGTACGACTACGACACCCCATATTATTATTCGTTTTATTTAATAACATTTGTTCTTTGATGTTAATATTTTAGTCTCAATTTCCATTTAAAGAAAGAAATGAAAGGAATGAATGAAAAATGAAAAATAATTATGCTTTTGAGTTTTTTTTAAGGAGAGAAAAATGGAAGGAAACAAAAAAATATTGTGTTCTCGGGTTTTTTAACGTTATGTTCCCGAGTTTACTTAACGAGAGAAAAGAAATGAAACATTTTTTTTTTCTTTCTTTTTTTTTCTCTTCTTTTCTCTTCTTTTCTTTCTTTTCTTTTCTCTCAATTTCCTTCCGATTTGAAAAAATTGTTTTTAGCCCTTATTTTCCTTTCATTTCCTTTCTTTTCTCTCTATAAGTGAACTCGGGAACACAATTTTTTTGTTTTCCTTCCATTTCCTTCCATTAAAAAAAACTCAGGAATACAACTTCTTATTTATTTCTTTCCGTTTCTTTTCTTTTATCTTCTTAAATGAACTCGGGAACATAGCGTAAATGAAGGAAATGGAAAGAAATGAAATGAAATTTTTTAATAATTTTCCCTTCTAACTTTCCTTTCAAAATAAAAGGAAATGGAAAGAAATGAAATCAAACACATAAAATTCTTACTTTCTTTTCATTTCTTTCGAACTCTGGAACACGAAAATTTTAAATGTCTTTTCCTTTCTCTTCATTTCTTTTCTTTCCTTAATTTTCTTTCTCTCCATTTATTTTCTCTCGCTAATTTCCTTTCAATTCTTTTCTTTTCTCATCTTTCGTTTATTAAACTTGGGAACACAACGTATATTCGGTTTGACTGTTCATATGCCATATAATCCATCAGAATACTTAAACGGGCAGACTTGAAGAATTATACGCACATCAAGAACCTACTAACTATACATCACTGATATATTAAACTGATTGTGTGGGTCATATGAGTTGTATATTTGTATAAGGTGTCATCTAGGGTTGTACAAGTGTTATACCGACTAATCATAAGAGTTACAACGTCAAATAACAACCGCATAAATTAATTTACTTACGAATCATACGGGTCGTATGATGTATTTGACGGTTACTACAGCTAATGTTTTGTTTACATTTCGATAAAAAAATTTTACTTAATATCAGCGTTCATACGCTTTATCAGTATCACCCCACTTTTGCAAATCCTAATTATGCATTTGGGCATTTATTTAAACCTAGCTTTATTCTCTTGCTTTATATTATATGCATTCACTTATCATGAATTACCCACCATCAATAAAGACACAATATTCTTAGGTCATCGTCGACTAGCTAGTTTCAAATTGTTTATTGCTCTTTCATACTTTAATTTTCAATTTGTAAATTTCATAAGCTTTTCTTGTAAACAAACTTTTTCTTGGTTTTGTCATGTTTAATATTATCTTTAGGGCATATTTTTATATTTCTTTAAGAGATATACATCACTTTTTAATTAAATATACTACAAATCATGTTATTTCATTAAGAGTGGTTTGTTTGTATTGTACCGTTGGAGGGGAAAAATAAAATGAAAATGTGATTTTAGCAATTACAAAACTAGTTAATAGGTCTTTTCTCTTATTCCAAGTCTTAAATTCAACTTTCATGAAAGCATCACTTTTTCTATATCGAAATTGAACTTTTGAATAGATAAAAGAAAATTACCTTAATGGTCAAGCCAAACAATTTACCTAACTGGGCATTTGACTATTTGACCATGTTTTTATGCCACTTATCACGCTTATTGGCACTTCCAAGCAAATAGAAAACAACCAAATGATTTTAAAACCGTTTGATTGTTCATTGAACAATTCTAAATATAATTTTATTCAATCAGAACTTAAAGCCAACATGATGCCCCTTGTTTAACAAAGGGCATCACACTTTTAAGGAGGTTAAAAAATTCTTTGGCACTGCTCAATGAAATCACACAACCAATCCATAAAACTCACGCTTTTATGACCTCATCACACATTTTGACATTTTCTAAAGAAAATTAAAATTACACATCCAAGTACAAAATCAAATGATGTCAGATGTCCACAAATTCAAGCTTCTTGAGACTTGCAACAAAAATTTTGCAGGTGAAGACTTATTATTGTGTTTTGGCCACAAACTACGTTAATTTTAGGTTGAGCTGTCTGTTATAACTAGATGCACTATATAAAGATATAAAGTAACATATAATTATTTTTTATGTTTAAAAAAATGTAGCCAAATGAAGCCGGGTAAAGTTCTCGGTCGATATAACTTTTATATGCATAATTTCTTTGGACTTTAAAGAAAGAAGCAACACCCAACAGTTGGAACCAGTTTGAAATCAGTAGTTCACAGGTCGGTTGGAACCGGATTGTGTAAAAACTGGCCTTGAACTAGTTATTTTTGTATAGGAGGAGAATTGGTCTCAAACCAATGGTTTATATCGGGTTGCACCGGTTTGGGGCAGGACCAGTTTAGAACATGTTCAATATCATTTTGGGTACTTGGGGCGGACCGAACACCAGTTTGGGTATGCGCCTCTAAATCAACCAGAATGATTTCAAGGTTAGCAAGACCTGGTCAGTTTTCTATACCATAACTAGAATGATTTCAAGGTTAGCGATACCTGACCCGTTTGGCAAGTATCCTCTACTTTCCTCACGCTGATTTACATTGCTAAATTCCAATATTGGTACTTCAGAATTGTGGATGAAGAATAATAATCTCCTTCCTCAAGGAACTTGACAATACAAGTGAAACAAATATGAAACAATTTTCAAGCATTTTGACCCGTGTAAACTTTAGCTGGCGGTTTAAGATACAACATAGCCTAAATTGATCAATTCACATCACCAAGACAATTTGTGACGGGTCTATAAGCAAACTTGCATGACGCTTGAACTTACACAACCACCATCATTAAGTGTTTGTGTTGGTTTGCAAATTACAATGGAAAGTGAAAAAAACCAGTTCAAAAGTCTATGAGAATTAATAGAATTTTTGATATTCAAAAGGATGATTGCAAAATCTAGTAAATGACTATGAAAATTGCATAAGTTAGAGCAAAACTCTAATGTAATAATCCTATATCCTTTCCACAACTCACTCCAGTTTCTTGCTGCTTGTTTCGTCTCCAGAACAAACTGTTTTTGACTCATTAAACTCCAATAACTGCACAGGAAGTAAATATATCAGGAATACAATCACCTCGCTATCCCTATATGTGGCAACCCCGTGTTAAAAATGACATGTTTTGACCTCTTACTCAACCTCTAACCCACAATAGTAAATGTTAAATAACTAAAATTTGAGGGCATACCGGTTTGACCTCTCCATTCCATAGGCAATGAGCAGCCAAGAATCCAATAACCCCTGGTACAATGTATAATAGAGCCGGCTGAAAAGAGACCGACATTAGATATCCAACCAACTAAAACATGAATTTTGTCACTAATATGGACTTTTAGTTATGATCACAAAGGATGAATAGGTAATTGTTATCATTTCATATTACAGTTGTTATGATCACAAAGGATTACCAACCTGTGCAGCTTGAAACAAGTTCATGACAACAATTGTACAGACCAAACCAACTGTATATCCCAGAAAAGCACTTTTGAAGTAATGGCTTTCTTTCCCTCTCGACACATCATATCGCAGTGCCAAAGCTACAAAAATTCCTGGAAATAAAAAATGATAGTTAAATAAGGGATGATTTATTAAAGGGAAAAAACTTCGATGAAGGTTAAACAATGATTTTACCATAGTAAATGATCACAAATTACTTTCATACCTGGAATTACAATGTCTCCTAAACCAAGCATGGAAAAGGGGCGTGTGTCAATTCTAGATGGAAATAGAAGCTGTAAAAAGAAGAAAAAGAAGAAAACCATCCTAATTATGAACACCAAATTCTGCAAAAAAGGTATATTTTGCATTTTGGATGTTACCTTGATAGGTGCATCAAATGATTTAGCAACGCTGACCATCACTGGTGTGAAGAAGACCCAGAATATATCATACACAAAAAGTCCAGACTGCATTTTTTAACGATGACATCATTAGAATCCTTAACTAAAACAAAAAATAAAGAAAACTCCATCTTTGAGAATAATATGAATTCCCTTACCAACAGAATGGCACCAGTCTTGAAAGAGCCAAGAGAGAGCATTTCGATTCCCTGTAATATATTAAACACATATTAAGCAAACATATACTCAGAATTCTTTTTCTTTTTAATTGTTAAAGATCAAACCTGAATGCAGAATGCAAGACCCAATATGTTGTTAGCCAACCAATGCTTCTGTGCAGCATACCATGCACAAAAGAATGTACCAGGAATTGCAGCAACAACTTGAGACCTTGTGAACTCAACCTCCACAGCTGTTTTAACAAATGTTTAAAGAAACATATCATTCTGCAGATCACAGCATATTTAAGAATTAACAATGCAATCAAACAGCTGCAAAAAAACATATGAGTTGCTCAACATTTCTTGCAGCTGGGAGTAAAATGAGAACAGTGCATACAGCGAAAATATGGGAATCGCCATATTATGACATCGTCATTCCACTTGTTTGGTAGAAACCGTCCAATTGCAGGTAAGAGTGTAGCCCTGTGTTAAATAAAATCCAATAAATATGAGTGAATGAATAAATCAATTATTATTCTAAATTACAAAAGAAGGAAGAATTATGCATACAAAAAGAACATACGAAAGAGCAATGATCCCAAGTATAAAAAAGTAGCCTGTCAGCACTGCATTGACCAAGTCTTTTGATAGAAACTTAAAGAGCAAGAACAAAGACAGCAACATTGCACTTCCAACTAAGGGAAAACGCATTGCATGCTCACTAGACATCGTCTCCTGGCGAAAAAGATTCAGGAAATTGTAATTTAGAACGTATAACATCAAGTCAAAATCTTTAATAACTTCGCTAGCACAGTAGCTGGTATACTTACAGAAGGAGGTGTAGGCTTGACAGAACGGTAGCAACCCACGAAAACCGTGAGGCATGCAGTCAATACGACATTTATATTTGTATCTACCTTTATAACTAATGGTGCCAGTGTCAGACCTGCACCACAAGGGTGGATAGATAACTAATCTCTTAAGTCTTAATAAAATAATCTCTTTAATTTTACATAAGATAAACAAATGGAAGTATAAGTTTGTGTATTACAAAAGTGGGATAATTATTGGAGAGAAAAATCAAACCTGCTAGAGCAATGTTTGCAGCACGCTCACCATTCTTCATTGTCACGACTACAAAGAAGAAATCTAGATGAAAAGTGAATCTTTGCTTGTTAGATGAAAGCTGGATCTATGGCCTACAGTTAATACAAGTATAACTTCTTAAGGATTGTAGGTGAAAGACTGAAAGGTTACTGCGATTAGATAACTGCTGTGATTTATCCATTACAATACAACAAGGAAAGCAAGTCAAATACATGAAAAAAAGGGGACTAGATGAGGAAGTTTTATCATTAGTGAGATGCTTTACTGTAACTCTATAAGATCCATTCTCATATTTCCAGAAGAAATTGCCTAGCTTTAGAACAAAATTGGTAAGACTGGCCTACAAAAGATTATAATAAAAGGCAGATCCATCCAGTGTGGATGCATTAAAAAAGTGAGAGGGGGTATGATCCACCTGTTTGCAGTGCAAAATTTTAATTATTTTCCATATTTATGGACTCCAAACATAATATTGGTTCTATGCCAAAATTGGCAAGTCGAGGCCGACAACTCCCAAGTTTTGCCCTCATCAAATGGTAATATTATCACTATTATGCTATTGGGGTGGCATAATTTGTAACAAAAGTTTAACTGTTTGAAGGTATTGTTCTGTTCTTTAATTGTAGACGTTATTGACCTTCTGTAGTAGTGTAGTATCTTTGTTCTTCACTTGTGATTTTATCATATTATTTGGCAAGATAAATTAAAGGAATTTATAGGAAGGAAAGATCGATCCAGTGATACTGGTGGTATTGTTGTAGTATAATAGCGTCTTTGTTTCCTATATTGTTGACTTGCTGTTTTCTTGCTGCAGATTTTTGTTGTTTTTTTTTCTCTTTCTGGTGATCATACGAGATTTGTTTTTTTAAAGGTAACAACCCCCACCTCCACCCCAACGCCACCTAAATTCCTAGATCTGCACAGGATCCATGTTGCGACCATTAATGATATAGTCTACAAGACAAATAACCTTCAATGATCAAGAACTCTCCATATCAGTCCTCAACTTAGGCCGCTTGGAAGATGATTTGAATCATTAGCAGCATAATTATTAATTACAGACCAGTGAGATTATGCTGCTACAAATATTAGTTTATGTCAACTTCAAATGACAAAATGGGAGACTTGTAAGGGAACGTCTTAATATCCTTTTTCGCTATGTTAACCAATCCAATTATGCATACTAAACACCAAATCACAGTAAAAATTTAACAATCACATCCCTTCTCACGATCTCATAAGCAAGCAACAAACTAAACTTCCAATTGTGACACAAACAAGTACCTACAGATCCTTACAATACAAAAACAGACTCGACCCCCAAATCTAGCAATCCACAAATCAAACAAGATTAATACAACCTAATCCCAAAGTTATAGCTCTAAAACTGAAAACAAACTAACCGCAACTTATACGAAACACGAGAAATCAAAACGCCGGTGAACAGATTGATAAACACGATCTATCAACCGATCCAAACACTCTCGATTTCGCACCTGATAATATTCAAACGACGGCAAAATGTCAGAAACGTAATGATGATAAACCTAGGGCAAAAGGAGATGAGATCGTTGACTTGCAGATTCAGATCAAAATATCGAAGTTATATGAACGAAGGAAGATCAAATTGTTACCTTCAATGGCGAAAGTTGAACCGCCGTGTGCGGTGGTTCGATGCAGCTCTCTGTTTTCCGGTGGTGCACCGATGTATGCACAGCAGCTGAGAGCGTTATAATTATTATTTACAGCATGTAGATATTTCAGTTTTATTTTTATTATTATTTATTGCGTCTTGGTGTCATTCTGTGTCATCTCATCCAATCATACTGTGACACGTGTTGGAGAATTTTTGTTTGCTTTTCTTGTTTTTCTTCTATGTTTCATCATCTTTCCACATTTGGAAAACATGGATTTCGAGGATATTTTTTATTTTTTATACCTTTCAAATCAACAGTTGCGAAATATTTTATGAAAATGGTGAAGAACATGCGAGAAAATAACCCACGTAAACAAACCGAATTGACCAAACTAAACATTTTAACGACAGTTTGGTTAAGCGATAACAGATTAACCAAAAAATATGATAGGGAGTATATGTTGATATTCAACGAAGAGTCATGCCAAGAGGTTTGTGCATTTGGAAACAATGGAATGCAAATGAAAACGATGGAATGTATAGGAAAACTAAGAGGTAGGAACAATATTAGGTGTAAATATCTTAAACACAAGATTCGTCCGGAACATGTTACCACTGACAACGCCTAATAAGCGTGGGTGGACATCTTATCGTTATTATTAGTGACGAATTATCTATTAGAAATTATACCCTTTGAGAACGCATGAAAAGCCTTGACGAAAATCTTATTGTAACAATTATGGGAAAAATACACCCAATACTTAAATTAAAAACGAGCATTGGAATATTTCTAATCCTTCATCTTGATATCTTTTGCACGTTTGTAACCCAGGTATGACTTTCTAGAATCACTTAGCCTTTATGTACAACATCTATCACTTGTCGATCACGACAGTCGTATTTTCTTATATCACTTTAAATCATATCAATGTCTGTCTTGTTACAAGTCTCTCTACATGTATCAATAGAAGCTCAATATTATATTGTTTTCGGTTATTTTTGTGGGCTTATCTTCAGTTTTTAGAAAACTTTTGTATAGAACCATCAATAATTCAGAAAAGTTTTTGAATTTCAAACGAAAACACTCTAGCTAAATACAGTTTTTTTTTTCTTCTAGAAAACGTGTTGAAAAAATTTAATATATATGTAGCAAACTTTGCTATACTTATTAGCCCAGGCCCAAGTAACAACGTGTAACTAAATTACTAAAATGGATATTTATAGACTTTGGGCCAAGCCCATGGCTATATTGTACACAAGTACACAACTATACATACTTTCATAAGCATAAAGAAAGGGCATTTGTAACTAAAATGGGCCCAAAAATTGTTGGTAGTCGACTAGTCGCTATACTCGCTAATGGTTAAATAATAAAACACGTATGAAAATAGACTACACTATTTTCAATACAAAAAGAACAATCTATAGGAAATAAAAATAGCGATAATTATAGGTACTTGTATTTTATAAACTCATTTGAAATGTATATTTAGAAATTGAAATGATTATTTCCACCGACTATTGCCGACACGACACCTAATTTTTTTCTATTTTTAGAAACTCTAAAGAGTAAAGTAAGATATATAAAAAGATATAACTTTAGCATAGTAAAGCAACGATGACATCATATGGAATGTTTGGTTAAAATTGGAAACCTTTTAGTTTAGGTTTCGTCCATAATTTGTATTCATGATATTATGCTGCGATGATTCTTGAGAAATATATACGCATCAGTATTCATGATATTATGCTGTTACTTTTGGTATTTCAGGATTTTCTTTTTCTGATATATTTTGTACTTATGAGGAGGTCATTAATACACGAACAACTTTAAGTAAAAAAATAACTTAAAAACACTAATTTCTCTCTATTATATTATCTTTCACAGATATTATTACATTTCGACATCATTATCACATTATCTATACTATATTATAATACACGAAGGAAGGATTCCGGTCAAAGTTAAGAGATTTGTAAATTTTAAGCACAAGGTACAACCTAAAAAATTAATTTAACAAGGGTAATTATGTATTTCTAACGCTACTAAAAAAGTGGAACTTTAAACTTATTTACACTTAGACCCTCGTACCTTTAATTATATACAAAATAGTTTACTAAAATAAACTGTTTGGCTTTTTGTTCATATTAATTAGTTAGTAAATTACATAACTTTAATACATGTATAATATTGTTACATTTTATTTTAATAGAAGGAGATTAAAAATATATATTATATTTTAATATTTAATTCCATAACCGAAAGCTAAAAATATTTTGTATTTTTCAAGGGTTTAATGTTTTAGAAAAAGATTTTATTTTATAAAAAAATACTTTTTTTAGAAATTACATTAATAAAAAATCTGTTTCTTAATTTATTAAAAATGATTATTGATTTTAAAAAAATTAAATAATATCATTAGTAGTTAATATAGTTATTTAATAGAAAAATAAGCGAAAAATTTATAATTAAAAGGTTTAAAATTATACCAAGTGTTCATCCAAAATATTATTTTATTATAATAGATGGATTAAATAAGACTACTTACAAAAAGCTGTGAAAAAATTATAAACAAAACATACTTATATGCAAAGTTAAACTGCGTGTTACTAAAAACAATCTGTTTGTGGTTTTTGTGTATTTTAAGACTGAATTACAAATCATTTGTTGTGATGGTGTTTACAAAATCAATTGTCCTCTTGAAAGATGTAAATTTAACCAACTTATGGTTTAAAAGATCAAATAAAATTCTAAAAATTAAAGTTATGTTAATCGTTTTACAGGAAAACGAAATAGAGATAATCCATTCACTTTCAGACGTACGTTGGTCGTCTTAAGATAGAGGGGATAAGAGAATGAAACTCGTATTTTAATTAGTTTTGAGGCATATATTTTCTATATATATTTTTTAACCCAACATAACCAACATGAAAAATAAACACAAGCATGAATGATGAAAGGGTTTATGGTCTAATAGTATCATAGTTGTTTAATATGGGATTTTTTAGATCTAATATTCAAATCTGACTTAAAATAATTTTTTTAATGTGGTGAGTTATCTTTTAATAGTATTTCTGAGTGGGTCGAGTCGGATATTGAGGATAATTTCAAACGTTGTCAAAAAAAAATAAATGCAATTAACAAATTGTATACAAAGCTGATTTTTTCTTTTCTTTTTTTGATTATTTTTTATTTTTGGGTGGGGCACGTGGATACTAATTTATTACATTAGGATTGCTTCTACTCAAATAAACATTTATTGTAACTAGTCAGTTAACATGCTAATTGCCAAGTTATTATTATTAAGTTCTGTAATTAAAGTCTGATTTTCAAATCATGTAATGTTAGATTTTTCTACTATGATATGATGGATATTTATTTAAAACCTTTCGACGCTTATAAAAAATACATACTTTGATAAAGAAATAGTTAATGATATTAGTAACGATACCCAAATTCGATAACTTTAATCCAGTTTGGTCTCAAACACGACGTTAAGGAGTAAACAATATTTTTTTTAATTTGAATAATAAAATGTTATAAAAACATTCTATTATTGCTATAAAAAAACAGGCCGTGTATACATAGATATCTTTTTAGCTGTTAAAGAAGTGAGACGTCTTTTTTTCAAGTGATCTCGCTGGTGACGTCGTGTCATTGTCATCTTCCCAATATCAAACGAGAGTTGTAAAACCATAAACAACTTGTTAGCGTGGACACTCTCTCACTTGGACAATCATATTAGTAATTAAATCGTATGTGATGGGAAAGCATGCATCGACGGCATATGAATATCACAAGAATACAAGTAGTGGTAGAAATATAATATCTTTAGAAATATAATATCTTTAGAAAATATGCCTTTTTATGTGGGTTTAAGAGCATTTATAACGGAATTTTTATGGTGTGTGAGTGTGTTTTTTGTATTATAATAAATGGTTTTAAGTGATTGTGAGTGAAGGAGATAGAAAATATTACTGTCTATCTGTATATTTAGGAAAACACTATTAAATTCTTGTAAATTTTTTAATACATTTAAAAATGGTTGTGAGGGAATGAAAAAGAAAAATAATAATAAAGTTATACAAAGTATTATTTAATTAAAAATAATAATAATTTTTAGTATAATTATATAAAAAATATATATAACCCATTGTAAATGCTCTAATTTATTTTTTTAGGAACGTTGTTGATAAATCCTAATGGATTTCTATCTCGTGGGTCGATGCCACTAATATTCATATTTAATATTATCTATGAACCCAAAACTCTATATCTCATTATTGATTCTTTTTTTTCATATACAACCTTAAATTTAATTCATAATGTGACAAAAAGAAAAGAGAGGAAAAAGTTAAAAGTTAGACTTGACTTTTAATCATGCGAGTTGAGAGTATGAGCATGCAAGAAGAAAGTGGACCACCATGAAGGCATGAAGGTGCTGAGGTCCAATGCAATAGGGGATATATATTCCCTATGAAAATATTTAGAGATATAATTTGTTTTATATCTTAAATTAATTATTTTGAAGTATGTATATTTTAAGGATGTATATGACATAAATTGAAACCCAAATCGACATATTTCGTTTTTACAACTATTAGAAACAAAACCAATGGACCGTTTTTTATTGAGTCAACTCGAATCCAGCTTGCTTTTTTAAACGGGTTGTGTTGCTCAGCCCAAAACTTTTCTTTTCGTCTTGGATTCAAGTGCGTGTTGGGAAATTACCACCCGGTAGATGGAAAGGAAGGAACTACAAGGCCATCCCAATTTGTTAAAGCAACAAAGAAGGACATCAAGGAGCAGGCAATGGCGGACATAGGCATGCCAAAGAGGGGACAGCTGCACACCCTAAAAAAATAAACAATAATATGAGCTTAAATATTGACTCCCTTACAATTTTTTGCAATTTCCTCGTTTGAAACACAATCTTTTAAATATAGGTTAAATATTTGAAACCCATCATATTGTTGATAACTTAAACGATAATTGTATTTGTAATATGTAGAAGTATTTACTTAGAAATATCTTTTTAGATATTGTTATGGAAAATTTTCAAAAAATAAAATATTGTATAGAACAACTTTAGATATGCTTTTGTAAAAACATTTGACGTGCTTTTGTTGGTTTTATGAAATTTAATTCTACTGTTTTTTTAATATGATCCCACCCGAACTGGATCCAAAAAAATAGTATATAACGTTTGTCAAACGACTCCTAAAAAATCACGCCCTCCATGAAAAAAATTTCTGAATCCATCACTGGGAGCATGACGGAAGAAGAGATGCGGGACAAGAGGAGATAGATGCATCCCGTCCCCCCTTAGGGGGGGCAATATAGGCTTTAGTGAAGTTAACGTCCAATTTTGGGAAATGAATGGGACCTCCATTATGGATGAAATGAATGATGCATTATGAACAAGATAAGCTAGGAAACACGAGTTTGACTTAATGGCTACCACTTGGTCACAAACACTATAGCCAACAATATTGGTTCCGACGAAAACAAGTCATGATAGATCTAGAATTAAATTTTTTTTTTAATCCGTGTGTCCCTGTCATAATATGATCTTTAGTTAACAATATACACTTAAGATAAAGAGAGGGTTTTAGATGGAGAAAAATATAGAGCATTGTTGATTGTAAGAGTATTAATGACATACGATCTTTCATACCAATCAATATTGTCCTATACTTACAAAAAACTCACGTATTTGTTTTTAGGTAGTCAGAGTGAAAACTTACGAGGAGGCTACCCATTTTAGGATTATTTTCAACGAAACACGTTTAATTGTGAAGGTTTTTTCTTTCTTACAAATTATGCATCCAAAACATATTTGTGATATTTGAAGGGAGACGTTTATTAATCATTATAGTCTGGTATGTTTCATGTGACACAATACAAAATGTTCATAAAGTTTGTATAAGATGTCACAAGTCACAACCCCTCCCTCCCCCTCAAAAACTCATTGTCTTGAAAATGTTTACTGAGCTATCACGTCTAACCAAAAGTGACTCTAATATCAAAATGTCTTAAATCTTTTGATAGTCCCGTTAAAATTATCTACATTGAGCATATATAAAGAATATACCCAATCCTATCGAGCATTTGTGCCTAACTTTATATTATAATATTTATATAATTCGAAGTTAAAAGTCAATTTATGTTAGTAAGATGTTATATAACTGGCCTAAAAGCAAATTGTTTAAAAAAATATCGTTAGAAAGAGAACTTTCATTTAATTGAGAAAGAAAACAATAATTACAAGACTCGTTCATACATATCATGTTTTTTAATACAATAATCATAAATTCATGAAATAAGATGAAACACATGATAGTTTAAGAAACATCGATAATCATAATTAAGTATTTATATTTTGTGCAGTTTAAACCTAGTATGAAGTGATTTAGTTTTTTTTTAAACTTCAAAACTATAATACTCTTACTTCTAAATTATTTCATATTACATTATTGACTAGGTTTGAACCCAGTACCTCTCCTCTAAGAGTCAAAGACTCTACCAAATGAGCTAGCCTCATATTGACATGAAACGATTTAGGTAACATAGCTTGCCCGTAGTATAGTTTTATTGTTTAGAAAAAAAAAAAGCAAGTATACATTTTGTTCATAATATTATGAATTTTTAATTTTTGAAAATCTTAGATAGTTTATACTTTACTTTGTTATTTAAGGTTTCAAACATTACTTAGAGAAAAAAAGTTGGTTCGATATAAACCTGATTTACCTTTATTTTATCAGATCGATAATATTCATTAGATTGACTTAAATTATATATATTACACTGAAAATTGTTTATCGAAAGATTTTGAGATAAAAAGAAATAGAAAAATTAAAAATACGATCAAGTGATCATTTATTCTCGATACGAAACACGAACAAATGAAAGGTTGTTTAAGTCAAATTTGAAATAGAACTAAAAATTACTTTTAAATGATTTATTAAACATATTTTAAAGCGAAGACTAATGGTTAAGTCTTCTTCATTTTCTTTCTACAGCTAATTTATTTAAAATTAAATTTTTAAGCATTCATCTATTGTAATATTGTTTTATAATATGGGTAAGATTCAAATACAAAGGTTTTTAAAAATAAAAAGTATAATAATTAATATCAACCATCAATCTCTTTAGTCAATGGGTTAAGATCAAATCGTATGGAAAGTTTTGGTAAAAAAGATTTTTAAAAATAGCTACTTTCTTGACTTTATACAAGTTTTCGCATATATTTTTTAAACGTTCATAACTTTTATGTATGATATTATTTTATATAAATTACACTATAAAAACAAATATTTTTTTATCTTTAAAATGAATACAGTATTGTTATAAGAAATATAAACTTTTTTACGTTTTCTAAGCTCGTATCTCGTCATTCTGTATTTAATGCAATTCATTGTGTCCTTTTGTTAGTTATTGCGTTTCCTTAAAATGATGAATTTTTAAAAAATATAATAGTAGAATAACATTGTTATGTATCTCTAATATGTAAAACACAATAATAAATTAACAACTAATTAATGTAATACATTAAAAAATAATGGCAAATAACACAATGTCTAATTGTGTTTTTTTTGTTATTGTATTATCTTGAACACTATGAGTCTTGAAAAATACATTGATTAAATTGCATAATCGTGTATTTCTAATTGTAAAACACTATGATAAAATAACAAGAAGTTTATATAATTTAATAAAAATAATAACAAGAATAACACATTGTGTTATTTTCAAAATCATGAGTTTTGAAAAATTGAATCGGTGGAAGTATATCATTATATACTTCTAATTGTAAAACGTAATGAAATATAACAAGTTTACATAATCTATAAAAACAATAACAAAAATAACACAAAATGATCTGAAACGTAAAACATAATTATAAATACATACAACAAATGATGTAAATTATATGAAACAATGAACCAATATTTGACACAATGATTATATAAGACATCATGAACGTATAAGACATAATGAGATGATATATTTGACACAATGACCAAAATGTCATCCTTTTTTAAATCAATAGAAGGACATGTGTCAAGTACACAATCATTCTTAGATTTTTTAGATCAAACATCTTTTTTACTACAACTCTACCTATACCTATACGTACACAAACACAAATTTAAGCACAATATAAACTATTTTATCCTTTAAGGTGGATCTAGTGTTAACATTTAATGAATAATAAAAAAATAATAATTTTAAAATACCTAATTCCACCCAATGTGGTTCTCCAGCTTAACTATTCGATCGCTTCAAATGGAGGCGGTACAAATAGAATTAATTGAAGACATATGTGTGGTTCACGTTCCAACCATTCCAAACATCCGGTCCGGTCTGGTTTAATCCTTCACATATCTATTACTTTTTTATAGCTAATCATTTGACATCTTTTGTTTTCAAACGGGTAAGATCAATGACGGACAGTGACCCACCTAACTATCTCGATAACTCGAGTACGAAAATCAAGACCACTCTAGGTAAGAGAAAATATTTTAGCTTAACCTGAAACTTATTTTTTGTTATAGTTGGGATTTTAACTCAACAACTCTTCTTTTATTTTATGAAGTATTGGGATATCTTATATCAATCATTTGGTTAAGGATCATTATAAATTATGGATATCTGAATAACATTATTTTGTTAAAACAATTTCATGGTCCTAATTTTTAATATCTTTTGTTAGCACGTGTGAAAGTTCTATTATATTATTTTCCTTTTAAATATTTGAAATAGAGTGTGGTTGGGGTTTGAAAATAGATTCTATTATCTTATCAGACTTAGTTGTAAAACCGAGTTATAAGAGTATAATACTATAATCAATGTCTCCTGAATATAACCTGAATGTTTTTTTATTTTTAGATTAAACAAACTATTTTTATTGGTTATATCGACCCGTATGTATAATGTATCTATCATTTTCATACATTGTTTTCTTTCTTATTTCTTTAGTTTCCATAAGAATTAAAAATAAATTTAACCAAGTCAACATATTATTACATCATATGTATTAAATTGTGAAATATAATAACTCTCAACAAACTCTCATTAATTTTTTATTGACTTTTACCATAATAATCAACTACATATGTCATCATTCTACCTTGCATTTCTCTTTTTATTTACAACAACAATTTTAAATCATTTCACCAACGCAACCTGGGTTCTTATTAAACTTTGCTCTCATACTCTCTACTCTCTAGTGGCCTAAAGGTGCGTTAATATTTTCGAAATTCAAGAAAAATGTAGATTTTGTAGGGATGTGTTTAGTTTGATTTTGTAGAAATGTTTTTGTTTAACAAGGTAAAAACATGTTTATATAAAATGAAATTAGATAATTTCAATATTTTTGTGCATTTTTTTGTTCAAATTATTTATAAATATAAGCTTTAGATATATGATCCATATATTTTTACAAAATTTGTACAATTATTTCTAGATCTAATGAATTAGTTTTGGTCTTGCAGGCGAGAGCAACATCAGGTATCACTTTCCTCTCTTTCTTGTAATTTGAAAAAAATTATTTATTTTCTTTATGAATTTTGGAGTTTATTTGTGCTATTATAGTCTAGATCTACCGATTTTAGTTTTTAGAAGGTATATGTTATTTATTAATTTTTATAAATCTTTAATTAATCTATAATCCCACTCTACTAGAATCTAAAGTTACTCAACGTTTCGATTGAAGCTCGAACTTAATAGCATTTAGGTCAAGGGCGTACACTACTACCACTAGGTCACACTATCAATGGTTATATAAATTTTTATCTAACTTGTGTGCATAAAATACATTAAGTTCTAAATTTAAAAAAATATGAGAAAATAGATATATTATTTTTTAAATACTTTCCCCACATCGTATTAAATACTACTATTATTATTCTTTTCTTATAATTTGAGTATTTATAATAGATTTGAGTGTGGGTCCATGAAAGAGTTTGAGTTTGAGTGACGTCATTGCATGGTAGGATGACAGCTAGCGCCTCAGGTTTTGTTTGGGTGGTATGCACCCCATCGCAAGTCACGTGCATCCTCTTTCGACACTGACTAAGGGAGGTGGGAGCACAATTTAAATAGAACCTAACCTTGTAACCGTAACAATTTAAATACATATTATTTTTATTAGAGGTAGTCATCAATCCAATGTACCAAAAGCTATGGGCCATAAAACATTTTACTAATTATAATGTTTTTTTAAAATATGTTGCTTGTAGTGTGCTCGTTCTTATCCTATTTTGTACTTGTTCTCAATATATTTAATAATTACCTATTTTTTGTATTTATGTGAAAATGTGTTAAAGATGCATTACTTACCACTGTAGATTATCTAAATACGTAAAATATTTTCTTGGAAATATAAAATATACCTTTACTTTTGTCCAAACTTAACTTTTGATTTTCAAAGAAAAATTTATTCATATTGATATTGATATCAAACATTATAAAACCGTATTTTTATTATTGACACTACCTTAGTCAGGGAAACATGGTTGTTCCTTGTCACATATGCAATATATTTATATAGAAATGCTCAACTTTAATGGATAAACATGAACTTTTAAGAATATCATTGTTGTAGGTTGTTTTATTACAACAGAATAAATGTTAATATATTTTTATGTTTTAATGTAATACAAAATAAGCTAACGTATGTATTATCTACACATAGTAGTAGTAATTTGGGTGTTACATAATACAGTTCTATGCATTCGTTGAATGTTTTCCCCACTTAAACAAATTAACCACATCAATTAATTTAGCTATTATATGAATATAAAAAATCGAATTTTACAAGTTATATTTGCTTTATTTAAAATTAACTTAATAAACGAAAAGAATAAAGGAATCAAGTTAATGATAAGTGAAAATGAAATCAATTATTACAATTAAGTAAATCCCGCTTCCCACGTCTTTGACTTTTGCTATTTGAATTAGTTAGTGAAAAATAGAGGAATATGATGTAGTTAAAAAATAAGTGCGTGTTATAAGTATACACATTAATTATTGAGATACTTTTAGTTTTTCTATCTCTTTTTATATAAATAGGTGTACAAATAATCAAAAATCTAATTATAAAAGAACTTTTACATATAATCCAAATGACTAATTTTTATATCTATTTATGAAATTATCTTTAATATTGATACAGTCTATACTTTTTTGTAGTATGAGAAATATATGATGAACATGATGTTAAATCGAGTTAGAATTTAACTCAAGGCTATCTTCTTTTTTCTAAGAACGAAATCAAGGCTATCTACTATACTAAAACTCAAAAGTTTTTTAGACCATTTATTTTACTTACGTTTTGTATATATTTACAATTTCTTAATTAGCTTAAACAGTTACTACACACTTTACCTGAAAAAAAAGAAGGTTTATGAGATATATAATTATACATTCTCTTCAATATCATTAAAATTGAAATAATTTACAACAATCAACAGTTTGTTTTTATTTTTGTTATTATGGCGCGTCAAATTGCCTTTACTGTGTATATTATTTTGTGTTTTGCGATACTTTACTTTTATGTCTAATATTTTTTTTTAAATGCATATACTTATACACATATATATTATGGTAGTTCTAAATAAGTTATATTTCATAAAAAGTTAAAACGATAAAAGTATAATGCTTGGTGTATAATATCTTTTTATTTCAAACTAGTATTAGTAATCCCGTGTATTATACGACTTGAATAAGAATATTAAATAGAATGAAAATTTATTAATTATAAATTGATATTCAAATAAAACATGATTGTAATCTTTCTTATTATAAATAGAATGATTTTTTTTTTCAAAACAAATGTTTTAAAAAAATGTCATGTTAAAAAACTTTCTTGTTGTAACTCACAATTTTAATTATATTTTGTTTATAAAAAATTTATTTTTAATAATTACCAATTTTATAATATATATTGTATTTTTTTAAAAATTTTGATGTTTAAATTTTTTTTCTTATTTTTATAAAAATTTATTTATTTAGAAAATATTAATAAAAAACTCTTTCTTAATTTATTAAAAAGAAGATTTTAATCTAAAATAAAATTAAATAATATTATCAATAATTAATGTGATTATTAAATAAGAGAAAGAAACGGAAAAAAATTGATGAGCATAAATGCGATGTTGACACGTGTCTCTTTTAATTACTTTTTTATTAAAGTAGAGAGATAACATAATTGATGAAGTTCATACTTTAAGTTTAATCAAAAGAATTTAATGCCAAGATAACATTAACTTATTTAGTATTAATATTCTTAAAATATTTAATGCTAACATTAAAATAATTCAAGTTGGTAAACTGACATAAAATACTAGTTGGATACCACATAAACTTTATAATTTTATGGATAAAGTGTGCATATGAATTATAATATATTATGAATTATAATATATTATCCACTTCTCTACAATTTGGCTACATCTCATATATCATAATATCTTATAAATCCTGAATTGACAATTTCCTAATTTTCTGTTATGTATTAAGAATCACTAATCATTCATATATTTATTCTTCGTCTTTTTTTTAATTTAGGAATATAGCTGAAAAGTAACAAATTCATTAAATGTAAAATAAATTATAAATTTTGTTCTTTAGGTATATTTAAAAATATGGATCTTGTTCTTTAACTTTAATAAATACACTGAGCATATTTTATTTTAAAACTTATCACTTTTTATGTACTTTCTACTGATAAAAGTTAATTTTTCAGTTAGTTTTTGTAAAATATCATTTTACCCTCACCCTTTAAAGGACGAAATTTGTAATTTTCACTAATCTTTTATTTTATTTTTATTTTATTTACTTTAATTTTCTTTATTTTTTTTCTAATCGCTTTTATTTTTATAAACTTATTTTTTTTAAATGATCACTTTGCCTTTAACCCTTAAAATGATAAAATTCGTTATTATTAATCTTTTATTTTCTTTCTTTATGTTTTTTAATTTTCTTTCTTTACTTTTATTTATTTTTAGCCACTTTTGTTTAAAAAATCTTCATAAATATTAGTAATAATTTAGTTTTATTTTTTTATAAAATGTAATTTTATTTATAGATTTTTATTTTTTTACAACTTTAATTTCATTTGTTCACTTTGTTTATTACCTTTATAATAAAATTAATAGAAATTAGACAACTCAATTTTTAACTTTTTTGGTACAAGATTTTTTTATTTCTTTCAAATTATTTGGTTTAGAGCTTATATTTGAAACCAATTGGAGAAAGTAATATTTTTGTTTATGAAACGAATTTTTAATTTTTTATATTCAATCAAATGGTTTGTTTTTAAATACAAATATTGTGTGATAGTTCGTAACTTTATTATAAAATAAAATATACTAAAAGGTTTCTAAACAACTACTGGGAGTTTTTAAATAAATAAATTATTCAAATTTTCTTTAATAAAATGCATTTTCATTCAGGGTTTATTTAAACTATTAATAATGATTTTTTAATAACGTAAATCAAAACTAAACCACTTAAAATTAAAATGCAACCGAACCAAACGATTACTAAGGGTTTTAATTTGCTTTGGTTTTACGATTAAACTTATTGAACCTTTTACAATAAAAACACATAAATTCTCCATGTATTAATCAAAGCTTACTTATACGTATAGCTTAACTTAAAGTAATTATAACCAAGTAAAATATAAAAAGTCACATACCAAAATCATACGGTCTCTAATAGTTTTTTAATATAAACCCTAAGCCATACTGTTTAATATAATTGAAATTTCTTATACAAAAAAGGTAATAAAAAAACGACGATCAAATAAAATCGATTACTAGTTTAAATTTTGTAACATAAAAAAACATATTTTCTAATTTGTTCTCGTACGATTAGAAAGGTAGATAACTAATTTTTTAAAACAAAAAATATAATAAATTCAAAACCTATAGATAAAAGTATATTTTATAAAAAAAAGATTAAAATAATCAAGTAAAATATTTCATATAAGTTTATAAAATAACAAGTGATTAAAAAAGATAAAGTAAATGAAATAAAAACAAAATGAAAAAAATAAAAGATTAATGAAAATTGCGGATTTCGTCCTTTAAGTGGTAAGGGCAAAATGGTCCATTCACTAACCGAAAAAATTAACTTTAGTTAATAGAAATGACATAAAGCATGATAAATTTTCAAATAAAGAACGTTCGGTGTACTTATCAAAGTTTAAGGGTAACATCCGTAATTTTAAACATATTTAAAGTATAAAATTTGCAATTACTCTTAAATGTATGTTATTTGAAAGAGAAACTACCTAAGTACATTTCTTGACGTGACACCTTAGTAATATTCAATATTTTAACTTTTAGACCCGAACAAAGGAAGTATCGGGTGTTTCAGCAATCCCTAATATTCTTCATTTAAAGGATTTCAACTATTTAAATTTAGGAAATATAACTGTATAAACTCATTAGGCACTTTTTTTAAAAACTTTCCTATTGTTTCAAATTTTAAAAGAGTTGATAATACTTAACTTTACATAATACTTACTAATAATAACAATAAGACTAACTTAATATATATATATATATATATATATATATATATATATATATATATATATATATTAATTTAATTTTAGAGTAGATGCTATACTATCATAACTACACATTTTATATATTTCCTTTTAAGGAATGCACTTCCTAAAGAGATAAAGAAAATTTGGTTCATTCAAGAGATGTGATCCTTACGATACTTTTTTTTCACTCATCCAAACTTACACATTGAACCCTTCACTTATAACATCCGCTAGATGTTCTAACATGTTATTCCATATTCATCTCTATGAACATGACGGATTTAACATTATTGGTGTTATATTATTTAAATTTTAACGAACTTTTTACCAGGTTAGGTCATTAAACTAATCATTTTTCTAATGGTTATGGAATAACCAATTTCTTAACTCATATTAAAAGTCTAAAACAAATTTATAATTCAAGTTTTTTTTGGCTTACCAATATTAATATATATAAAACATTATTTTTTTACGGGTAACTAGTGACACCAGTCCTCTAAAGTCTAAATGTAAATCTACCGCTACTTATAAATGATGTGTTATATTTGGACGGGTTCGGTTAAAAAATCACAATGTCGAGTTCTATTTGACTTGATAAACCAACTTTTATATAGAGATGTAAGAGGGTTTGTTTGGGCGGTACGAAGCCCTTAAACCAAATCTTATATTCAAATCGGATGCTAACTCGATTCAATTTTGATTCAGTTAAAATTTTGATTTTTTTTAAAATTTTATTTAAATAACAAACACCTCGCTACCCCTAGATTTAATCTAATACATGTCATGATTCTTACTCCACATTAACCTTGAAACAATTGTAAGAAATTTATATAATAATTACCATCACCCGTTCACCTTTAACTTACTAGATATACATATACAGTAAATTTCTAATTACCATTAAATTATAAAAGTATTCTTTTTTCCTAAGTTAAAATTCTTAATAAGGAATACCATATTCTTTTACATCAAAGCTTTAAAAGAAAGTTGACACCATTAATTTGAACGTGATGACAGTTATATTATATATCGGGCTATTTATAATTACTATACGTTTTAGATGTGTACTCATTCAATGTATGTAGAAACAACAACAAACTCGGGTACTAGAAATGGCTAATGATGGTTTTAAAAGGATGGAGTTTCACAAACATGAAGAAAAGAAATTTAAACTAAGAAAAGAAAATATTTGTTCATAAATAGAAAAACAAACAAACCTGTCAATAATATGGCATGTGAAGAATGGGATCGAAAAAACCTCATTTGCCCGAGACCAAAATCGAATATAATAAAAAAGAAAGGACAGAGGACCCACCAATTTTGCATATTTTTGGTCGGTCTCATGCCAATCCGCGTCTGTTCATCGGTTTTATCAAGCCGACTTGTGAAACACTTATTCTTAGGATAATCATGTGTCAAGCACGGATTGACGTGAAGGTCCTGAAGTGAACCACTCCGGGACAAAACTAAAGAAGGTAAAAGCCGAGGACCAAAGACCAAACCGTTTTTGTGTGTTTTCGATCAGTCCCATTCTGATTTACATCAGTTCATCTGTTTTATCAGGTCGGCCTACGAGATGCTCACTCGTAACAATACCTCACTTATAAAATAAGATATAAATAATAGAAGAAGAAGACAAACCTTACATCTGTCATATGAAACAGTAAAACCGCTACCAGTAAACCGGAGTCAAAAATATTATTATTGATAAATATTAATAGGAGTTGGGAATTGTTGAGTGAGACGTGAAGAAAGAGGGCTAAAAGGCTTTTCCTTCTCCCCGCCAGCTGTTGCGTTTCAGCAACTGCGTGTGTGTGAAAGTTTAGAGAGAGAATCTAGAGAGAGAGATATCGATACTATGAGATCTCCCGCCCCCAATTTTCTCCTCAATTCACCTCTTTTATCCTTCGAATAATTCTGCATTCTCATAAACCCTAATTCACTCCTTAACATCATACTTAATTTCGCCCTTTGATCTCCTAGATTCTCATTCGGTTTATGTTCGATCTCATTTTCCGCATCTGGATCGCACCGAATCCGAATCTCTTGCTCGTAAGTACGATACGGACCTTTCGAGATACGCGTTGTTTTTCGTTCTTTTGTAATCTCATATGCTGCTTGAATTGTAGTTGTGATCGGAATTGTGGTTTTCGTCATGTGTGAATTGTGATCGTGTGTTTGGAATTTGTAGGATTTGCGATCGTTTAGCAATGGCGGCAGGTGCGGAGGTCGTTTGCAATGAGGTAGCTCGTAAGGTAGGAGTTGAGGAAGAGTGTGATTCTGGTTTGAGTAAGAATGATCTGTATGTAGTCGGTGGTGATGTTACTGTTGATTGTGATGTCGGTGGTAATGACAATGGTGGTGGGAGTGGGAAGGATGATGGCAGTGACTCTACCTGTGTGTTTGTCAGCGGTGGTATTGAGGTGAGTGCTGGTGGTACAGAGGGTGTTGATGTTGATGATGATCATGTTCTTCCCCAATCTGATTCAGCCGGTGAAGTTGACCAATTTAAGAAGGAAGAATTGGGCGTGGAAAACGAGGGGACACCTGTTGATCCCTTGGTGTTGGATACTAATGGAATCGTTGATGGGATTACAACAGTAAGTGATCCTGAGGTAAAAGCTGTTAAAGACGATGTGAATCTCGAGAATGGGTCAACTGTTGATCCTCTTGTGGTCCTGGAGACTAAGGCCATTGCTCAGGATGTAAATGGTCATGTTGAGAAGATCTCAGGGGAACAAGAGGCAGATATTAAGAGCACTGAAGAAGTGGAAGATACCAAGGAGATAAAAAATGTGGAAGTCGAAACGGATGATATTGGTTCTGGGCTTACTTCTGTTCCAGAGTCAACACTGAACGCTGTAGAGAACTCTCAAGTGACAGTTTTGGAATTAGAGTCTGCTGTTAAGCCTTATGATGTGGCAGTTACTTGCTCGCTGTCTGCGCCTGATGTTATTGTTATCAACGGAGCAAATGAGTCCCTCTCTACCCCCTTTACAGTTAGCAATACCGATTATGAAGTGATGGCTGATGATGGGCTAGATTCTGTTAGCAATCAGATTGACAAGGAAGAGTATCGAGTAACAGTCGAAGGGTCTGGTAAGACACATGAAGATCTAGAATTTCAAGTAACAGCTGACGGATCAGAATCATCTGGAAGTCCAATTGAGGAACGGGAAGGTCAAGCAACAGTTGATGGGTCTGGTAAGCCGTCGGGAGATTTGGGAAGTCAAGTTACAGCTGATGAGCCAGAATCTTGTGGAAGTCCAATTAAGGAGGGAGAATGTGAAGTATCAGTCAATGGGCCAGATTCCACTGGCAGTTTAGTTGACAATCAAGAATGTCCAGTATCAATCGAGGAGTTAGAAGCTAGTGGTAATCATACGGGGAGAGTAGATTCTAATACAATTGTCATGGAGTTAGATGGAAAGTCAGAAGAACATCAGGAGTTATTAGTTATTACCTCAGAGGTCAATGTAGAAGTTGAACCAAATCACTTCTACAGCGGGATAAAAGCTGAGAACAAGAAATCCGAAGGAAGAGAAATTCAGTCAGGCATAGAATCAGAAGGGAATCCAGATTCTGGACTTGTGTTGTCTGAGGAAGGGGATGATCTGGCCAATGGGCAAGTTGTAAAGTTTGATAGGATCATGGAGATGGGAGAGATTCAAATTTCTGCAACAGAGGCTGATGGAATTTCGGGAAAGCTACTCAAAGTTACAGAATCTGTAGAAATGGAGGTGAACACTGAAGAGATGAAGGAGCAGGTCAAAGTAGAAGGTGAGATTCAGGAATCCCAGAGGGTGGGTATAGATAATGTTCACAATGATTTGAACTTGGAGGAAAACGTAGCAGGTACTGCCAATGACGCTGAAGTATCATTAGAAACAGAAGCTAACATTGAGGCTCTCATTCATGAGAATACATCTTTACAATATGGGGTCAGCAATTGCATTGATAAACCTCAAGAAGGCTTGCAACCGGAGGCAAGTCCTGAGAATGTTGATACTACTAATGCTGTGGTATCAGACTGCAATAACAGCAAGTTGCTATTTAAGAAGGACAAAGGTTCACTTTCTAATCCTGATGACTTGACATCAGCTGAGCAGAAGGTTGGAATTGTATCTCATCTGGATACAGATAACAGATCTGCTGCAGGTATGGATTGTGGAACTGGGATTGAAAATATTGATGTTTTTGATGATGATGAAAAAGAAGCTGAAGCTAAGGATGCTGAAGATGTACCTCACCTGGTTATAGAGACTAGACCTGCAGAAGGTATGGATTATGGAACAGGGGTCGAAAATGTTGTTGTCTCTAATGATGATGAAAAAGAAATTGATGTTAAAGATGTTCATGTTGAATTTGTAAATCATATCATTCCAGAGAATGGATCTACTGAAGATATGGATTGTGAAACTGGGGTCAAAAGTTTCAATTGCCCTGATGAAGTAAAAGAATCTGAAGTTAATGATGCTCCAGTTGAAGATCATTCCACATCAAGTTTCTCTGACAAAATTGTGAACAGTGGAGCTGTGATCGAGTTTGGCTCAATTGGGCGGCACTTGACAACTCCTAGTATACAGAATGAAGAAGTGGAAGACATGAATGACATTCAAAGTGATGAGATTCCTAACTCTTCTGTAGAATGTGAAGTAAATGATTCTATTGATGTACAAAATGAAGAAGTTGAGGTTCTAGAATATAACTTCTTGATAAAGATTCCTAGATTTGAGGATGAAACTTTTAGGGATCAGATTAGAAGTGCACAGGTGCTAGTTGATGAGAAGACACGCCTTCGAGATTCAATCCGATCTGAGATTCAAGAAAAAAGGGTGAGGAAAAAATCTGGAAATATTTCGTTACACATTTGGTTATAAATTTAGAAGTATGGTTAATGCTATATTCTTGATGTTTTCTTCTACAGGCGAAGATGAGGGCCTATAACGACGCATTTAATGCTGCAAAACTTGAGGAGGTTGCAGCAAGGCGGTTAGTTAAGGCAAAAAGACAGGAAATAGAATCTGTCCAGGCTGTCATCAACAGGTGGAAGAATGCGATGTCTGTTGAAGATATTGATGCTAAGGTATGATTCACTCCTTTCTATTTTAAACATGAAAGCTGCCCAATATTGATCATGAATTTCTGTTCTAAAATTGAGTATTGAGTGTATGTTCTTGAAGCAGATTTATGCTGTGGAGCATATGATACAGCATGAAACATTGCGTTTAAAAGATGAAAAACAGTTCCTTCGTGAGATTAGGCAGCTTAAGTCTCTTAGAGATCAACTAGCATTAAATATGGGTACTGCAGAGGAAATTCGACATGCTATAGACTCGAAAGATCATAATGAGGAGCGTATGAAGGTAGGGGCATCTCTTTATAGTATTTTGTTTCTCAACATTTTTAAATATTTTTATTAAACTGAATAGCAATACCATTCCACGTCAAACAAGCATGTGGGTTGGTTACTTTCTATTCCATTCCAATTACCTATGGAATGAATTCCATTCGTCCATTTGTTTTTTCAAACAAAAGTAAAAAAATCTAAGTAAATGCTACCTTATAATATGACTGTTCATCATTCTCTTCCTCATTGGCTTATATTTTGAAATTGATTTTAGTTTTCATCATATACAGATTTTAAGGAAGGAACTGGACCCCTTAAAAGATAAGGTTTTAAAAGTTGAAGAGGTTCTCAAAACAATTGGGGAACATTACCAGGAGGAAAGTAAAAAGGAAAGAGAACTGCAAGCTCAGTTCAGAGCTGCAGATGATGTTCGCCAAAAAGCATATGCTTATTTAAATAGTTTGAAGAAACTATCATATGACAAGGTTTGTTGCGACCTTTTTCATCATATAAATCTGTAGAAAACAAGAATATGTTTAAATTTTGTAGTTATGTGGGGACATTCATGGCAATCATCTCCACAGTTTTTAGTTTTGAATAATCTCATTATCTGTGGCATAAACTTCTGCAATACTGTGCACAATATCCAACTTGTATGTGAAAAGCATTTCGAACTCATATTATGTCTTCTTAGATCCACATGTAGTTTTTTTATTAGCATGCTTGCTTAACGCTCTATGCTTTTGAAGTTATACTAGTATAGCTACTATAAAAGTCGATTTTCTAATATGGTAAATAAGCAAACACAATTTAATAGGTGCACATTGTAAAAGTAAAGCATGCTATCTTATATAAACATGTATCTATTTATTCATCCGTAAGACTGATCTGTAGATGATATGCATAATGCACGTTCAAATAACACTTCTTAGTTGCTGTTTAATTACGAATAAATTGTTAGGATCAACAAAATTAGAGACAGGTCTCTAATGAAAACAGAGTATAAAGATGTTTATGTATATAATTGCAATAGGATTCTAGTCGAACTTAAACCCGCTAGAAATTATTATGTTAAAACACATATGTAGACAATTGAATGGAAAAGGGAGGGAATAAGTTGTTTTGTTGCAATTTTGTTAAAACACATATGTAGAAGAATTGTTACTTCCATTAATGAATGGAAGTAGTAATACTTGGCATTGTTAATAACAATAAATCACACTCTTTTCATGACATATTACACTCGCCAAGTATAGTGTGAAATTGATATTGTTTTAAACACATTGATTTTTCTTTTTCTATGATCACCACAGAATGATAGTATAGTCGTGATGGTTTGATATGCTCGATTTATGGTGCATGATGATATTATCACATGTTTGCCAATATTGTGGTTATATATGCTAATTTGAATATTTGTTGTCTCTTTCACTAGTTGTATGTTTTCTAAGTTGTGCATAATTTGGTTCATGCATCTAAGTACTGTTTCATTAGAAATGAGGACTATATTTTTTATGCCCACACATCATCAATTAAGTTACTTGTTTGTATGATTAATAGTTTGTTTGCATGTATATCACTATTTATGAAACACAATTATTATGATACGAAATTATTTATGGATCTTCCTTGAATTCACACCTAGACATGAACGTTCTTTTCAAAACTTTGATTTGATTTATAACTTAGATGACGTTAAAAATTTAGTTATGTAGCTTGCATTAGTAAAAAGTGTCAAATTGGACACCTCATGTTATATATCCCTCGAGGTTTATAATAAGGAGTTTAGCTTCAAAATTCAGAATCCTGTCCACAAAGTTGAGGATTCCCTGTACTTGCCAAAAGGGGCAGGTTTAGAGATCGGTTCTTATTCCCATTCCCCCTATTATCAAACCTGTAAGCATAGTGACCTGTATGCAAACCAAATGCCACGTAAACATGAGTAAAGATGATGTTAATGAGAAATAGAATAATGTAGGTGACCACAATCACTTGTGACGTAGGATTAGTTGATTACTCATACATTTAGTACGCGATCTAGGTTTTCTCAAATAACGATTATAGCATGGTAATTTTGGTATGCTTTTAATCCTTATCGACTGCAACCAGAGGTGACAAAATTATGAATACGGCTAACACATGCAACCTACAAATTGATTATTCATTATACATTTAATGAGCCATAATAGATTTTGTCGGATAATGATTATGAGCATGTATGATCACTCTTGAGTTTGATACATTTAAAAAATTCTTATTACTTGCCATTAATTTTAAAATTCTTATTAACTTGCATTTTAAATTCTTATTAAATGTGCATAATTGTGATACAATAAATTATAGCGACTTATATGTGCAGAACGCAAATTTCCGCCAGTTTAAGGAAGATCTAACAGCAGCAAGAAATTTTGCATCACTCGGAGATAAAGATGCACTTCATCGTTTATGTGCAAATCAGGTTGTTTAATTATTAGCTTTTGTTATACACTGGTTGTTTAGTTAAGGGATAAATACGTAAGCATGTATTTAATTTTTGGATTAACACGTCATGCGTTGTAGGTGGAGACATTTATGGAACAATGGAACAATGATGATGAGTTCAGGAAAGAATATGTCATTAGGTGGAATATGATTGCAAGCAGGAGACAGAAAGCGCTGGATGGAGGTCCACTTGCTCCTGATGTTGCGGTGAATGTGCCGCCCAGTGATATGATTCAAAAAGTTGACAGGAGTCCGGTTTCTATTCCAGGAGAAGTTAAACTTGTTTCAATGGTTTTACCTGTTGAACAAGGAAAGAATGTTTCATCTACCGAAAATAAGAATGCAGATAATAATTCTACCAGCAAATCTATTGAGAATGTGTCGGGCCAAAAGAACCAGGAATTGAAAAACAAATGTGTTGCAAAACCGACGGGCTCGGGAAGTGATGACGTGGCAAAAGGGGAGACTGAGTCAGCAGTGGTTACTGAGCTGGCAGAGAATATACTGACAAAAGAGGAGATTGAGTTGGCCAGGAAGGCTGAAGAATTGAGGAATGAAGAAGTTGCTGCCCAACTGAAAGAGCAACGGCGCCTGGAGGAGAAGGCGAAGGCAATTGAAGCACTTGAGAGGAAGAAACGCAATGCTGAGAAGGCCCAACTCAGGGCTGAGCTGCGGGCTCGCAAGGAAGCTGAGCAAAAAGAGAAGGTATGTTTTAACCATTATTGTTTTCTTTTATTTTGGCATTTTCTGGTTTACCCAATATACACAAGTTGCACTGTAGTAGGTCATATATAATGTTTATGTCAAGTGATAATACTAACCATATCTACTGAGTCATTGAAGGACTAAGGTCTCTGGTAGTAAAAGATTCTGTTTGGGAGTAGACGTAAGGACTATTGGTAGTGAAATAATGGACATACCCTTTTAGAAAGTAATAAAAACTACGTCATAAAAGTTTGATTGGGTTCATTATGTCACCCTAATTTTTGATACAACTGTTTCTATAGCGATAACTTTTAAAGTTTGAGTGATTAGATAACCACAAATCTCTAAAAACAAATCACGCTTTACGTTGTGTATTTTGGAAACGACAAATCTTGTTAAGTTATAACTGATTACATGTAAAGAAATTTCAGTAAAAAAACATAAAAAATGAAAAGGGAAGGGGTTGTATGTGGTGGTTTTGGGGGGGGGGGGTGTTAAGAAAATAGAAAACTAAACATGATCCATCTATTTTGATTATTTGGGTTTGTCATGATCTTTAGTTGATTGACTCTATGGCAAACACATGTGGTGTTTGGCTCTTTGGCTGACCTGAAACACAATTTGTTCAATATTAAGAAGTTTATCGTTTATAGTTGGTGTATTAGAATAAGACTACAGAGATTTATCATTTTAACATAATCTAATTTTTATCTTAAATTATTTTATGCTTAAATATACACTTTATGCAACTATCAAACTGTTCCCTGTTAAGTCATTTTTTTATTTTGATCTTTTGACATGTGAAGGGATAAAAGGTGAGCACGTATCGCTTAACTGAATGTGTCGAAGTTGCCACCTCTAGCTTACATAGCCGTTGTATAAATAATTTTGTACTCGTGTGGCTTTTAAATTACAGCAAGGGGTTTCCTAATCTTTTATTAAACGGATGCTAGTCAGATATGTGTATTTGATAAGAACTCACATGACATTTGTTGTAAATTCCATTGGCATTTAGGAACATGTTAACCATAATAACAACGATGTGAATTTGTGCAGGAGAGAGAGAAGCGATTAAGAAAGAAGGAAAAGAAGAAGACAGGTGGTGGAGACGGGAGCATCAATGGAGAAGAAGCCGCCAGCTCAGAAAGTTCAAACGAGGCTACAGCAAAAGAGATTGAAACCGCTGCTAACAAGAAAAAAACCCAAAAACCGCCAGCTCATTTCTTCTCAAAGCAGTTGAAACCAAAGCTCGTCCCTCCGCCACTTATCAACAAAAACAAGAAGAGGTGGCAACAAATAGGAAAAATGTTTCTTGGTTTTCTCGTTCTTCTTTTCGTGTTTCTGCTGGCTAACTGCGGTCTCTTTTTCGATTTCAAGTCCGCTAAATTCAACGTCCGTGTGTGAATTGCGCCCGCTCGTTTGTTTGCAAAAGAAATATAGAGATTTTCGTTTTTTCTTGGTTTGAGTTTCGGTTTCTAAATCGTCTATAGATATATGCGTAAAAGAGTTTTAATAAGGTCTGGGTTTTTTTTTTGTTTGTTTTTAAGATAGTTTTTAGTAAAGTTATGGACTTCTAGTTTGTAATATGGTGTGGTTCAGTTGGAAATTATATAAGGAACCATTTTAGTAAGCATGCCTATGCTTCGGTCTTTATTCATGATGTATAGTTGTTATTGCAGGTGGTCAATATTTAGACCAATGTGGCATCATCAATTGTGTTTAACTTTGTTGGTTCTGCATAGTGGAGATAATAGTAGGACAATCCAAGTGGTTTTTAGGCACATTTTGAACTAGGTGTGTTGAGGACCTAATGCATTGAGCTTTTGGGTATGGTGGTTAGGGTTGTGCATAGATGCTGGGCGAAGCAAAGCGTCATGCCGCAGCGACACCACCTACTTAGGGGTGTAAATGAGTCATGTCTTAAACACTGTAAAGCTCAAGCTTAGCCTGTTTAACTTAGAGCTTGAGTTTAGCTTCTTTATTATATAGAATAGTGCCGGTAAATTTAAAACTTTCAATGTATATATAGAACTATGATGAAGAAAAGAGGCGCCAAGTTCTTTTAGTTTACAATATTTTATAGGTTTACTTATATTAAAAAATTAATATTAAATACAATATTATAATAATTAATAATTATGTTTTATATATTTGTTATATAATTAATAATATATGTGATTGCTTTCTCTATGTTGAGAGCTTCATACTACTTAAGACGTGTCCTTTAATTAAGTTAGATAAATGAGATATTAATGTATTAAGTAGTGAGGTTGATATACATTCAAAAGAATATGTGTAATACTTGTCTTATACGAGTGATAAACGAACTTTGAGTAATTTACAAGAAAAAAAACTGATATGCTTGGTAAGTTTTTTTAATTATGCTTTGCTTAGACTTTGTGCATTATTTGCTTCAAAATGTCCTAAAAACTTTGAACTTGTTCACGAGAGAGTCCTGTGAACACAAATGGCTGACAAAGACCCTAGGGCAAAGCTGGACTCGTTAGTTCATATATGACAGTATAACTATTATTGATTGGAAACGATTTTACTAGCAGAAAAAAACTATATTTAACGAGTTGTGTAGAACATGAGCCATCCAACTCTAACGTTCATTAATTTGTTCGATCTTAGCAAATGAAGATATCGTTTCTGGTATTGGTTTGAATTCTTTTATTTTATATAAAGATGCAGTTTAGATAATATTTTTTGTATAGGACATTGTATGTTGATGTTCTTTTTTTTCAAGAATAAAAATATATATTTTAAATTTTTTCCCAAAGACGTCTATTTTTATTTAATATAATATGGTGATATTATTTACGTGTGTGTGATTAATATAGTACGATAAGAGGCTACGTGTAGGAAGACAAAAGGGTGGGTCACGTGGTTGTGCTCTCTACATCGTGTGTCGAACCGTGGCCTTTATCCTAAATATCATATCATCCTACCTAATTTAAGACCCCTAGCTACCAGCCGCCAACAACAAAACAATGCTAGTTTTAATAATTAAAAATGTTTTTCGGACAAACTAAATAGTTTTATGAATTAGTAGATAAAATATGTAAGAATATTAAATTTACATTAGATATAAATATTATAATGCACTCTTTCTTTTAAACAATCTCTTAAATGCTACATATAAAACTGGTTTGTATCATCATTTGAGGATGCAAATTGAATGTAAGATGAAGTAACATGTCAACCTATATATATATAAGTGTTTATTATCCTGTTAAACTGATGTGAGATTGGATTTGTAACCAATTTAAAAGGTTAATCTCTAACAGTGGAGTAGTAACATCGACGTTTTTTATTGGCTTTCATAAATATATGTTCTTTTCATTAGATTACTTTTTATATCAGTGAATTATTTTTATTTATTAAAACGGCTCATAATCTACTTTGTTACTTGTCATTTTAGGTAGGGGCGGACCTAAGAGGTTTTTATAGGGGTCATCTGCACCTTAATCTTTCTTACTATAGTATATATACTTTCTAACATCGACCTACTTCTAAGTTGTAAATATTACTCCAAATGGTATAATTATTATTCAAAATTTGTTATTTTTGTTTGTTATAAGTTGTAAATTAAATTAATTTACAAAATAATAAATATTATCTGTGATAACTAAAATACTAAATAATATATTAGGGACTCTCTCTCCTTATCTTTTATTACAAATAAATAAATAACAAATAGAGTTAAGCTAATATAAGATTCTGAGGTTATTAAAGTATTCATTACTCAAGCGTTAGCTTGAAGACATATATATATATATATATATATATATATATATATATATATATATATAACACTTTAATACAAATTGAGGTTAAAAAAAAGTTAGAGTCGACTTTAGTTGTTCTCAAAAGCTAAACAAATATAAAAGATAGAATCTCTTCTCATGTCAGTCTCATTTCCATATTTAATTATACGGATAGATGCCATTAAAATGAATAAATTTATAGGGATAGATAAGAGAACTTCGAGATCGAATAGTACTCAAAATACGACCACATACTTTGAAGTTTGAACTTAGATATAAGTGCAAGAGGTACCTAGAAATAGAATTCAAGATCCTAAAAACAAATTGCTGACTAAATAAAGATTCTATTCTAATTATCAGAAAACTTATTGAAATATTATTAGACCACCCACATATATCCAACCAAGTCAAACATATCTTGTGTGTATACATATGAACTTCAAGGACATATTAGTTCCTTGCACAATTCTACTTGCTTTTGAAATGAAATTAAATAGAAACAAAAATACAAATTCATAAACTGCAATTTCAACCACTTATGTTGATATCTTTTTGATAATTATTTATTAAATGTAACCGAAATTAGAAAATGCATACCACTTGCTAAAATTTAGCTTTTGAAAACAACTAAACTCGAGTCTAATTAATTTCTCTTACATTAGTGACCAAAGTATTCGAGTTATAATGGAAACTATATTATTTATCTTATATATATATTTTTGAATGATAGGTTAGTGGTTAGAATTTAAAACACCAAGTTAATGATAATTCGTTATTGTCAAGGTTTGAGCCTTGAACCTCTAAAAAAGACAAAACCTTCCACCTACTCATTGAACGACTAGGCCAAGAGATCATGACATCTTATATAATTCAACCGTAATAGTACGTTTATATTGATGCATATTTATATAAATATATACCCTCAAAATATGTAATCATGTATAAAACCTTTTTTGGTTTGAGGTGTTAGACGTATAAGGTTGATCATAACTAAACTTATAACTAATATTTTAATTTCTAGAATTGATTGGTTTTGTTGTAATTGGTTTAGTTAATTCGGGTATTATAAACGATGACTCGATTAAATCGGTTATTTCAATTAACCTAACTTTACACGCAGACGGATTAAAGCTGATCTCAATTAAAATCCAATAATAGATCCATCATATGTTTTGTTAAATAAAATGTTAATATATAAATCATTTAATGTATAAAAGAAGATAAACGACAATTTATATCTTTTATAAAAGAGTATAACATGATATTTTCGATACATAACATAATATTCAGAGTTAACTAAAAAATGAGTTTTAATTTTCTTTTGGATATATATTGCCAACAGTTTGTTAGTATGTGGAGTAATATATTATTTATTGGCCTTTCAAAATTTTATTTTATTTCGGATATTTTTATAGTTGGTTTAATTATGATTTAGCTATTTGATTTTCTTGTAACACCAACATTTGATGTATCTAGTATATACTTTTAATCATTCTCTTCCTAGATAATTATATATAGGTAATCTTATCTTTTTGTTAACCTTTTTCTTGATTTATATGTGTCATTAGCTTTTCCTTATGATAACAACATAACATATTATTATATATATACAAAAAAATATCAAAAAAACAATAATTTTTTTTTTTTTTTTTGTTTTGGCGATGAGGGAGCATTACACGATGACAGGAATGACTAGGTGCTGGCGGCCGAATATGGTTCCAATCGGACGGTTGAGATGGTGTGGGCCCACTTGACCGAATCATCAAAAATTAGGTTACCTAAAAAGCATTTTTGATCCTACGGTCCTCATTCAATACCCGAATGTTCTTTCTCACTTCGTATCCGTCGATCACACCCCTTGTCATCCTTCCATCATTGTTTCTTCATTTTCCATTTAACCCCTTTTACTATCTAGGTCATTCATGATTCACCCTTATGCTCATATCAAGTATTTCAAACTTTGTCCCTTTTACTATATTTAACATCCACAATCCCCCCTGGATCACCCAATCACCATGACCTAATATCAACAGTAACTTTTCATAAAAATAGTTGACTAATACACTTTTTAATACTAATTTATAGAATCATACTTTTTATTCAGACGTTAACATTAAATGATATAAAAAAACATATTTCTTAAACATCTTTTTATCGATATACCTGAGTCCTTTGGGATATTTTATTATCTATCGAACTATATAACAATCACGCTTTTTATTTCTTTCAAAGAGCACTACTAGAGTAAGGTACTTAACTTAGGTTTAACAAGTGCGCACCACGTAATATCAACCTTTAATCCTATGTAATATTGTCTGTTTTGTTCACCAAAATCTTAGGATTTTTTTTTAATACCATAGTGAATAATTCTAAGGAGGTCAAAATTTCTCAAAATTTTCCCATCTCAACGCAGTGGGTTATCTTCTCATCCACAGTTAATACTAAAAAACACATTGATACTATTTAAGTTGAGAATTTTTGTGGATCAATATCTCCCATATGAACAGATGATGAGTAACTTTTTTAAAATTGTAAAATCAAAATATAAGTGCATCACTAAGCTTGAAGATAAATCATGAAAACATCTGATGACTGCTTAAAGCAAGTATTTTATATTTCAAGCATCATAAATTCTTTCATTTCCCACAATGAATTGATTCCCTCTATACGTAGAACCATAATGTTATTTTGTTAAAAAATAAAAAATATGAAGTTACTTTCGCTATCACTTTATCATCATACGTACTATACAACTCCAAAACCAAATCCACCACTGTGTTATCGCAAATAGTGGAGGGTTGCAAAGTGAAACAAACCCAAAACTCAAAATATTGTATTAAATAAAAAATAAAAAAATAATAATATATAAATAATGAAAATATAAATAGTCATATATGACCGCCTTACAAATTCCTTTCAATCCTTTTCGAGCTTCCGTCTTTCCTCCTCCTCTTTTCAGTCTTCACCGTCTGCCTCTCATTCATATACACTCACACACACTCCAGAATCATCTTCTTCATCAATTTCTTCAATTTTTAAGGTATTTTTATTGACTCTGTTTTCCGTGCTTGTTTTATCATCGTTGAATGTGGGTTTTTGTGTTAATATTCGTTGATTAATTCAAAGAAATCCCTTTTTTCTGATTTGGGTATCTGAAAAACAGGGTAAAGATTGAAGCTTTCGAGTTCAATCTCAAGAAAAACATGGTAATTGATATTTTCTTGAATGTTAATACAGAGTTATGCCTAAAGATTGAAGCTTTGTGTTCGATTGATTAATAATGATTTGCCCAATTTAGGTTTGATTTGAATGCTAACAGAGGATACATGTATGTGGTTAGGTGAGTCCGATTGGTAAAATGGAGCATCAAGAGTTTGGTCCGCCATGGTTAATACCAATGTTGAGAGCTGATTACTTTGTTCCTTGTCGTTTTCATGGAGATGCTAATAAAAGTGAATGCAATATGTATTGTCTGGATTGTTGTGGTAACTCTCTCTGTTCTTATTGTTTGAGCCATCATAAAGATCATCGTGTTGTTCAGGTAATAATAGTAATTGAAGTTATGCTCATTATGTGTTTGATGAAATGCCTGAATCAGTGTTAGTTTGTTAATTTGAATATGCAATGTGTTAATGTTCTGACCTTTTGTTGTGGTTATTTAGATACGAAGATCTTCGTATCATAACGTGGTTAGGGTGAATGAGATTCAAAGATATTTGGACATTACATGTGTGCAAACCTACATTATCAATAGCGCGAAAATAGTGTTCTTGAATGAACGACCACAACCTAGGCCTGGTAAAGGAGTCACCAACCATTGTGAGATTTGTGGTCGGAGCCTTGTTGATGCTTTTCGCTTTTGTTCCCTTGGTTGCAAGGTATAAACTGAATTCCCCTTTCACACATTTTCAACTGATTCGGTTTTTTGATTCTGAAGGTGACACATACTCACATTCGAAACAAAATGGCAAACACCTCAACAAATTCTACTTTATGACTTATTATGCAACTTGTACTATATTTTGAAGTTGATTCAGATCCTAACACCTTAGGCAATCGTGAACAGGATAAATATTTGGCTCATAATGGATGTCCCTACCTCAAATATAATCAATGTAATTTGAGGCATGACATTTGCTATGAACTTAATATCTCTACTGATATAAGATTTGCCTAGAGTGTTACACAAAGGTAACCTTAAGATTTGCCCAAATTATTGATTCGTGGTTGTTCTATGTTCAGCTTGGTGGTATGAGGCGAGGTGATCGGGAATTGAGCTTCACACCGAAGATGAAACATGGTAGGGATGGTTACGAGCCAGACGAGCCACTGACACCCAAGAAAGTGAGAAGATCACATTTGTTCAACCAGCTTATCGACACACATATCTTTCAGTACAATCTTTACGGGCGAAATGGCCATTCTGACATGTCATGTTCATCGACCTCCGGAGATGAAACCACCACCAACATGTCTCCAGGGACGCCACCGCTATTCAACCACCGTAATTCCAGTAGGAGAAAGGGCATACCCCGGCGGGCACCGTTTTAATGATCTTAGGGATGAAAGGACCAAGGGTTATATGGTAATTTAAATGTGGGTTCGATCTCTGCTTTATAGAAAGGTGAATATACGTAAGCAGATATAGTATAGTTGTGACAAAAAGATGATATATAGTGGTTGCTATAACTTAGTATAAGGTTTTATGTTGATTTTCGTACATATTTATATACATATGTAGTTAATTTTAGTTTAGGAAAAAGAAAACGATGAAAATTAGATTGTATATGAAATGTACAGAAGTAGATACTTGAAATGTGTATGTGTACAATATTGCGAGTGGTTTTCATGGTATACAAATGTGTATATATAAGTTTAAGATTGTTTATTAAAATTGTTTAGTGTGTTTTAATACAACGAAAAGCAGTTATCCATGTAGCGTGCAGGGATCAATTAGAAAACTACATAGGGTCAGTATAGTATACTGATATTTTTAGAAACAGACTGGACAATGATAACATGACCAGAGTTTTGAGAAAGGGAGCGATTGAACAAGATTCAAAACCAGAAGACAATATAAACAATAGAAAACTTATATTGTTGATGAAATATTACGATGAAACACTTAAATAACTAAAATTTATTTAAAATATGAAAGTATTTTATGTTAAATTTTGTTAAAATTATACTGAAACATTAAGATAACTAAAATATGGATTAATATATTGAATTTTGTTAAAAACGGCATATTGAAGGAAAAAGAATTAAAGTCCGGTGCATGTGGTCGGTCGACCTCTTTAGTCAGGTTCAGAAAGCGCCACTCAACATAGAATCATTTACAGAACTACATGAAACTGTATAATACTGATGTATGTTTTATTATAATTGTGTAATGGTTTACCTTATCTTTTTATAACTACCATTGTATCTTTCAAACGTTATTAATAAATACATTATACGGCTCCATGATTCTCTATTTAATATTGTTTTTCTATAAGGAAATGTCTAGTAAATAGATCATTATGTGTTATTTAACATTTTTGTTTTCTTTTTGCTAAAAGAAGCAATTAGAAAGTAGTGCTCAACACTCAACGGTGTGTGTATCTATGATGATGTATGTGATGATGGTTGGTTGTATGTGAATGTACCAGTGTTTGAAGCATGGGAAAAGGCGTTTATGTATGCATGTGAAGGTACAAGCATTCAAAGCATGATGTACAAAGAGTGGTCAATTTATAAAGTGGATGATGAAGAAGAGACGTGAAGGATCAGAAGTAGTTTGTGGGAAATAAATAAAGGAGTGAATGGATTAGAAAATGAAAGATATGCTGTGTAGTGTTGATATACGTCACTTTCATAACTTTCATGACTTTCATGGTTTGTGTGTACATTTGGTTCTATGTTTGTCGTTTTGGTTTCATTAGAAATGGAAAACACATATGTGGCTTGTTTTATATACAAACATTTGCGTGTAAAGGCTTAATTAGTTAACTGATTAATAGTCAGTCGGCATGAAAACTCACAAGCTAAAGGGCTAAATATTATTTTCACTAAACATGAGAACAACTTTTTTCTTGTATTATTGACATATTTCTGTCTTATTCTCTTCATTTCCAATTCATGCTTTAATAGATGACAAGGTGGAAAAAATATATTTGAATAGTGCATAGAGGCATCCAAATGATATATCTTTAGTCATGAAGTCTAAAAATCAAACTCAAATTATTTGAAATATGTTTGCAAAATTGTGCTTTTGCTTTGTCGATATTTAACAAAATTATTGATCCAAACTAGATATGTTAATCACATTTATTAGAAAGCATTTTTACACCCAATGGTTGCCTAGATTTAGATGATTTCTATTGTTGGAATCTAATAGTACCACTAATTTTAAGTTAAAAGACATTTTAACCAAACCGAAATTTTTTTAAGTGCTTGTTTCTGTATTATTTTTTCATGTACTATCTGATTCAATATTTCTCATCTTAAGTTCATATCCAAAATATATGCATACACATACAACATGCCACGGTTAAGGAGCACCGCTTTTACTATATCAATTTGTATATTATCAAGATTAACTTTGGATGATCAGCTTTAGTCATCACTTCGCAAATGCGACTCGTATTTTGCTTAACACTGATTATTTTTTAGCATGTCTTAACATGATTAAATTTTACAAACATTAACGTTTCACTAGCTTCTACACCCACAAAATTTCATATCAATCTTAATGAAAGTTAAAAATTATCAAACATATAATCAAACTTTTACCTGTCATCGAAACCAATAATTACAATTCAAAGCATAAATCACACATTTCATCATCGACCATTGTCATTTAGTAGGTTTGAATTTAAATTACCTTCTAAAATCATACATTTATCATATCCTAACATGTATTAAAGCTTAACTTAAAATATACCTGTTTACTTGGTAAATTTTTTAATTGACTGATGATATTAAAACAAGAATCCAAAGGCGATATTTTATATTAAATAATTATAGAAAAAATATACCTAGTACTTGACTTAACCCATGCTTTGCGTAAGGGTCGGAAGGGGCCACCGGATCGATTCTTGATGTAGGGTATGCAGTCTTAATTTACAGGTTGTGTTGAAGACTGTTTTTACCACTCAAACTCATGATCTCATCATATGGTATCAACCTTATCACTTGTTACAAGGTTCGTCCTAGTATTCAATCTCTTTTATTAATTATAAATAAATAAATAAAAGAGCACGGTATCAACAACTAACTTTTCTCTTGGCTTCGTCATATAAGTTATATAACCAATTAACCATAGATCAATGTTTTTCAAATTAAACCAAACTGACAGTTGTTTGCTAAAACGAGATTAACCTTTAAAGACTAAGACCACAAACACAATTTTTTAATATAAGCTAATTATTAAATATATTAATCATAAAATGTATCATATTAAGACTACAAATAATATTTTTTAAGTAAAATGTATTGTTTTGGCAGTTGGTTACGTCATATGTGATGCAAATACCGCGGTTACGTCCGTTAATTTTCCTTCTTTGCTAAGATATGTATAATAAATAGTATTAAGACTAAAATAATTTCATTTAATTATAGGAAGTCAACTATTAGGATTTTAGTTATATAATAATGAATATGATGATAATTTCTACTAGAATAAATTAAAATGTTTATCAATAATTAACTATATACTCTATAAACCAAATAAATTAAGATGCTCTTCAATAGACGAATCACATATGAAGATGATTGCGATTCATCATACATAATTAATGACACCGGTTAAATAAATCATAAATCCCTCATTAGCTCACGTTTATCTAATTACTTCCAAATATTATTAAGGGGGAGTATGTATCCCCCTCTAAATTTTATAAAATTGAATATTTTTTTATAACACAAGTTTTCTTTACATAATAAACTATGTTCTTTAGACATGATAATAGAAAATATGTAATTTTATAAAGATTGTCTCTTATTAATCTGTTGAAATAAATTTAACACTAAGAAAATAAATAAAACGGTGCCCCAAAATAGTTGAAGGGCTTTAAGTCATGCGTAGGGTCATAACTCGTAACTCATCTAAAGTATATTTAAATGTTTATAATCATTCTTGTAATATTATCTTGGAAAAGACATACTATGTAGAAATATATTTGACTTTAAGTAATTTTGTGAGGCAATACATTTTTTCACAAATAAAGACTTTTAAAAAATATGGGATATTTCACTGGCGAACCACTAAATCAGTAACTAGACCTATGAAGTGGCATTTAAAATGATGTGCATTCGAGTTGGTTTTCTTAAACATTTGGTTATTAGATAATCTGTGATCATAAGTCTAAAAAATATGAATTTATATAACACAATGATCTAAGACGAATAAAGGGTAAACCAAGAAAGGCAAAGAGGGAGAAGGGTTGTTGAAGCTGAAGAAACACCAAAGAAGAAGAAGCGGAAGAAGAGGCTGCAAGGCGATGATTTTGTTTTAGAATCAACGTGAGGAAAAAAACAAGACTTTATGCTAACAGAGGAGCGGGTAGGGTTAAAAGGAGCATGAGTAAACATGATTCAAGCTGATGCTTATCGCACTAAATCCAACGGAACTAAACATGAACGTTAAATTTTAAGCCGTATTTGCACGAGAAACTACTTAACATGTCAAGTGAAGGCTGAACAAAATAATAAAAAAATCATTTTCATAATGACCTTCATTTTAATACATGCGTGTGTTTTTTTAAATCACATCTAATAACCTAATTACAAAGTTCAATATTAATTCAATATTTAAATTGCTAATACTATTAGTAATTACAAAACCGTAGAAAATTTATATTATATTTTATTATTAAATACCAAAAAAATGAACTAAACATTTCCATAAAATTTCTCACTTATAATTTACTGTATATTAGTTTAACGAAATTGCTATCATCTTATTAACAACATTTATCGGATTGATAACCGTATGAGTGTATTACACTAAATCCGTTACTTAAATAATCATTAATTATCAATAATTTTTAGCTCAACTGGTTAAGGTGAGGTATTAATAACATATAAATATGAGAAGGTCATGGGTTCAAGTCTCCTCTGAGCAAAAATGCTTAGAGTTGAGATATAAAATTTTCCTAGTAACGAGGTTTCCTCCTAAGAGGGTGCGGTCCCAGCTGGAAAACCGATAGATGAGCTCAATTGAGATAACACTATATTTCGAAACAGAGTCGTACATTTTCCGTAAATTTTTTTTTATCCCTAATCAGCAAAATGCTAAACATTGAATAGATCCGTTAGGCTTACATGAAATCACTAGCCAAGAGGCCCAAGTTGAAAGATAGTTGGGCTGTTCTGTGTGAAGTTGGTATATAGTCAGCCCAAGTAAAGTAGCCCAAAATGCAAAAAAGTTGGTAACATTGGCAGTTTAGCCCATTTCCATGAGGGGAAGCCGGATCTGTACAAACCTTTGGGCCCCATGTGAACGAGCCTATCATTTGGTTACAAGGCCTTGTTCTATTATTATCTCACTTTAAAAAACTTATCTGTATTATGCATCCAAGTAATCTTTTTAACTAAATAACTGTGATTTGTCGAAACTTATATACATAATTATTGGTTCGATTTCAAATGCATTTCCAACTTGTTTCTTCCCAGTTAAGGTGTATGAAGAATTGGAACCAAGTGTTGGATTCACGTTATTACCTAAACACGCCGTTGGTTGGAGCTATGGATTTGGTTGAAACGTCGTGATTTACCGTAACAAGGAGCAACAGTGAGCTTTATTTGCTTTTGATGCATGTTGGTAAGAGTTTACACATCTTCGCTAATATATTAACTTATTAAGGAAATCAACAAGTAGAGGGGGAGGCTATTGAGAGGGTGTCAAATGAATATATAAGTGTTTATAGTCTGGTTCAACTATTATAGATGAAAGTGTTAGGCAAACAAATAACTACAATTTTAAAAAAGACCGTCTTAATTGGTTGGGTTTGTAGACCCGGTCGTACGAACTGGACAAACCAGCCATAATGGTTCAGTTTGTCTATTTGACAAGTTTTAATTGATTTTTTTATATATGTAAGAAATATTAATTCTTATTAAAATTTAAGTATAAAAGATGGAAGTTTCAATTGGTTTTGTTATATATGTAAGAATTATTATTATTAATTCATATTAAAACTTAAGTATAAAAGATGGTTCATGAACCTTTTATGCGTGTTATTATAAAAATAATACAATAATGGAGGTAAACGATAAGTTGATTTTGCATTTTGGTTAGTTATAAATCATTAACCAAATCGCTAAACTCTGTTTTTCAATTCATAAACCGTAAAACAAACAGTATAGATCTCAAACTGAGATTAATCTCATATAAATATTTATAAACTTGATGATTAGCTCTTGGTCTAGTTGCATCGGGGGTTTATACCCACCAAAATGATGCTAGTTTAAGTCTCATATAATTAACAATATATGCATTCAAAAGTAGAGTTATTGGGGTGTGTTCGTTATTAAAAAAATATATTTGAAAACTTTAGCTTAACCAAAAACTACCGTTAATAAATGGTGGAATAATTACTCAAAATTTATTACTATATAACGTTTCATTGATCAATTACGAGTATTCGTAATAAAAAAAGAAAGATAACATATTAAAAAGAATTGAAGTCAAAACATGACATCTTTAGGTCCCCTTTGTCAGTTCTCTTTATAATATTGTACGAGTAACTTATGTAATTGAGCATTCTATAAAATATATCTTGTTATACTAATAGAGAAAATGACCTAAGACTTTTCGATTATTAAAATATAAATCACACGATCTCTGTTGTAATTTTTACCTCCATTGACGTAAATTTTAATAAAGTATAACCAATTATGCGTTTTAATATAAACGTATTTAAATGTCACATCTAATTAAAATATAACCCATATAATTTAAAGTTTCTTTATAGAATAACAGCATTCACAAATGTTTTGTGACACAAGTATGCCTCCACCACTTGTAAAATAACAAAATAAAATGCCTCTCTTATATTCACTAGTGACTCACACTATCATTGCAATCAACTACTACTTAATTGTTTTCCTAAACAAACACCAAACTCATCTTTTGATGATTGTTGACCACAAAAGCATTCAAATTTAATACTTAAAAGCATCCATTAGTATACACTTAATTTGGTGGCACTTCAAGATAAAGCAAATTCATCATCAAACAAACTTTCAATTTTATGTGTCTTAGTGGTGGCAAGGACCCACCTAACTAAAGCAAACACCACACTCGATTAATATGTATATAATAATTGCTAATGGTGTGTTCAAAACCATAATCATATATATAATCACTTGAATCATGCTTATAGATAATAGATTATAATGAATTAGAACCATCAAAAAATAGGTGGGATAAAAAGTTTGATGTTCTTTCTATTGTAGGATCAACCTCTCTTTCTTTCACTACAATTCTAACCCCACAAAGGTTAAAATTGAAGGGTAGGTAGGGGTCCAAGAGACCAATCATTCAACATGTTCATGCTTTTGCTAAAAGTGTTCTCATCACTCATCACTATGTGCATGCTTGGTTGGTCTTAATTAGTGTTCAGCCAACATATATTCTACCCAAAAGTTCATAAACATAGCCTCTCCTTTTTCTAGAGTTGAAATATTCCTCAACCCTTAGTAACATACAAGTTTTAATACATAATGTATAAGCTGTTAGGACTCTAGATCTTGAAGGATGTTGATGTTTAGTATGAGTTATTTTCACTCCAATGCGTAATGGTTGCATACAAAGTGCGGTTATTAAGGTCGCTCTTACTGTTAGGTAGGCATAGTAAAACGCTTAATGTGCATATATAAAAACAAAAACTAGAAGACATGTATGCATAGTAATGAACTTTTTACATCATAAAGGATCAATCATGGTTGGCTACTTTCCACAATCCACAAACATGTATGGTCCCCTTTCACCCCCTTAATGTCCAAATCACTATTATTATTCTTCATTCCTTGTTCCTTTTTCCCTTTACACATAATTTCTTTTTTAAAGTATATAATAATTATTATATATAACTCACGCATTCAAAGGTGTACAAAGCTTTTAAACACTATATGTTTTGATAAAAACACAAATCAAATTTGTGTTGCTATTTCAAATATGAGAAACTATTAAAATGGTTCAAAATGGGCCATGTTTGCGATGTTATACTCATACAAAGAGGTATGATGGAACTTACCACATGGTGTTCACATATAGCTTTTTAAAAAATAAAATAAATTAATTAAAATCTTGTAATTGCAATATAATTTTCAGTTAACATAATTCACTATCAAAACTGTTAATCGTTTGTAGCTGCACGAAAGACATATAGGTAGCAAAGAGGTAAATGTCATGAGCTCGTATAAAATCAAAAGATATTTTTATATAGAACGTAACACTTGAAAATTAAAAACCTACATTGATTACGGATGCGAGGTGTGACTATCTCGTAGGAATATCTCTGAAAGGGCATCCGTGATAATTACCCTTTGAATATTACACATTTTAAATATGTATCACTATTTTAAATATAATTATACACTAGAAAATAAAGAAAAAGGTTATGTGTACAGTAGCAATCGATCGTACGGTTTAACAGGTTTAGGTTAAAACTAATAAATCAAAACATAAACCATATATGTTATTGGTGTCAATGAAATTAATCATAACTTGAACACACTTTATACAAACCGAACATAACCCATTTAACTATTTTATCTCAATGAGCCACACTAACTAGCAAGTTCAACCAAGTAGCTAGAGGGGCGATAAATGAGTTGTAATAAAATTATAAACGAGTCACCTAACTAAGTTGTTGTAAAGATCAACCATATAGTTTTTATTTTTATTTTTATAAAATATATAATTTTAATAAAAACAATATTTTGTTTATAAATATTATTATCCTTCCAACTTCCAAGTTCCTAACTATCTATATATAATTGTGGTTCTCTAGCTAGCATCTAGACATCACCCCTACACACTCTCTTGCATTTACATATATTCTACTAGTTAACAATGAAGGACAATGATAGATTTGGGAAGGGATAGAGGTCCTATCGGAATGCATATGATCACCACCGCAACCACCGTTGACTGCAGCAGCAGGGAGGTTGGACTCCGGCGATCTCTACGCTCACTGCTAGACTGCATTGTTCCCGCATGTTGCGGTGCTGGTTTTGAACCCGAACCTGTTTACTCATCTCCAGATCATTCAGCTTCTTCGTCGGCTTTTTCAAGCGAAACAGATTCACCTTCATCGTCATCATCTTCAACTTCTATCAATGTAAGCATATAATCATTTGCATAACAAAGTCTTTAGCTAAAACTGATGATGAAAGTCTATTATTATTATTATTATTATTATTATTATTTTGTGAGAACCTTTCGACTTAAGTCGATCCTTACATGTGAAATGAGATTTTAATGGTCTATAGTTAATCCAAACAGTAAACTCTGATTTTTCTGACTTTGATTTGCTGATTAAGCTAGTGAAGTCAGAAAAGTAAAAGTTTGCTACTTTAGGTACTGCTTTGGGTGATGGTTTGAACTTGAGATTTTCAAAATCTCACATTCAAACTGATTTAAGAGGGTTTTCTTACTATAGTAGGTATTTAATGGCTTGTACCGCTAAAATCGGTATGAATTATAATATTATGTCTCACAAAGACTCAATCGGATATTAGAGGTAGTTACAAACGCAGTTAAAAAAACTAAAACCTCTATAATTTCATTTCCGAAAAATTCTTATTTGTGAACATTTAATCTTGCAGAATCGTTCATTGTCATCATCTTCCACCACTGTAAAAGGCACATTCTTCGGGCATAGAAATGGTAGAGTAAGCTTCTGTCTCCAAGACGACCACCACCACCACCACCGTCGAACACCGTCAAGAAGAATAACAACCACCACCACCACCACCACCCTATCATCATTCTCACACCCCCTTCTGCTTCTAGAATTCGCCGTCCCCACATCATATCTAGCAAAAGAAATGCAACACGGCCTCCTACGCATCGCTCTGGTGGAAGAACACACCACCCACCGCCACCAACCGCCGGCGAACAGCGGCGGCGGTGGCGGAAGCATATTTGAAGTACCCATCTGGTCTATGTACTGCAATGGTCGGAAAGTTGGTTACGCCACCAGACGGAAGATGACAGCTGCTGATTCATCTACTCTTACGCGTATGCAATCTGTCTCCGCCGGAGCTGGTGTTTTGCCGCCGGAGAATGACGGTACCAACGACGGAATCATGTATCTCCGAGCAAGTTTCCGGCGAATCGTTGGATCGGCGAATTCGGAGTCGTTTCATATGATAAACCCTGAACATGATGGACGATCGTGTTCGAATAGTACTTCTGGGCAGGAGCTTAGTATATTTCTTCTTAGATCATCTTGTTAGTTTGATAAACATTTGTGTATGATCAAGTGTTCGTTTGTTTGTATGCATAATGCATGTGTGTGTATCTGTATGTGTGTATATATGAGAGGAAGATTAATTGTTGAGCATCTATAGATATACAAAGCTTACATGCTCAAAATTAAGTTACAAACATGTCACTACACCGTATCATACATTTTGCACAATCATTCCAATATATACTCTCCTCAAGAGAAAGGTATAAAGTTACAAATTAAGTTTTTCTCTTCTTTTTTTTTTTTGGTTTTTTTTCTTATATATAAAAGATTTTAGGAGAAGTTTTATATAACAAATTATATATATTTTAGGAAAAACATTATTCTCTTAACAAGTTTAGTCAGGAGGTTTAACTCGGTACAAATCATACATTTTGCACAATCATTCCAATATATATTGTGAAGTTTAATCAAACTATTAATTAAGCATCCAAGATCAATGATTTATCATAACACAAGATCATATGATAGGTTTAGATTGTACTTTAAATTAGTTCCAACGTTACAAAGGGGTTGGGTAGACGTGAATTGTTTCGCGATGTTGTATACGCAATCTTACTTCACACTTTATGCGGGAGTTTGTTTAATTTCTTACCACAGTACAAAATCTATAGGGCAAAAATAGGGGATATGTGATGATAATATAAATCATATGTGCTAGCTACTAGATCCCCATGAATTATTAATATTAAAGACTAAAGAGATCAAATTAACCTTTGATGTTTTGTTGTTGGCTTTTTGTAACCCAAAGCATCGTGGTCTTTCGTCATCCCATATATTCTCCGTTGACCACCCTTGACCCACCACACGTTCAATCAGGTTCCCACTTTACCTCAAAATACAGTCACGGAATAAAGGAACATTAGCTACACGAGTGATCGAGTGCTTTCCCTTCACCTTTTTCTTTTTCGATTCCTGTCACGTAAACTTTCCACTATTAAAATGTCCGGTTTTTGTTCAGGAGATGAATGTTAAGGATTTGCGAGGTAGAATTTATCATAGAAATGTAAAGAGACATGAACATGCATGCACATATTGGTTACTTTTTTGAGCTCGATCCAAATATGATTTGAATTCTTATATACATGTTGTTTGTTAGTCTGCTACAGTAAGCAGACCGATAAAGAACATGCATAAATAGTTCATGCCTCGCTCACTTGAGAAAGATAATTATATTTCCCAATGATTATCGACCACATTTGAGCTCCGTTGAGTTGATTGATTTCTAAACCTTCAAATACAATATTCAATAGCGTCATCATCAATTCATTCAAAAGAAAAAGTATTTGTATGATTATCACAAAAATTGCGTTCTTCATCATGAAAGTTGTCAAAATGGTCACTAAAAAATTTATATTAAATTTAGTATTAATTAGGTCAACAAAAAAGCAACATGTGTTGTTCTATGCGTCAATTTAGTAGCGCATAACTCGTTGTACTTGTGCGCAAAACCAGCATACATGATCATCTATCCAGTGGCGGAACCAGAAACTTTATTCAATGGGGTCATTTTTTTTAATGCTCGGGTTTCTCTCAACTTAATGTCATAATTCTCGGGTCGGGTCGGGTTTTCAACACTAAATTTCCAATCAAGAAGTACTATCGTCCATGTTTTATTAATAACTTAAAAAAACTAGAACAAAGTAATTACGACCGAATTATCAAAATACACATAAGAATTAGAGTAAGAAATAACATGGACGGTGTAAATTTTGATAGTCAAGATTAAGAAATAAAGATTGTCAAAATACACATAAGAATTAGATTAATAACATAAAAATTTACACCACCCGACCAATATTGATAGTCAAGATTAAGAAATAAAGATTGTCACTGAATTAGAGTAAATTATTGGTCGGGTGGTGTAAATTTTTATATAAATATTTGGTCCGGTGGTGTAAATTTTTATATAAATATGAAGTTCGCCCCCCTAAAAAAATTTAATTCCGCTCCCGCCCCCCCTATGGAGGCGTTCAAGCTCCGCCACTGAATTAGAGTGAAATATTAGGTATCACAAAATCAAGAAATTATAAGCCTAAACAAAGATTCAAACCCGGATGAAACCAAAATGATAGAGAAGAGTAGAAATGTTATCCTTTTAATCAATAGCAAGAAGGTTACATTTTAAAATAATCACATAACTATAACCAATTTAAACCTATCTAAACACCTAAAATTCATTATACCAATTTGAAAACAAATAATAAGACATCAACCACATAAATAAAAACACATATATAGATTAAATTTATCAAATTTGGTAATGTCATCAATTTGACTAGAGGGTGTATCTGAGGTAAAAAGAATATTAGACACAAGTCAATTAAGTTGTTTTTAAGGCTTTTTAACAAACATTTGATGTGCAACAAGTTGTTTGCATCAATTGAAACACAAATGTTAAACTTTATGTTTATCAACCACATTAGACAGCATTGCAGCCAATTCGAGTGAGCACCAACACATGAGACTAATCATATCTAAATACATAAAAGATTCATGATTTTAAATATTATAAGAGAAAGGATTAATTGTGTTTTGTAGAATCAAAATCTAGGACTAACCTTTTCAAGAATCAGTTGTGGAGTATACCTAGAAAACACAAGTCACCAAATCCTCACAAAATAAGGGGGAGGTCGAGCACCACGGAGGCTGGAGTTGTGGTCGGCATCGGCCGGAGGGTGGCTGGGCGACCGGCGGGGGGGCGGCGGGGCAGTCGGGGCGGAGCAGTTGCAGCGACGAAGGGGGGCAGGATGTGTGCTGTGTGTAGATGTCGATCGGGGTAGGGGGAGAAAATGGGGGCTAGGGTTTTATTTTATGTTATTAAAGTAAGGGTATTTTAATAATTTTACTAAAAAAAAGAAAAAAGAAAGCTGCTACAGGTTTTGAACTCGCAACCTCATCTGGCTTCAAGTGCACATGGCTACAAACTCACATTCACTAGTGAACCAACAACATCTTTGTGAGATATTGTCAAACTTTAATATACTAATAGGTTCACTTCCTGTAAAACTATGGGTTCACTAAAAAATTCGGTATTATACGTTACACTACGGGTTCAAAAATCAATGGGGTCACTTGACCCCGTACCCGAATGCCTAGTTCCGCCCCTGCATCTATCACATGTATTAGGCATAAGTATATATACACGCTCACCCACTTTTGTACTCATAGTCAACCGATTAAAGAGCTCTCACGTGTCATCTTTTTTAAGATTTTATTTATAAAGCTGGTTGTGTTTTTCTCACAAGTATGTGTCACTTTTTAGTCTTCTTCATTTTGCCATTTACCTTATTGTTTTTTGTTTTCAAATGATGTACTAAAATAATGAATTTTATTTGATATTTTTATATATTATAAAGATTTCAAAACCTATACAATCCATTTTGTTAAAAATCATTGTTAAAATTTTATAAGTATTAGTATTCTTTAATTAATATTCAATAGGTGTGACCAGACATGCTTTTTAGGTATGGCACACATGTACTAATGATCATCTGCCTTTTGATGCGACCGTACGTCACATGGCACTCTCCTATTTGCTCTTTTTTTTCGAGTATTACCAGAAAAGTCAAAGGAAAAAAAGTCAAATAATTATTCTCGCAACTTTCATGGTAAATGGGACCATTCGTGTGATTTCCCCAAAGATAAAAGCTTCAATTCGATAACATTCATTTCGCATGGGTGGGTACAAGTATGAAACAAAGACATAGTCACACGTAGCCTACGTCTTGAAACATTATTCTCTCGACATTTCTGCTTGTTTGGTTGTTTCCTTTGTCTCGTTTCATTTGATCACACGTATAAATGGGGCACATTTGACAAAATGATGGAATGAATGGGGCATAACATGTGCATATTATGAGTGGTAAACACCAACCTTCCAGTTGTCATGCTGTTTACTTTAGTTGTTGCTAATGGGAATCATAGAAGTTAAGCTTCTAGATGTGTAGCACTTACATGAAACATCTTCAAATAAACATATAGAATGTGACCAAATGATATTATTGTTTTATAAGCTTCTAGTTATAAACCAATTATTTAAAAAGTTTTGTTTGGTTACACACGCTAAATTATCATTATAATAGCAGTTAAAGCGAGTCGCCCTTCTGCTAAAAAAGCTATGTTTTCGTCAGAGAATCCACGCTAGAGTTTTATAAGAGTAAATACATTTTAGCTTAAAGCTCAATGCATATAACACAACAGACCGTATGAAAAAGATAATATCTGAAAATACATATAACATATAATGAACATTATTTAATGTTATAGTCTGGATCTTGTAGCATGCCATACCTAGGGCTGCAAACGAACCGAACGAACAGGAACAAGGTCTTGTTCGTGTTCGTTCATTAAGAAATAAATTTGTTCATGAACTGTTCACGAACACTTATCGAACGGGTTTCCTTGTTCGTGTTCGTTCATTAAGGAAATGAACATGTTCATGAACTGTTCACGAACACTTACCGAATGCAAACGAACACAAACAAAATCAAACGAAACGAACAAATATTCAAGAACATGACGAACACAAAGAACTCAATAAACACAAACGAATACAAATGATTACATATTTATTTTAGAATAAAATCAGCATTTTTATCACAAAATTTACCAAAAACAAATAAACACGTAACATAAATATCAAAAAACACTTGATATAATTGTCATAAAAATAACCAACACAAAAATTAAGAATATAATCGAACACATTAACGAACATAAACGAACACATTATCGAACGTTCACGAACGGACATTAACGAACATAAATGAACACATTATCGAACGTTCACGAACATAAATGAACGAACACGGCTTGTGTTCATGTTCGTTCGTTTAACTAAACGAACGGAATTTTCTTGGTCGTGTTCGTTCATTTACTAAACGAACGAACATAAACGAACTTCCCGCCGAACACGTTCAGTTCGTTTGCAGCCCTAGCCATACCCACTATTAGAGTTGCAAAAACGGGTTTGGGCCGGACCCGGGCCCGGGTACAAAACCGGGTTTGGGCCCAACCGGTTTTTTGTACCCGGGTATTGGTGAACCCGGATAGGGTCGGGTCGGGTTCGGTTCGGGTATGAAACCGGGTTCAACCGGGTTTTTGCCTTTTTTTTTTTTTCTTTTTTTCTTTTCTTGTGTGTGTGTCGAACACCGGGTCGTATGTTTTTTTTTCTTATATTTTCTTTCCTTTTTTTTTTTTATTTTTCTTTTCCTAACCGGGTTCACTTGAATGACAAAAATTTAAACAACTTAATATATAAATATATACAAATCTTGAGCAGAAAATGTTACACTTATAATATACAAATATTAAATACTTTTTATATAAAACATTTGAATGACAAAGAAATTTAAAAAGAACATGAAAGACATATAATATTAAAACAACTTAAAAATAACAATATCGTCTAATTTTATCTACTACGAGATGCTTGATCAAATGCTAATTCTTCATCGGATATGCCAGAAGATACTCCGTCTTCTACCTCTTCATCATGTACTTTAGCTTCGAGTGTAATCTCGTCTTCGAGGCTTGTTTGGTCTTGTATACGATCCGTTGAGTCTAAGTGATCCTTTAAACAAATGCACATCTCCACTGCTTCCGGAGTTAGTCTTGTTCTTCGTAATGATATTACCCTGCCACTAAGAGAAAAAGCAGATTCCGAAGCTACCGTAGAAGCTTGGACGCTTAGTAAATCACGGGCCATAGCAGAAAGAATCGAAATTGAGATTCTTTTCCTTTCCACCAAGCCAAAATATCGAATGCATGATAATCTTCGGTAGTCATAGTGGAAGTAAAATCCGTTCCACTATATCTACCGAGCTCACTTGTTGGGGTGTTACCTCTTTGACGTTTAGCCGTCACATCCCGAACAACATTCAACATAGTCAAAACAGGGTCTTCAAACGAGGTACTAGCACTTGAGGTTGATCCGCTTGGCATGGTTATGTTTACGTTAGGCCCATATCTATTTAAATAAAAATTATAAATTGTTTTCAAACTATGATTAAAATTTTCTTTTGCCTCGTTTGAAAAATCAGGGTTTTCGTCATGCATATCCAAATTGTCATTTATCTCATCTATCAAACATTCAACCCCCGCAACATTTAGAAACGGATTTAAAGCGGCGGCACACGTAAAAACGGGTGGTAAGTCCTTAAAATATTTTTTAAACTTTTCTTTCATTGGTTCTATCATTTGATTAAACATATTATTTTTATTTTGAAAATTTTTAAAATTCAAAGACATAAAATATAGTTCTTGAAGCACCGAATAACTAGTGGAATAATAAACTCCCGATAATTTTGTTGTTGAGTTTTTAAAAACCTCAAGAAACTCGGATAGACGTTGAAGATTCTCCCAACCCGCATCCGGAAATGGGTCGGCTTCACCATTATCCGAAAGACTATTATGAAAAGCTTTCAAAGTGCCCTTTTGTTTTAAAGCACATTCAAACATGTGACAAGTCGAATTCCACCGAGTAGGTACATCCCAATTAGGACCTAAAAATCTAGAGTGCGTATCCTTACAAAGTTGTTTATAATCTTGATATCTTCTTCTACTTTTTTTAAAAACGTCATGTAACATAAATCAAAAGATGTAATAAAGTTATTAACATATTGCCCGGATAGTCCGTCTTGCACTACTAAATTAATAATATGTGCAACACAACGAGTATGGAAAAAATCACCGTTTGCAATCGGAAGATATTTTAATTTTAATTTTTCAACCGCGGTTGTGTTGTTAGAGGCATTATCAAATGCAATTGAAAAAAGTTTATTTTCTAATTTAAAAGTACTTATTACATTATCTAAAAAGTAAAACAAAAATTCTCCGGTGTATGGATGTGGAAAAAGATCAAATGCAATCGTACGTTTCATCAATTGCCATGAATTGGGATCCACCCAATGAGCGGTGTCGCAAAGGTACGATTCTGGTAAACCGTGTGGAGCCGACCAAACGTCACTAGTTAAGTTTACACCGGTATTTAAATTTTCAAATAATACAATTAAATCATTTTTTGCTTGTTTCCATAATTTTAAACAATAACGTCTAAGTGTAGTACGACTTACGTGAGTGTAACGAGGTTGAAACGTCTCTCGAATTAAGTTGGTCAACCGAGGATTGTCGAAGTGACTAAAAGGCAAAGCTTCTTGAATCACGAACTTCGCCATTCGATCTCGAACCGTATTAACATCGTAATTAAAGATTCCACCGTCTCCACCCAATTGTGTTTGTTGCGAATCCGGATTACTTTTCAACGACTTACAAAACTTCTTGCTAATGTGTTTGTTTAAAGTCGTGTTAGAATCTTTAGCAAGCAAAGCTCCACAAAACTTGCAACGAGCCTTTACAGACCGTCACTCAACTCAACCATATCCCAATTGCACCAAACATCCATGTTACGATTGTGTGCAAGAACACGAACGACGGTTGGAGCGTTGGACGAACCTTGACCAACGGAAGATTGTGAGTGAGCCATATCAAGATTGAAGAGAGTGAAAGTGTAAAACGAGAGAGTGAACGTGTAAAACGAGAGTAAACGAGAGTATTTTTTGCGTTTTTTGCGTTTGAGACTTGGGTACTAAACCATATCAACCCACACCTATTTATACTAACTTATAGGGCAAAAGTGACCAAAAAAACGGTCACAAATCGAAGGTAACGGCTATATAGCCGTTAAAAAACGGCCATTTAAAAAAAAAAAAAAAAACGGTCGAAACCGGGTCCAACCCGGGTTCAACCGGTTCCGGGTCGGGTCGGGTTCGGGTCGGGTTCTAAGAAATTCTAGAAAATCATACCCGGTTCCAACCCTACGGGTTTTTTTTAGGTCCAACCCGGGTATGCATATACCGGGTCGGGTCCACCGGGTCGGGTCCACCGGGTCGGGTCCGAACCCGGTTTTTATGCCCAAGTCTACCCACTATATCAATGTCAGTCCAATTGGCAGTGTTCATCAGGCTCACTTCTAATATCTAGGACTCTTACTCTAGATTATTCGGTTCACCATTCAAATGGGCCTAGTTGAGATGCAAATGGGACGATCGACAAAGCCCACTTTCTACTCTATCGGCCCATCCCTTTGTTAATGTTACCGTTTTTAAAAGAACAAAACGTCTTTGTAGGTGTTGGATGTCAGACTTATTATATAGCAGCACAAATCAAAATAAACCAATAGAGAATTCCGATGATGAACAAATCTATTCGACTCTTTTGATAAATTAGAAATGGGAATACAGCCTCTAAAAGAAAACAATAACACTTGCTTTTTAAACCTAAAAGCCCACTACTAATTCACGTAAATAAATCCCTAAAAAACAAGTAAAATAACTCCACGATCTAACCCACTAACAAGACTTAATCAAGCCCAAAATAACAAAGCATTATAAAATAAACACCATAATAAAATAAACATCAGTTAAATATAATTAACAATTGACCCGTGACCCGTGAACAACTTGATTAACCCAACAGTAGGTCTATAGACTGCAAGAATAGACCCATTTAAGCTGCTTGGATATGAACCTGAATTTAAACCTAGGCTAGCCCAACCCATTTCATTCATATAGTTCTTTCACCTCTAATATATTCATAATAATAAAAAATATTTGACATCAACATTTTGACCACGTGGGTAAATTTGGGCTGATTTGGGTAGTATATATGAAGCAATGGATTGATTTGAGTTTAGCTATATTTTTAAAAGGTCCAGAAAGGTTGTAAAAAACAAAGAACACATCAGGATTAGTTTCCTCATGACCAGGATTTTTCACAATCCACAATAAAATATCATGAAATAAAAACTTGTCTTTCAAATAAAGGACAATACTTTACAAATTTAGACGGGTGTAAAATTCCCAGTAAGTTTTAGATTGTATTTTGAAAAATATTACACACGTAATCATGAATAACTAATATACATCTTGACCACTTCTCTTTAAGAAAAGTTTCTAGAGTGGAGGAGAGAGGAATTCGGTTGACCTACACCAATACAATAAAATCTGATTATCTAATCCACTTAGTGTTTTGTCTTTTACGATTTACAATTGTTTATTTAATCATGAAAGCTTGTCGTTTTATTATTATGACAATAATAACTTCTTTTGGTTGAGTTGTAACAATGTTGTATAGTAAATCTATACTTAAATAAATGATTATAAATGTTTGATTATATGATGTAAGTTTCTTAAAAACAAATAAATAATAACATAATAAAAAAATAATATATATATATATATCGAGATGAAGATTAATTTCTAGAATAAGAAACAAAGGAGTCGTATACATGTGGAGATCGACCTAACAATAAAAACCAACTCATATCTATTGAGGTGAAAATTAATTTCCAGAGTAAAATCAAAGGAGTCGTGTACATGTGAAAATTGAGCTAATAATATAAACAACTCATATTCGGTTGATTAACTTTTTCAGTGTTCGTGGAAGGCTCGTGAGAGGTGTTTAATGAAAAGTCTATATCTATTGAACGTTTGGTGAGGAACATAATCTTATTTGCTCTGCTCTAGTTATGTATATATTATTACGAAGGATGTAATCTTTAGGGTCTAGAGTCTTGTTGGATTATTTCTAATTAATTTTTTGTTGGTGGTTTAAAACAGAAGAGATTCGATAAATCGTTTAACTGGACATTATATTCGGATTTTTATAAATCATTCATTGCACTCTACATTTTTTAATTGTATTCGAGTACAAATTCTTTTTTTAGTCGTAGGTATAAAATGCTTTGATTATTTATTATTTTTATTTCTAATAACAAGAACATAAAGAGCGAGATAAAGGATGAAGTCGGACAAAGGCAATGGTTAAAAGAGGAGTTGTACATTATGAAACTAAGACTTTACTGCTTGTACCATAATGGGTGGGATAAATGACAGATGCATTACTCACTTGTAAAGTCTGCTTAAAAAATATGCATATCACTGTAGCTAGTAGCTAGCATTTTGTTTTTATATAGAGAATAATTATCTAACGATCCTTACATACACACATATATTAGATGACTTTTATTACTAAATTAAGTGAATAAATAATAAATATGTAAATTTTGGTATTGAAGATAAAGTGAAATAGATAAAGAGAAGAGGATATTAAGTTATGTAACCTTTTTGTATATTACGGTTCACTCTTTAAAGTTGATTCTGTATTACCAGTCTCTCTATATAAAATATATTGACACTATTTTTTATACAAGACGATTATTTCTTTTAATACAATAAAATGGGATCATCAAAATACTAAGCATTTTGTCTTTTGTTTTTCAACTATATCTTGCCGTCTAAAAAACATAATAATTTATGAGTCTATAGAGGGCAAGAAATAAACGGGTGCATAAGAATAAAAATGCATCAATCCAAAATGTTGCCGGGGAGGTCTAATCATTATTCTTCCTACGAGTTAAGAATTGATAAAGAATAGTTGGTGAAGATCGGTATAATTGGTGCTCGTTTAAAATTTTCATCTAATGTATTTTACTCCTTTATCATTTCTGTTCGGATTATTTCGTGATTGTGATTATTTTCTAGCTCATCTCTAGTTGTTTTGAATAAAACATCCGGCTGTTAAAAAACCTACAAAAGAAAGTAAAGATAATAATAATTGAAAAGCGCAAGAGTTGTTGGACTATCTCAACTATTTCATCATTCTTAATCATTCTACTTTCCAATTTCACCTGTTAACCCGATCAATAGTCATTATTATTAATTTTTTCTACTTGTATGTAATTTCTTATAGTAATTATAAAAAATGTATCTGATAAAGATATCCAATAAAAATCAGATAAAATAGATGTATCTTACTATATATTAGGATATCCCATAAGAACTAATAAGATATTTGATCTCTCTTTTTTCAGGCTTAATTATTTGCTATTAACACATGATCAATTTAACAAGTTTGAGTATATTAGTAACAGAGGAAATCACAAAAGAAAAAAAAAATAAAAATTGCAATATACTTTAATGAAATACTTGACGTGATAATGCACTAAAACTTAAAATAGAATTCAGTGATGGTATTGATAAGCGAGTGGTTAAACGAATAAGCGAAAATATCCAACTATTATATTTCTATTAGAACGAAAATTCGCACACTCATAAAACATGATTTTAATTCTATACCTTAATTAATTTAATCAATTCCATCAAAGACAATGCTCGTATTTTTGACCTTAAAGAAATTTTTACCACTATAAAAGTAGCAGGGACACAACCCAAACTACCAAAATTAAATCAACCAATACATTTATGTCGTTTTATTTTTTACTTGAATGTATTCAAAACTACCTAAACTGGTAAGGGTACAACCCAAATTACCCATAATTAAAATCCCAAAACCACTCTCCACATTACAATTAGCTCCTTAGGCTTGTACCACCGAATTTAGTACCTGAGGACTGACGGTAGTGTTATCGTCCAACCCGAACTACCCAAATGAGATACCCCAAGCACCGTAACTTCAAATGATTCTACCACTAAATCAAAACTTCCACCCTATTATCATATAATAATAATAATAATAATAATAATAATAATAATAATAATAATAATAATAATAACAACAACATTATTCCATAGTCCATACATACCATTATTCCATACGTACAAAATATATATATATATATATATATATTTCTGTGCCCCACATAGTTCGGTACACAGACAACAATATGTGCTGCTCATCATCCCCGCCCCAATGCATCATTATTCTATTCATTTTCCTACACATGAACTTTCATCTTCACTTACCCCTCAAAATCTCTCTTGATTTCATCTACCAACTCCATATTTATGATTTAAGATTTATGATTGATCAACCAACACCCTTGTAGGGTTCTTCCTACATTTGTCGCTAATCACCCCTTTGCCCCATTACAGATCCTTCTTAAATGCCAATTCTTTCATCTCCACCATCATTCGTTTCATCTTTAATGCTGATTACCGCATGATGCTCATCATAAACTGTCGGTGAGTGAGTTGTTCGTCGTTCAGAACAGTAAAAGAAGATGCTGAGAGTTAACTGTGATTCAACTCCACCCATTTCTCCGAGTTTTCAAGGGTAAAGTTACTGTTTATTCACTCCTTTGCAAATGGGTTTACGTTGGAATTGCTGATTCATTGAACTGTTATGTTGATTGCAATGAGTCATTCGCTAATGGGTTTAATTTTGGGGGGCTGTCTGTTTTCGTTTTTGTTGCTCATGAATGTCGTTGTGTGGTTAATTTTTGCAGCTGTTCTTGGAGTAATGGGCAGATTAGCAAAGATGATCTTCGGATACTAGATGTGGCACCAAGAGCTTCTTACAGTTGCACCCATGTAAGTATTATTTAATATGAAGCAGAGTAGTGGTGTATGCTTATCACATGTTCAAGATATTATGATTGTTTGATTTGAGGTCATTGATCGCTTTTAAGTGTGAGATCGACAAGCTTTGATCTCTAGTTCACAATAAGTAAGAAAACACATATGAATGAGTTCAGCTTTGTCACTTTAGGAAAGGGTTTGGCTGTATCCCAAATGATAAAAGTACCATTCAACAGTGACAAAATAAAGGACTTTTTGTTGAACTAAATTAACATCACCATTTTTTTGTAATTAATGACAAATAAATTGTTCTAACTTGAAACTTTTTGTGAAATCAAGATATTGCAATGTTCTTGAGACAACCTCACCTTGCTTATTTGTTGTTGAATTAACAGTGTGATTTCTTGAATTATTATACATCAACTTTGACTTCATATCTTTGACACAGGATTTAAAATTGGGGAAGATATTGCCTGATCTATATTCGATTTGGTCAGAGTCGGAGATGACACCATGTTCAAGTTCTGTTTCTTCCATTGCTTCACATCGCACATCAAATTCAAAGGTTAGTTTCTTTCAGACATCTCTTTTTCAATTGTTACATGTTCATCATAAGTCGCTATCTGGAACAACTTGTGAACCAACATCAGTTTGGAAATATTAGTAACCAGCAACATGTCATTTTACTTATAACTTTATGCAACTACCTCAACTAATATTTCAATTGGTCACGTTTTTGTATAACTTTATGCGTCTATCTCACCTAATTTTCTGATCATATATACATATCTAATACCTTTTATGGTTCTTTTTGGTGCAGTCATCAATGGAATTGGTGAAAGAAATCACATCTCTTGAAACAGAAATATTTCATTTGGAACGTTATATACTTTCACTTTACCGAACAACATTTCAGCAGCATGTTCACAGTTTACATACCAAAAAGTTTCCTTCAGAACAAAAGATAGAATCACAGTTACAACCTGTTGCTGATCAGTCACTCCTAAAAAAAGTCAAGTTTGATGCTTTGTTAAGTGGTAATCAAGGTCAACTTTCAGATCATCAAATTAATTCTGCCATCGCGAATTCATTGTCTAGAAAAGTAAGTATTGCACTTATCGTTAGAGGTTGCTATTTCAGTCACTTTACTTGTATACCAGTTAAAAATATAAAATAGCTAAAAAGGCATTTCCAATGCATGAAACCTGTTATATCATCTAATTCAGTGAATCAGATCAAAGAATACAATCTGGTTTATCATATTAAACTATTTATTCATAAAAAACAAACTTTTTTGGACAAAACGTGTTTCGGGTCAATACAACCCTTTTGACTTTTTTCTTTTCTTTGTAATCGCAGGAGAGGAAAACAAGGCGTTGTAGTCTTGGGGATCACCTTGGAACTTTTTATACCGATAGCACCCTTGACAGGCCTGATAGACTTTCAGAAGACATAATTAGATGTATCTGTTCGATCTACTGTAAGCTTGGGGACCAAAATCAATCTCAATCTGGACCATTGGTTTCTTCTACTTCTTCCATGTCTTCATCGGGTACAAACTGTACCCAGAATCTTTCTGATACATCGAGTCCTTACTGCAATGAAGAAGCCACATGGGACAGTAAACACAATAATATAAAACAGGAAGGTGGTCCATATGCTGAAATGGTAGAAGTTCTGAAAATTAATGTTGATGATGACGGTTTTAATTATGCTGCAGAGATGCTTAAAAAATTCAGGTAGTTTAGTTTTGTTTTTCTCCTTCTTTACTGTTTTTAGCTCCTATTACTTAATATTTATTATTTATGCAGAACATTGGTAAAGAAACTAGAGAATGTTGACCCTGGGAAAATGAAGCGTGAACAAAAGCTTGTGTTTTGGATCAACATTCACAATGCTTTGGTGATGCACGTAAGCCTGTTGTTTCTTTATATTCTACTCAATTATACGTTGTTTATCAAATGTATAAAATACCCTTCAACGAAAGAAAAAGCCAAAGTTGTATTTTGGACCAAAATCAATGTCCTTATGTCATCTATAATGAGGATGATGCGAAAAATATGATAAAGTACAACATCTACTAGCTGTGCATGGCTCTCATACGTGTGCATGTTTTAAGTTTATTAGTGGTGCTATTATTTTATTTTCAGTATGTTATTAGACTACTGCTTTGTCTGTTTTTAAGTAGTGGGTAGTTAGTTTATCATTTATTCAAGATAGTGGGTAGTATCTCCACTATGTGTTAGTGGATGAGTGGTTCGCAAGTAAGTTTATTTTCTCTTTATTATCGTTGTAATCTTTGAGTATTGAGTATCCAGAAAATACACAAGCATTTGTGTGAAACACTTCTGTTCTCTGCATTCACTGTAAATCGAGAGTTGTGAGGTTAAGAGACAAAATCCATTTTGTTAATTCAACAAAATATGGGTAACTTTAACAATAAAACTTTCTGAAATAATACTGCAGTTTTCAAAGGACGTCCTTACAAGGGTAAATACGATAATGTGCTTATTGCTTGCAGGCATATTTAGCATATGGAACACATAACAACACAAAAAGTAATTCCATTTTAAAGGTAAACATATGCAAAATCTTTTTGCTTTTTTTCTTTTCATATGGTTATAATAATGATTCTTTATGGCAATTAACTTTTTCATGGGTGTTCATAATCTGGTATATTAGGCAACTTATAACATTGGGGGACACTCCCTCAATGCATATAGCATACAGAGTTCTATATTAGGAATCAAATCACACTTCAGAGCATCGGTTAGTCTCTTTATCCATCTCTTAACAATATCTGTTAGTTGGTAACAATCGTTCTTTTGCGGGTCCCACAATATGATGGATGGAGAATGCAAGAAAAATAGTGTAAACCAGTTGAAACTGTATTGCATCTTAACTAACATAGCATAAATGCAGTGGCTACAGTCATTACTATCTCCAGGAAGGAAGTTGAAGACAGAGCATAAAAAACATGTTTATGCCATTGAATACCCTGAGCCACTTGTCCATTTTGCTCTTTCTTTTGGGGCATTCTCTGACCCTGCGGTACGTAAATTTATCAGATCTTACCTTTTCCACATAGTAATAATATGTTTCTTGCTTTATCATGCTATTGTTGAATTAGGATTATTATTTGTCTATATTAGATAGAGGTGGCAAAATTGATGGGTCAAAATGGGTCATGTTGGGTTGATATGAAACACTGCTAAGTGTTTTTAAATATTGTTTTAGCATCAATCTAATGTTCAGAATAAAGCAATCCAGGGTGTTGTGTTGTAACTACTGAAAGTACACTTTGGGCGGATTTTCGACCTGTTTCTCTTTTTGTTAGTTTTTTTAAAACCCATTTGACTAGTTTGAGTAGTAACGTAACCCATGTTGACCCATTCATAATTCATAATTAAACGTATCTAAATTATTTTAGAACTTATATGATGTATTTAATTTTTGAATCTAGGTTCGTATCTACAACACAAAGAACATTTTTCAAGATTTGAGGCTTGCTAAACAAGAATTTATACGATCAACAGTTTATGTGAACAAAGAAACAAGAATATACCTACCCAAAATCTTATATTATTATGCAAAAGATATGGCATTGAGCATGTCAAGCCTTTTGGATATAGTCAACTCATGTTTATCAGAGAGTCAACCGAAGGTCAAGAAAATGAACATCGAAGATAAACCCGAGAAATATGTATACTGGTTATCTCAGAGTTGTATATTTCGATATGTGATTCATCAAGACACAGTTGAAGGGTGATCATCTGTTTGATTTTGTGAGGCTTTTTGTTTGCATTGGTGAATCTTGAATGATTTTCTACTATGTTTTTGCTAGTTCAGGAGTGTAAAGAGTTGTTTTCAGGACTTTGAATAGTGGAGTATGGGTGTATATGTGTTTGAGCACCAGTTTTGTGCATATATTCTGGCACATTGTTTAGTCAATTAACCCATGTGTACTATGTATCATTTGAAAGTGAAGTGCCATTCACTCGTGGAGAGTTTGCTTTTTTATGATGGCTCTAATATTCCGGCTCAATTTCTTTCTTGTGTCAACACCAATTTTCTCTTTTTTGTACTCTTCAAACTAACTAAAGTTATAGAGTACAATCGTCATTGTTACCAAACTACAAATCCTACAAATCCATGGGTATTCAATAAAACCCTACTCATAGAGTAGAGTCCGGAAACAATGAGATAGAGACAACATTTGCAATTATCTTTTGTAATAGGTTGCTTTAGAGAAACTCAGGTTAGAAAAAAGCTATTTTTTATCCTCTTAATAAAGTAATATATAAAATGATAAATTAACGTAAATGTATTAAAGTTTAATTCAAATGAATCAATTTTATATGAAAGTAGTGTACGCATTGTGACACTTCAATTTGAATAAAATTTATAACGAAACATATGTAGAAATAATCACGTCACAAAAATACATTTCAAATTGAAAAAAAAAACATAACGTTGTACTAGAAAAAACCTGGTCGAATAAAATATATATCGAAACGTTGATAAAAATAAACAAAAATAAAAATAATATTAAAAATAAACATGCTACAACATTGTATGAGTTATTTTGTGAAACAAAATATTTTAAAAGATTACAAAACAAAAATAAAATATATAAAATTTAGTTATAATATTAAAATAATAATATTTTTAAGAAGTTGCCACCTTTGGAAAATGTTATGGGTCACGCGAATTGTTTTTTTTAAGTAATTAAATATTATATTAACTAAATTATAAAACAATTATATTTATCTCAAGTGGTTAAAGTAAGTACCCAATATAATTTAAAATGAAGGTTTAGGGTCGTTTGGTTAGCAAAATATTTTGCGAAAAAATTGAAATTAAAATGGAATCATGTTAAAACTGATATGGTGTTTAGTTGGTTAATTTTAAATAGGATTGAACATGTCTTTGGATTGTAGAACAATTCATATGTAATTGAAAGAAATATGAATTTCAATGAACATGAGATAATTTTTCAATTTCAATTTCATTTGTTAACCAAAATTTTGAAAGAAATATTTATCAATTCTAATTTCTGAAAATTTTATGAACCAAACAGAGTATTAGAGTTAAGTTTTACTTAGAACAAATATATTCAAGACAAAATGATTTGTCTAATTGTGCGTTTCTTATGAGATGGTTGTGAGTGTGGGTGTGGGTGTCGTTGAAAAACAAATAGATCAAACTGATTAAATTAACATTTACTATTCGAAACATGTCATAAGTTTGTCTTTAAACGAAACTAAACTAAAATATAAAAAATTCCTTGCTATAATAATCAATGTTCCCCGTTTGAATTAGAAGAGACTTCTCCAATCGTGAACCACATAACCCTAATTTTGTGGTCTTCAACTACACACCACCACCGATATTGCAGGTAAACAATCTTCAAAACTCATTCTTTTCATTCAAATCCACCCCTCAAAACCCTAATCTCACCAAATCATCGTCAATTTCATACACTCTCATCAACAACAATGGCCGATTCTTATGATTGCCGGAACATTCGAAACATATGCATTCTTGCTCACGTTGATCACGGCAAGACTACCCTCGCCGATCACCTCATTGCGTCATCTGGGGGTGGTGTTCTTCACCCCAAACAAGCAGGTAGACTTCGGTTTATGGACTATTTAGATGAAGAACAAAGGCGTGCAATAACCATGAAGAGTTCTTCAATCGCTTTGCAGTATAGAGGTCATTCGATAAACCTAATTGATTCACCTGGTCATATGGACTTCTGTAGTGAAGTTTCGACTGCTTCACGTTTGAGTGATGGGGGTTTGGTGTTGGTGGATGCGGTTGAGGGGGTTCATATTCAAACCCATGCTGTTTTGCGTCAAGCTTGGATTGAAAAGCTTACACCTTGTTTGGTTTTGAATAAGATTGATAGGTTGATTGTTGAACTGAAGTTGAGTCCCATGGAGGCTTATAATCGTCTCCAGCGAATCGTTCATGAGGTTAATGGGATCGTTAGCGCGTATAAGTCTGAGAAGTATTTGTCAGATGTTGATTCGATTCTTGCGGGGCCTGCTGGTGAAGCTGGAGATGAGAATCAGGAGTTTGTAGAGGATGATGAGGAAGATACTTTTCAACCACAAAAAGGGAATGTTGTGTTTGTTTGTGCTTTAGATGGTTGGGGATTTGGTATTTGTGAGTTTGCTGAGTTTTATGCTTCTAAACTCGGGGCTAGTTCTGCGAGTTTGCAGAAGGCGTTGTGGGGTCCTCGGTATTTCATTCCTAAAACGAAAATGATTGTGGGGAAGAAAGGATTAGCTGCTGGAAGTAAGGCTCGACCCATGTTTGTGCAGTTCGTGCTCGAGCCATTATGGCAAGTATATGAGGCTGCATTGGATACAAATGGGGATAAAACGATTCTTGAGAAGTTGATCAAGTCTTTTAATTTGACTGTACCTCCTCGCGAGCTTCAGAATAAAGATCCAAAAGCTGTTCTTCAATCTGTTATGAGCAGGTGGCTTCCTTTGTCGGATGCTATTTTGTCTATGGTGATTAAACATATGCCAGACCCTGCTTCTGCACAATCGTTTCGTTTGTCACGTTTGCTCCCTAAAAGGGAAATTTTAGATGAAGATTTTGGTAACTCTGATGTGCTTGCAGAGGCTGAGCTTGTGAGAAAATCGGTTGAGGCGTGTGATTCACGACCTGAATCTCCTTGTGTTGCTTTTGTATCTAAAATGTTTGCGGTTCCTATGAAAATGCTACCTCAAAGAGACGTCAATGGTGAAATTTTGAATAACTATACTGAAGGTGGAGATTCTGATGAGTGTTTTCTTGCTTTTGCTAGGATCTTTAGTGGCGTTCTTCATTCGGGTCAGAAGGTTTTTGTGTTATCAGCATTGTATGATCCACTTAAAACTGGTGATTCGGTACAGAAGCATATTCAAGAAGCTGAATTGCATTCTTTGTATTTGATGATGGGTCAAGGGTTAACACCTGTGGCTTCTGCTCGGGCTGGAAATATTGTTGCTATTAGAGGGTTAGGTCAACATATTTTGAAAACTGCTACTCTTTCGTCAACTAAAAACTGTTGGCCTTTTCAAGTATGACATTTCAAGTTTCACCGACTTTGAAAGTAGCTATTGAGCCTTCTGACCCGGTTGACATGGCTGCACTTATGAAAGGGCTCCGGCTCTTAAACCGGGCTGACCCGTTTGTAGAGGTCAGTGTGTCTGCCAGAGGTGAACATGTGCTTGCTGCTGCTGGTGAAGTTCATTTGGAAAGATGCATCAAAGATTTGAAGGAGAGGTTTGCAAAGGTAAATCTAGAAATCTCACCACCTCTTGTGTCTTTCAGAGAAACAATCGAAGGAGAATCTTTAAACCCGATTGATAAATTGAAATCTTTGAGTGGGAATTCTAACTTTATTGAAAAAACCACACCAAACGGAAGGTGTACTGTTCGCGTGCATGTTTTGAAACTTCCTGATGCACTTACCAAACTGCTAGACGAAAGTTCAGATCATTTAGAAGATATCATAGCAGGTAAAGCAATGAGAGCTCAGGACGATGAACATCCAGTGGAATCACTTAAGAAACGCATATGGGATGCTATAGAAAGTGAAATTTCGGACACAAATGTAGAAAAAGATAAGGAAAAATATAAACTTTTGTGGGAAAATCTTCTGAAGAGAATATGGGCATTAGGGCCAAGACAAGTTGGCCCTAACATGCTGCTTCTTCCAGAAACAGCCATAGAAGAAAATGGCTCTGTTCTTATAAAAGGTTCTCCATATGTATCTGAAAGACTAGGTTTTGTTTCGAACATCGATGAAATAGAAACCAATACATCAACAACCGCTGAAAGGCGATCACTGAAAGAAGAAGCCGATAGTCTCAGAAGCAGTGTATTATCCGGGTTCCAAGTAGCCACTGGATCCGGCCCGTTATGTGATGAACCCATGTGGGGTTTAGCATTTGTAATAGAAGCTTTCATTTCACCTGTTAGCGAGGCAGAAGCCGTTCATCAACAATCTCAAAGTGATCAGTACGGGGTGTTTTCAGGTCAGGTTATGACAGCTGTTAAAGAAGCATGTAAAGCAGCTGTACTTCAAAAAAACCCAAGAATTGTTGAAGGAATGTATTTCTGTGAGTTAAACACACCAACAGAGTACTTAGGGCCTATGTATGCTGTGCTGGCCCGCAGACGGGCCCGAATCTTGAAAGAAGAAATGCAAGAAGGGTCACCGTTGTTCACAGTTCATGCTTATGTACCAGTTGCAGAAAGTTTCGGGTTTGCAGATGAACTAAGAAGATGGACTTCTGGGGCTTCAAGTGCTCTTCTTGTTCTTAGTCATTGGGAAGCACTTGCAGAAGACCCATTTTTCGTACCAAAAACAGAAGAAGAAAAAGAAGAGTTTGGTGATGGTTCGAGTGTTTTACAAAATACAGCAAGAAAGCTGATTGACGGGGTTAGAAGGCGTAAGGGTTTGCCCGTTGACGAAAAGGTGGTACAGTTTGCTACTAAACAGAGGACTTTGGCTCGTAAGGTTTAAAAGTTTTGATTTTGATCATGCTACCTGTTTATGTGTTCTATTATCCGGAATCTTTTTTGTTTGTAATGTATAATGAGGTTTACGTTGGTTTTGTTACTCTACTTGATGATATATAGAACATTGGCTTTCTTGATTTTATCTATGTTGTACGTCGTAGTTGACGAGTGATGGTGGTCGAGAATGTGGCGTACTTGTTATTGCATCTAGGTTTAAAACGATGCTAGATTGTGATAGTTGACAAGACATCTTCTTTATCAGCTATGATTAATATGGATGAGGCTTTACACCGAGTAGCGATATCGATACAGGTGTCGTATCAATATCATATCGCTGCCGTCGAACAAAAGTGATACGCGGTCCATGATTTTACCTAATATCACTATCAGTAACGGTAAAACCAGAAAAGTACTGGTTTTGATGTTTCTTTTACCATTTCTATATAATTTTAGAACATTTTAAATGTTTTATATTCAAGTTCAAGATTACTGAGTGTTTTATACAATCTTAAAGACATTTTTTAATGTTGGGACGAAATTGATATAATTTTAAGAACATTTTTACTTTTAAGTGAAAAAAAAAAACACAAAAGCAATCTTAACGCGGTAAAGTAACGGAAAACCATTACCGACGTCCGACAGCTCAAAATTTCAGATATAAGTTTATAAAATTTTATTTAAAACTGAGCTATATCAACGCTCACAAAGTTCTTAAGATGCGAAATTTATTGATCCTACTTTTTACAAAACACCAATCACATTCAACATTATGGTATATATTTACACAAAAAGAAATCAAAAGAAAAAAAATCTCAATCACATTACACAAAACGAAGAATCCGAGCTAGAGCTATAAATATATAGGATTTAGAAACTCATCATAGCCCTAAACTCATCGTAATCCAACACCCCATCACCATTACCATCAAATCTTCCGATCATCGTCTTACAGTCGTCCACCGTCGCCGGCTGCCCCAACCGCCGCATCATCTTCCTCAAACTCTTAGGCGTAATCACACTCCCCTTTCTATCGCAATACATCACAAACGCCCCTTTAACTTCCTCCTCCTCCCCCTCCCCCTCCTTCATCATCTTCGCAAAATCGTCCAACCCCAGCGCCCCATCGCCGTCGGCGTCCGACGACCGCACCGCCATCTCCGCCTCCTCGTCGGATAACTGAAGCTCCCCCATCCCCACCGTCCTCAGGCGGCGCTGCAGCTCGGTGGCGGAGATCTTGCCGTCGCCGTTCTCGTCGAAGTAGTTGAAGACCTGGTGGATGTCGCCGGAGTTGGGGGAAAGTGGTGGTGGTGAAGGCGACGGGGTTGTCGGGGGTTTACGTGGTGGAGATATGAGATGCCGGAGGAATCTGGTGATGGATGTTGTTAAAGATTGAGGTGAGTTGTTGGTCATTGGTGAAATTGTTAAAAGTGTGTATGATCAAGTCCAATGTGATGGGGATCGCTAGTGGGAGATGATTATTATTTTGTTGTTATTTATACGAGTGTGGAAAGATCATGTGGGTGACGGATAAATATGGGAGGAGGTTGCAGAGGAAGCTGTGGGCGGTGGATCGGGTGGCGGTGTTGGTGTTGGTGTTGGGGGTGTGCCGTTTCCGCGTATGTTTGTCGTACGTGGTTTAATTATTAAGGCTTATCCTTTTCTTCCGGTTGTTTATTATTAAAACTGTGTGTGTGTATTTATACAATTATATATATAATAAAAGCTGCAGAATTTGGTTTTTTTTTTTAATGCTATTTGTTGTTTAGCATAATTTTTTTTAATACTATTTTTTGTTTAGAATAAATTTTAACTTTTAAGTTTTAACTCAATACTTTTACGTATTGTATAATTTAACCTCTATATATTTTTACTTTCCGTTTTGGTTCCATATACCTTTCATCTTTCAGAAAATTTGCATTTTACGATGTGGTTTAAACTTTACGAGTTAACACGTCACAATGTGCGCGTGTGGCTTAACGTGTTTACGACTACTTTTTTCCCATTTAATGGCCCCTTTACAATGCGCGAGTCTTAGATCGACTTATTTATTGTTTTTAATCTTTTACGTTTCACGTGCGGGGTTTAACGTTTTTAAGTTTACTTTCCATTGAGATTTATTTTCCCGTTTTATTAATACAAGTTTTTCGGGTATTGGTGATCGCTAAACCTATAAGTCGGTGTGAACAGTGGTTTTTTTTTTATACTATTTTTTTAATGCTATTTTTTGTTTAGCATAATTTTTTTTAATACTATTTTTTGTTTAGAATAAATTTTAACTTTTAAGTTTTAACTCAATACTTTTACGTATTTTATAATTTAACCTTTATATATTTTTACTTTCCGTTTTGGTTCCATATACCTTTCATCTTTTAGAAAATTTGCGTTTTACGTTGCGGTTTAAATTTTACGAGTTAACACGCCACAATGTGCGCGTGTGGTTCAACGTGTTTACGACTACATTTTTCCCATTTATTGGCCCCTTTACAATGCGCGAGTCTTAGATCGACTTATTTATTGTTTTTAATGTTTTACGTTTCACGTGCGTGGTTCAACGTTTTTAGGTTTACTTTCCATTGAGATTTATTTTCCCGTTTTTTTAATACAAGTTTTCGGGTGTTGGTGATCGCTAACTTATAGGTCGGTGTGAACAGTGGTTTTTTTATACTATTTTTAATTTAGCATAATTTTTTTAATACTATTTTTTATTTAGCATAAATTTTAACTTTTAAGTTTTAACTCAATACTTTTACATATTTTATAATTTAACCTTTATATATTTTTACTTTCCGTTTTGGTTCCATTACACCCCTCGCGTTGTGGTTTAACGTTTTTACGACTACTTTTTTCCCATTTAATGGCCCCTTTACAATACGCGAGACTTAGATCGACTTAGTTATTGTTTTTAATGTTTTACGTTTCACGTGCGGGGTTCAACGTTTTTAAGTTTACTTTCCATTGAGATTTATTTTTCCGTTTTTTTAATTGGTGATCGCTGCTGATGGCGTTAAATTGGTACTACTTGTTATGGTTTTACGCCCCCGCCGCAACGCAAGGGGTGTAATACTAGTTATCCTAAAGTACTTAGTTTGGAAGGATTGGATTATTATAGTTGTTCAGTTTCTTCATACGAAGTACCTCAACAACTTAAAAACATCATTCTAAGCGGTTAGGAACTTAGGAGAGGTAAATGTGAACCGTCTCATTTTTTTTCCGTGTGATGTATAAGTTTTTCTTATGCTTATTTTTTTAGTTTTTTCACGTTTTACATGATGTCGTCCTAGTTTTTTTAATTTTTTTATTTCTTTTTAAAATTAGTTGGGTTGTGTACTTGTGAATCCTGGTGGAAATTTACCGGGTAATAGCTCCACGGAACCGAGAGCGCAGTGCCCCGACCGGCCCCGGCCATTCCCTGACATTTTCTCTTCTCCCCCGGCCATTCCCTGACATTTTCTCTTCTCCACTCCGTGAGGCCTCAGAGGAACAATAACAACTTAAATTAAGGATGATAAAATTATTGATTTTATGATTTAGTTTTTAAAATAATAAAGGCGAACTTCACATCAAATGTTATAGTTTAAACATAACTTTTACATACATATCTGTATTTATATTTTAATTGAAAATTTGTTATTTTAGAATTTTTCGAGAAAAGAAAACAAAAACTGATTTACCCAAGTCATGTTTATTTCTATCAATGTTTTCCAGGCTTAAGTGTGGTACTTGTATTAAATTTGATTTACATGTTTATGTCTGGTTTAACACTACCCACGCAACCTGGTTACGGCCTTAATCATAGATAAACAGAAGCATTAACTTGTATAATACATGACAAACTTATAGCATATAGACACAGAAAATAATATATTAATATTAATATTAATATTAATATTAAGCTCCAGTTCCTATCTTCACAGAATAGTCAACACTCCCATCTCATTTGTTTTACCAAATGGACACTCACCAGATACATAACAATAGTTATTAGTTACACCAGAAAGATAATAACAACATAATAGACAACACAACCATGAACCATCCACAACTGGTTTTGAAGGAGAAAATAAATATGGCCCATTAATACATACAGAACCCAACTCAACCCAACTATGCAATTTAAGCCCATTTTGAGTTTCCTCTGCTCTCTCTTAGGCTTCTTCCTCTTCTGTATTCAATTTCTGCATCAGAACTTGATTGGCCCATTCCCATATGATACTTCCCATTCATTCTTGAGATATGTCTTCATCATCAGTCAAACAATGGTCAACAAGTTCTCTCATATCTAAAAATCACACCAACATGAAATCATATTATCAGATATAGTCATATAGATCATGAAAACTGAATTCAAGAACATACAACCAATCCCAAAAGATTACATAATTTGATACTATTTACCTTTAATAGCATGACATGATCCGGGCTCGCTCTTGCTAGAGTGAGTTACATCCATTCTGCGGTTTTTTGGGCTTGAGAATTCATTCAGGCCAAGAGTTGGTACGGTTTTGACCTCGGGGAGCTTATTGGGCCCAGATGGCATCATGGAAAACGTGTCATCCGTGACATCAGTGATCTCAACATAATGAGGTGTGGACACAATTTCATCAGCACTGAACCCAAATGATGCTCTATAAGCTTCTAACTCCTCAAGATCTTGTTTGCAGGCTTTGCTCGGCCTACTTTGGACTGCGTTTCCAGCATTCGAATGAACATCTGGTTCCTTAGAAACACTTAACCTCCCACCAGAATGAGGGAATGAAGACTGATCATAATAATATTGTGCAAATGTTTCAGGGCAAAAGAAATTTGCATCTTGGGGCATCTTTGAGTCTGAACCTTTTTCTTGTGAAGAGGTCCATTGCGGGCTGAAATCCCGCTCAGGGAAAGAGGATGATAAACCTTCACCCGATGCCCGTGAGATTGGTGATCTGAGAGTACTAGCCGGGCTACCAGGGTGTAAAGAATATGCTGCTTGAAGATCATTTGCTGGCATGTAATTTGATTTATGATCATTTTTCAGTTTTAAAGTAGATGAAAGGAACTGTGCATACGGGACATCAGGGGATGAGGGTGTGGTCAAATGGGCTAGCTCAGGAGGTGGTGTGAATGGAGCCGTGGACGGCTCAGTGGTAAAGGTTGAGAACACAGGTGGTGATACAAGTTGGGTCTCGTTGGCGTATGGCCCAGTGGCAAACATAGTGTTAGACGGGCCTCCAGGTGAGTTTGCAGATAGGAAACAGTTTGGTGATTGGGCTGTAGATTGAAGCGCAGAATTGGAAAAAGATGCAGGTGAAGATGGAGGAGCTAATAGTGACGGATGAACCGAGTTATTCGGGTTGGTTAACCCAGCAGCTTGAGGCCCGTTTTGTTGGTTCGCTGCTGTTTGGGCTTCTGGCATACGAGATGCGGGTACAACCCGTTTTCCCCCTTTTTGTAACCCGAAACATGATAAACCGCTCAAACAACCTCCCCATCTTTTCCTCTGCAGCATGATCAACAAAAACTTATTAATCTAATACACTTCCAATCATTGACTGATATAGTGCCCTAAATTGTGGGAATTGACCTAAACAATTCATGATGATTGAGCATAAATCACATATACAAGTGGGAATTGAGCTAAATAATCAAGGGTATGCTGTAATATTTTATAAAATTCATGTAAACCCTAACGAACACAATGCAGATCTGAAGAAGACGATCAAAACAACTATACAATTACAGTGTGGAGTAAAGAGTACAACATGAACAGTAGCAAAGAAGAACACAAACAGATCTGAGAAAGTACAAGATGTGTTCTTCAAGTAAATTAGGTCAAAATCAACGTAACCAAAAACGAGATAAGATCTAGGGTTTATTCAAATTACCCGGGAAGACGCTGGTTGCTGCTGCAGAAATCTGTTCTGCTCCGACGCCATTATCACCCAAAATCAATCAATCAATGAATTACACAAATGTTATTGTTAACCACAAACGCTTACATCCACCTGATTACAAGTGATAAGTGGAGTTCTTGACAACCCTCTAGCCCCAAATTGACATTGGATCTGCAAATTACGTGGGAGAGAGTACGATTGGGGTTACAACATAGTGAAGAAGAGTGGAGCAGAAGGTGACAGGCTACAGATTTGGTAAAGATTGATGAAAAGAGTAAAGAAATGGGGAATTGGGAAACGTGAAAGAAAGAATCAAGCTTTTGATTAGTTTAATTGAAGATTTGGGGACCCAATGAGGCCTAGGGTTTGAGAAAAAAGGGTGGTGGTGATCAAAGGGTGGACGCCATTGATGATGTTTTTGAAGGTTTTATGTTGATGATGAATTACAAGTGAAGGTGAAAGAGAAAGATGATAAACACAGAGAGTTTGGTTTTATTTGGCATCAAAAGGAGATGAGAACAACAGTCTAGTGTAGTGTATGCGCGTGCCAAATAATTGCATCTCTTTATACTAAATTTATTTTTAGTTATTACTTTAACGGTTAGTTGTGTAATTTACCTTTCTTTCTTTTTAGTTTTGTTACTTATTTTTATACTTTAAGACTATGGGAACGGTTTGGCCACTTGGGCTTTGCTCGTTACTAACATATAGGAAAAGTGATGTGCTAGTGAGTGTGGGTGAATGTTTTATTGTGTCACACTCACGCAAGTTAAACTCACTCACATGTAAGTTCGCACTTTTAATATCAACGGTTTGAATCTTATTGTGAGGGCTGGTAACATAGTCATGGTGTGGATTATGTGGAGCAGAATAAATAATATAGTTGATAATGTTGGTCTTCTAGTCTAATTACATAAGAATGATGTTTTGTGCTTAGGATTTTTATGGTTTCGAGTTCAAACCTGACTCGAAGGGTTTTGTCTATAGTGATGAATTTTTTTAGTGGTGTTACTAGGTTAGTCAGATTTAAAGTGTCAAAATTAATATAAACGATTGATATTTAGTATTAAAAAAAAAAATTATTCAGTTTTAAGGGTTGTTTTAATCTCCTTTCAGAAAAAACAAAGCAATATAGTCATTTGGAAACTAAAATACAGCCTATATCTATTATTTGCAAATGTTGGACCCATTGTAAGGTTAACTTGTATGATTGGTTAAAATATTTAATATTTTTAATTACAAACACAACTTTAAATGTTTTAAACCAAGTTGGTCTCCATTGATGGTCCCTTGAACCCTTTGGACATCTCTATCCAAGAGTCACTCTCAAAACCCTAAGTCGATTCCTTTTTCGACTTCATTTCTCGCATATCCTGATGTGATTTAAGCCAATTTTACTCGTCAATTGAATTTCAAACATAAAATATTTTTGATAAAAAATGAAAAAAATTTATAGACGAAATTTGAAGAGGATAATTTTATAAACCCTTTAGATTACACTAGAAGAGTGCCCGCGCAATGCGGCGGGACGATATATTACATCCGACACGTGTTTCTAATTTTTGTTATTCTTGTAGTAATTTTACAAAAGTCTATTATATTTTTTTAAGCTAAAATTTATAAAACCAAATAAATGAGTTTTGAATGACGACTTCTACATTTACCCATTAACTTATTGTACCTCACAAATATAGATCGTTTAGCAAAAATTTACATCAAAATGTTTAAAAAATACACAGGTTGTAATTGTAGTCTCAAAAAGTTTTTAAACATAATAGATTAAAATATATAACTGAAATCATAAAACAAATTAAGATTTTTTGGTTTATGGGTTGATAATGTAAAATTTTATGTAAGTACAGTAAGTGTGAGGTTATTATATAACTAACTGTAAGGGGTAATCTGTAAATAATGTTAAAAATACTATTTTACCCTCAAAAGTTGTTGTATCGTATGCATTGAGTAAAATAATTGTTCTTAATTTTATGGTATCTTAAAATACCTCTCTCATATGTTTTATGTATAGTATAGATTTTTACGGCATCGGTTAGTATAAAGGTTTAAAGATGTTTTTTATTCACTATTACCTCATAATATAAACTTCATTTAATAGAAAAAAAAAACTTCACTTATTAGTAATTCAAATTTGTTACATATTTACATAAGTGTTAGTATAAATATTTAAATTTGTTTTTTTATTCAATATTACCTCCTAATTTTAATTTCATTTAATAGAAAGAAAATAAATTCACTTTAGTAATTCAAATTTGTTAAATTTTTACGGCAGAGGTTAGTATAAAGGTTTAAAGATGTTTTTTCATTCACTATTACCTCATAATTTAAACTTCATTTAATAGAAAGAAAATAACTTCACTTATTAGTAATTTAAATTTGTTAAAATTTTACGTAAGTGTTAGGGTATCTTAAAATACCCCTCCTAAATGTTTTATATATAGTATAGATAATATTTATATCTATCTAATGGAAAGCCATAATATCAAATGCTACATTATAAATCTATATACGTTTTTCTAATAAAAAAATCTTAATATCAAATATAATTATGATGTATATGACATTATACATTTATACCCGTTTGTTCTAATTTCTCTAAATAAATTCGGTTTAGAATACAAGAGTTTGAAGCATTCGGTGAATAATAATGATATAAATATTGTATTATAAATAATAATTACATAAAAAATGTTAGTTTTGTAAATAAGTATATTTCATATCAACCTTTTTTGCTGTATGAATAAAATATTTATTGCCGTTCAATAAAAATGAATATATTAATTATCAAATATATACGATAATAGATTTTCACAAATTTAAGCCCCTAAAATAAAGATATTGTTTTTTTAAGATAATTAAAGATATCGCATTTATCCGCTACTTTGACTTAAATGCTATTTAATTGGAAGGATTAACTAGAAGTAATTGTTAAAGGACGTGTGTATCCTTCCGGACGCTAATGCAATATTTTTTTTAGGTTATAGATATTATTAATATCAATTTTTATTTATTTGCAGAAATTAATTACAACTCAAGAAATATTTCTACACACTGCTGATTTTGAACTTATTTTTCTCAAACGATCATTTACTAACCGAGAGTTAATCCATTAGTTTTTTTATAACGTGAACTGCTTATGTGGCTAAAACACTAAACAGAATGTTGAAATGTAGCAACAGGTTCGTCAATCTAAGACTTCTGTACTTTGAAATCGTCAATCTCGATCTTGTGATCTGAATAATTTGACTCGTTGGAAGTAGATTTTAGGTGATGTTGGAAGCTAGACACCGAAAAACGGACCTGATGGAGACTGAGCGGCGGAGAAGTTAAAAATAAAGCTCAGAGTTGGCCACATTTCGTCAGAAAGAAAAAAAAAACTAAGGGGATTAACTCTCGGTTAGTAAAAGATCTTTGGAAGAAAATAAGTTCAAAGTTATGAGTTTCTATAAATATTTTTTAAGTTGAGATTAATATCGACCGATAAATTAAAATTAATATTATTAAAATCCGATAACTTTTTTTTAAAGATAATCAAAATAGCTAGCAAAAAGCTAACAACAATACTACAAGAACCAAAATCAAAACATCATATAACAAAACCAAGCGATCAATATATTATATGTAGTTATAAAGCTTATTTTGTTAATTAAACAATTAAGAATGTGACATGTGACTTGTGGATAAAAGTTTTATATGAAATTATTTAATGAATAATAAAGGTTAATGATACTAAATAGTAAGTATATTTTATAAGTGTATTTTTTTTCCTCTCTTTTAGTAGCATTTTTATCAGAGTATTGCTTTCATACATCATATTTTTTCTATATGTCTAATCATAACTCTAGCTATATTCAAAATAAAATTAATTGTTATTTTCGTCCCTAAGTTTTGATATGTTTTATCATTTACATCCAAAAAAGTTCTTTTTCTTTTCTGAGTGACTGACTTTTTAAAAAGTTTTCATTTTTATTTATTTTCGTTAACTTAATTAATTGTATTTGTTAAGTTAGAGACGTTTAAGTTATTATACAGATCATTTAATGTAAGCTTTCATTTTTAACGTAAGAGAAAGATTAATATTCATATCAGGAGAACAATAGGGATAATGCCAATCGGGTATGAAAGGTTTATCTTTCACAGATGTCCGACTTCACAAGATCTTCTGTTACTCATATTATACACATTGAAAGAATGCTATCATTGTCGGACATTCATACTATAATCCCAGGTTTAGTTATATGATCAAATGCGCTATAAAGATGGCGCACGAACCGTTGTGGGTGACCGAAGAACTTGTTGCAGCAAACGTGCGGCAAGACGCTGTGTGATTCCACCAAATACACGCCCGCCAAGACTTCTTGCCTCAGGCTCTTGAAGAACCTGATTATATAAACCCATTTCATCAGCTTTAATACAAGTCATGTACACACTATATCATGCAAGATGACCCATTACACAACCTATGGGCATGGCCCATTTGCCAACCATATTCTCTGTTATAAGGTTTCTTTCTATAGGTTGGATGATATTTTAGCATACCTGTAGAATAGGCTGTAGGATAGTAAGATCAATATTGTCTGATGATCGTAAAAGACCCCATATTCTTAAGACTTGTGCTCTAAGCTCCATCATGCTCTCTATCTCGGCATCGGTCATGGGGGTGCCAATTCCATTCCCATTGGGAAGGAACGACTTCAATGGGCCCGGAATGGAATTATATGTATCAATCGCGGTTCCAATTGTGATTGCTTCAGTTACTCGAATAGCTTCTTTGATCACTAATGTCCTCAGTTCCTCGCCTTCTGGATCCAATAATAGTTTCAAAACAGGTTGTAAAGCCTCTTTTGCTGAGAAATCTCTATCCATTTTTCCCTGCACAAGCAGGTTTTCAAGCCTATTCCACCTGTTTGGAACCAAAATCAACAACTGAATTGAGATGACGGATGTCAGTATCAAATAGAGGGGTATTTTCTACCAAGTTACTTACGAATAGGCCGCTTTGGGTTATGTTCTATCTCAAACGGGTCAAATAAAAATGATAACTGTGAATGGAACCAGTCAACATGTAGAAAGTCCTCTAAAGTCTAAAAACTTAAACTGGGCCAATTTGAGCAATACCATAAACAGCCTGTTTTAACCCAAACCCTTTTGCACCATTTACCCAACCTAAACACCTTTCATTTAGAAAAGAAAATTACCTGAACTTTCCATCCTTGAATAGTAACTCAATCAGGGCATCTCGTAGATACGGGTTTGGATCTGTGAGCAATCTTTTAGCAAAATATGGGTATGAAGCAGCTAACACCTTAAAATTTGGGTCAGCATAAAGGGCTAAACCTTCTAGAACCGTAAGTGACCTCAATATCAATGCATAATAAGCGGGCACATTAAATGGATACTGATAAAGAACTGCACCAAGCCCATCCACGATTGTTTTGAAATTGAGCTCACTCACAGTTGAATTTAAAGCATCATCAAAAAAGTTCCTAAGTGCCGGCACAATCGGGGTCACATCTACATCAGGTGACAAAAAATCTAAAGCATAATAATCACGAGCCATTGCTTCGTAATCCCGATTGACCATGTGAACCACATGACCAATGATTGCAAATCTTGCTTCTTCTGGTGTCTCACTCATCATTCCAAAATCAAGAAAAGCAAGTTTTCCTTCAGGTGTGGCTAAGAGATTTCCTGGGTGTGGATCCGCATGAAAATAACCGTATTCGAGTAACTGTCTAAGACTGCATTGGATCCCTGTGTTCACCAAATCCAACACTTTTAACCCTTGACCTTCTATTATAGCTTGTTCATTTAGTTTGACACCATCAACCCATTCCATCGTTAAGACTTTTCCACTAGTGTAATCCCAAAAAATGTCAGGAACAAGTACGTCTTCTTTATCAGCATATAACTTTTTAAATCTTCTTGCATTTTGTCCCTCCTGCACACACCTGTCAAAATTAACATTCAAACCCACACTGTAACGGGTTACCATACCCGTATTTTACTTATCTTTTTTCTATTTTGTCCATGTGATGTAAACTAAACTCAGTTAATATTGTTTGGGGCTTGGGTTAAAAAGTTCTCTGTTATAAAATGAATTATCTAAATACTTAGGGGGCAGATAATATTTCATTCTACCTGCAACAAAATTACCCCTTCTTTTAACATAATTTGAGAGGATTTTACCTCCATCTCACAAGTTTATCTCTAAATTTCACAAAAATGTCTTTTTTGGTCATTTACTTCTTCAATAATCAGAATTTTTAAACGCTACACTGATAAATCTAAGCATTACAATTTCAAATAGCAAAAGCACATCCAGACACCATCTCCTACAGCTGTTTTATTACAACTGATTATCTGATTTCTTTTATTCAAGCACCCCAACTAATGAAATTTGAGAGCATACTTTATTAGTGCAACCAGATAGAAAACCAACCTGGACATAATTGAGCTCTTGGTAAACTCTTCTTGCGAATTCGTCGACTAAGGCAACAACATCACTGCTGATTATATCTACATACTTATTTATAAGAAAACCTAGACCCCTTATAAGGTAAAAGTCTAGGCCGATTGCTTCCTCAATACCAGGCCTCTGCACCTTCACAGCAACATATTGGCCCGAATACTTAAGTTGAGCTTTATAAACTTGACCCAAACTGGCTGCAGCAATTGGAGATGATGATATTGATGAGTAAATTGAGTCAAGTGAAAGACCTAGCTCTCTTTCAATACAAGCAAATGCTTCTGCGTCTGGAAATGTTGGTAAAGCATCCTGCTCAATCATGTAAACAGTTTAAAGCATTTATTATCACTGACATGTGTGAACGCTTAAAGATCCATACATAAGGATATAAATAAATAAATAAATAAATCCACCACAACAAAGAGGAAAAAACGTAAATCTACGACTCGTTTTGATTGAAGCTACTCATACAAATAACTATTTGAAGTTAAGAAGATGTTGTGTGAAACTCCTGAAGAAATTACATGAGTTTATTGAAGGTTGGAACTGATTGTCTAAATAATAAGTTTTAATGTTCGGATAAATAAATTATGTTTTTGAATAATTTATTACTTAAGAATCGCATAAGGAGTTTTGGATAATCAGTCGTTATCCGATGGTAAAATAAATTACGTATTTACCGCCACTTTTGGCCTAAATTGATATATTTTTAATCTATTTCACCAAAACATCTCTGATTTTTTAATAGAATGTCTTTTTTTGGTCAACTTACCTGTTCACTCCATAAAAATCAGAATTTGCCAAACACTCAAACATGATAATTACAACTTTTAAGTAGCAGACACACATCCAAACACTATATTCCATAGTTTGGTGCTGTAGCTAATTATCTAACTTCAATTAAACAATATGATATAACCACTTTTAGAAAGCATAATAAAATCATCAACCATATAAGATTAGGCATAAAGCAAAACAAACACACATAATTTCATTTAGACAAACAGCACAGACAAGGGTCTCGAACCCTATACATAATACATTGATGTAAAGATTCATAATCTACCCGCTGAAACTTCATTTCTAAAATTACCAGAGTTATTGTCCCTAGTAACTTGGAAGTACAGGGTCAACAAGTATGCAGTATTAAGATAAACTCATTAGTATTTAGCATAGACCCCTTTCTGTTGATCCAATGACTCAATGCTGTTGCTTCAAACTATCTAGCATCATCATACATGATACATAAGTAACAACAAAGATCATACATTCATGCAATTACAAACCAAATGCACTTACATCAGAGACAAAACAACTGATCTATCATACCTGAAGTTCAGAGAGCTCCTCGAGGAACTCCGGCGGGCAAAGATCAGGTCGGGTGGAGAGCCCCTGACCAATTTTAACAAAAGTAGGACCTAACCTAGTGAAAGTCTCCCTCAACTCAATAGCCCTCAACCTTCTGTTCTGCTCCAATTGATCTTGAAATTGGTCTAACCACAGCTTCAACCCAAATGAACCCAGTCCCACAAGGATCTGCAGAGTCCTCCGTATCACCTAAATTGATTCACACCCACATCAGTATTAAAGAGCGAAATACCTCAATAACTGAAATTACTCAAATTGCCTTGAATTTGCACTACAATTTCATAACTATGTGTTGAATTATCGTAATAATCAAATTGGGGAAACTGACCTTGAAGGGGCGAGAGGCGTATTTGAACTTAAGAAGCTCAGGGCTGTAGACGGAGGCGTTGACAGCACGCGCCAACGCTTTCGATTCAGCCTGAATGTCATCGGCTCTGTTTCTCGACGACGGAACTATAGAAGATACACTGGCGTTGGCCTCCGGTACGGCGGCACCATTGCTTCTGTTGTTACCTCTAATCGGAGGCAAAGCGCGAGGTCTAGCTTCCTCAACCAGTGCGGCAGATAAGGGTTTCGGTCGGAATCTACTCCGGCATCTAGTGGCGGTGGCGGTGGCGGTGGTTGTTGGCTTTTTGCGGTGGAAAACGGAGGGGGTTCCCGGTGCTGTGGTTGAAGCTGGATAAAGGGCCACCGTAGTTGTCATAATTCACGGTGGCTGATCGACGGTGTTGTGGTGGTTGATCGGTGGGGAAATCAATGAATGAATTTATTGATGTTAACAATAGATTAATTGATTGAAGAACTGATGTAGATGTAGATGTAGATGTAGTTGGTGTCGTATAAAAATTTCTTGGCTAAAAATGGAGGGTGGTTTTCGTTAATCGTGCGACGTGTTTATTTGCCCGTCAGTACCCATGCCCGCCCGTTCTTTAATAATATCTTTGGTTCCGTCTATAAAAGCTTTCTTTCGTTCAAGCAGGGCTGTATTAGACGTAACTATTATATCAGTCATTTTAACTTTTTAAAACTTGAATACGGATGTATGTGACGGCTCACACGATTACGAGGGTGAATGAGTGGATACTAGGTCTAATATAGATGTATATCGGTCCCTGTACAAGTGTGTATGTACCAAATCAGTCGAATACGGGCGTGTATTAGGTCCTGAACGAGAGTGTACACATCAAATCATTAAGAAACATAAATTGAGTAGTAAAATTAGATATAGCCCGCACTTCTAATTAATAAAACTGCTTTTATAACTGGCAAAACAATGTTTTAAATACAAATTTTATTTAATTAAAATATGTGAGTGTACTCGTTGTAACTTGGTCTATGCCTGCTAATCTTCTATAATAGTCATCTACGTCCAAGATTTTGTCTTTATCTAACGTCTTGAATTTGGTTACCGTCTTATTTAGAGTATACGTCACACAGAAACATGTTTGAAATAATACTAAGCGAATACGTAATTTTATCAATTAATAAAACTTATTTTTTGCTAACATGTTATAAGATTCACACAAAAAAAATGCTTGCATCCATGGTCGAGTATTTAACAATCTTATCTTTCATAGCGACAACGTAAATTTATATTTTATCTAGTTATGGATCCAAGCTAATTTTGACAGGTTAACACTCCTTATTTCACCGAATGTTACATTGGTATACAAACATAATAATATTTACACTAATAGCAAAATAATTCACAAGCATCACATTAACTTATGATATTTCTAACTTATGTTAGTAGCATAGGGTATCAAAATCAGCTAAGAAATAAAAAAAAAACAAAAATCAAAAATCCAATAAATATTTGATAAAACATCGTTTGATGTATGAATTGCATAGGAAACATATGTGTATAAATGATATTCGGCTTAAATGGTTAATGATCCTCAGCTTAACTGGTTAAGGTAAGATATTCAAAAAAATTTTAAATGAAGAGATATTAGGTTTAAGTACACTTAAAAAAAATTGAGTTGAGCCAGTGATTTTTTCTAGTTGAGAGTTTTCTTCTGATATAGTTGGAGGTGCGATCTCAATTGGAAAACAAATAGACGGGCTTGAATACAATAACAATCTTTTAAAAAGAGTCATTGGTGTACCGGAGAAAGAAAAAAAAAACAAACATGTGTGTGCACGAGAGAGTCTTGGATATAATATTTATAAAGTTTTCCACGTTGTTTTAGACTATTATCACATAATTTAATAGGATTAACAAGACAAAATGAAAGACACACTACACATTTACCTATATATGATTTAGACTTACCTAGTTGGTTCTTAAACTAACTAGAAACACCTTTATAATGAGCCACCTTTCCCAACACTATTTCTCCCTTCACATCTCATCTTTGATCCCTTTCTATTATTTTTTCTAATATTATGAACTTGAAGTCTACATTGAATTATGAGACCATGGTACAATAAGAAAATACTATTGTACTTTAAGATGACTGGTAACGTGTCTCAAAGCGAGCCACAATTCATTTTATATGATCCTTTATAAAAATGCCATATGATTCCTAACATAAACTTTATTTTGCCATTTATCATAACTTTAGATATTACAAGGTAAAAATATGATCCCTATGGGTTTATTTTGTGACAAATGAATCTTATAGGGATTTAAACGCTATTTACATCCATATTGTAAAATTGCTTCATGAAAAATACACTTTTTAAGGTTTATATTTTTTATTTTAGTAAAAATGCATTAAAATTTTATTCTCAAAGAAAATCACAAGTGAAATACGGACCAAAGTTTGGTTTTAATTTATACAATTTGAATTTAAAGAGATAACTACCCGAAGGTAGTTTCCAGCTCAATTCCTCAAATACGGATTCAATATTTTGATCATAATACCTGTTCATGAAATTCAACATACACACATCCTTGTTTTCTTTTTTCAATTGGATTTTAATAATCTAAACTATTACTCATTAACCGATAATAATTCACACTATTGATTTGGCCGGTAATAATCTCAATTTTAATTTTATTACAAACAACAGTCGCAATAGCATAATTATCATATATTCACACATGATTTGTACTTATTTTAAGCTCGATTAGCTTGTATTTTTCCATTTCATTCATAATCATTATTGTAAACGTAATCGAGTTGAAATCAATCGTAAAATTTTAATAATTATGTTACTAGGATTGTTGTTGGTAATAAAAATAAAAGTTGAGATTGTTACCGGCCAAATCAATAGTATGGATTATTATCGGCCTATGAGTAATAGTTTAGATTATTTAAATCCAATTTGCATGTTTTTTTTATCAATTTTTAAGTGTGTGCGGTTGAAAAGTTCGGATGAATCCACCAAGTTATTTCAATCTAAAAATTATATACGACTCTCAAACAATCCGATGTTTGGTTACCTATCGCCTACAACACACACATACTTATCTAGTGCTACTTAGAATCTGTATCATTGTCCATTAAAGGACTCGAACCCTCGACCTATAGAACATCGCTATGTTTTTTTGTTTTTTTTGTTTTTAATTTGAACGACAAACAAAATCACTATATACACACCTGATTTTATCGGTCTACAAACTATGTGGTTCATAGTTACAACTTTAGTTTGTTCTTTCAAAATTATTATCTATCACGTATTAAAGCTCAAAAGTCAAATCACTTTGACCATCCTTTGACTTTAGTTAAAATGCTTCATTGTGCCTTAATCCATATCAATGCACGTTTTTAACCTAAAACTCTAAAAGCATACAAAGCAGTTTTCTTAAGTGCGCACCAAATTACTTGGAAGTGTTTGATCAAACCATATATTAGTTGTTTGTTTCGTTTAGACTTTCCAAAGCCCAAATGAGTAAATCGAATTAACTCCCACATTATTAGATCAATCAAAAAGGTCTAGGCGGTGCACATTTTGGGTGGTTAGCCCACGGCATTGATCGGGAGCCTAGACTAAGTTTATAGCGTAATGTAATATTGAGGCAAAGATAATATTTAGAACCTCATCCCTTGGCTTTGAGTGACCCCGTGAGCCTCATTGTCTCATGTGGATTTCTGGGGTGGCGGTGTTATAGATCGGTTAATGAGTCCAGTAATACTCCTTTTTAAAAGGTCAAGGAGGTTGTCGACAATACTTATGACTTATTCGCTAAATACAAACTAAGCACCTTACGACAAATGTTATAGTTGTTTGATTTTATGTAGTTAAACAAATTGTTTTGTTTTGCATGAAGATTTAGCAATTCTTTTCGTTTGATTTTGATAACAATGTCTAGTATCGTATATCGAGGAAGATACGTTCTTCGGTATCAGTAATGATATCGATGGTCGTTATAAAGTATTACATGATATAAAAGCCCGTAAATTACAACTATAAAAAACCCTGATAGCATTTTTTAAATAAGTATGCTATGGTTAATGACTTACTCATTACCTAACCTATGAACTTATGTGATTTCGAATCTACGATTCGGTATTTAGTACAATACGTACATTTGAGATGTTACGTCAATTAAATGACAAGTTAATGATTGGTGTTTCTCGTTATCTTGTCAATTCGTCAATCAATGCTTATAGTGAGTACCGTTTTTTGTTGTTGAGACATGTGAGTATAAACAGAAAGTATGAAATTTTAGAAATGTTTAACACATGGCTCACGATCAAATAAGTAGCACGTTTCTACTTACACATATGTTAGCTAGTACAACACATTAACTTCCAATTTTTCAAACATGTAAACGTGTCACGTGTACATCCATATATGTATACAATAAGTTATAAGACTAAAATTGAAGTATGTCATGTGTACATGCATATATGTATATAATAAGTTAAGACCCACGCGGATTTAATTGGTTTGATATTTATATGATTCAGCTTTGATGATTTGATGATCTAACAGACGTGACAACAGTTTGCACTTAAAACTAGTCATGTAAGTCATGTCACGCTTTTAACAATTTTCACTAATTCATTTATCCAATTTTTTTAAAGTATACAGCTATGTATACATGTTAGATTAGTGTACCAGCTTTATCATTTTTTTTTGAAAGGCAGCAGCTTTATAATTTATAAAAAATAGAAATCTAGACTAAATAATGAAAAAAATTTTATAAAAAATCAGTTCAACGAGTCAAACCTATCAATCTGACAACCCATCCAGTTTCGCAAGTTTGGTTTATGGTTTCCTGAAACCATAACTAGTAGTTCGGTCTAAACGTTAGAAGTTTTCGTCAAAGCTAGCTGCACTAGACTGTTAGCAACCAAGTATGACTGGGAGGTAAAGTGGAATTAATACAAGTAAATCTGTTGAATTAACACAAGAATTTCTATAATTGCATGAACAATTGAGCTTAAAAGCACATAAGAACTATAGATTCAAATTCCTCACCTTTAACATCTAAACTCTGAATGCACAATGGACAAGAACAATGAACAAAAACACATAAAAGAACAAGCAAAATATAATGTCTAATGCAAATTTGAGATCTTTCTATTTAGATTCCCCAAATTCAGGATCCCTAATTGGACCTTTCTCCAATCCATCCTTCAATAGATTCAACTCTTCTTCAGTCAAACTGTGTTTAGAATGCGGTATGCTTTTGGAAGCCGCTTTTTCAACCTCCACAGCCCAACTATAAATCACCATACCAGCAACTGCAACTAGCATACCAGAAATGTTCTTGAAAGTCAACTCTGAGTCAAACAGCAGCCACCCTAAGGTCAAAACACATACGGTTTTCATGTGACCTAAAACCTGAAATGAAACAGCTGAAAACCGTCCAATGCAGAGGTACTGGCTGATGTTGCAGAAAACCGCCAATGAGCATGAAATCAGTATGAACATCTGTAATTGGTTAGGTTGAAATTAGATGCATGGTTCACCAAATTAATTTTACTTAAAATGATAAAAGATACAAAATTGAGCAAGCTTTGCTTACAATTGCACCAGAAGATATGGTTTTCATGTACTCTGTAATCAGTTTTCCACTAAGATAATAGTCGATAAAAGGACCCAATACAAGAAGTGAGAGAGCTTGAATAGGAGCTGTTTTACTCAATAATTCAAAAGCTCCAATTGAGTATTTCTTCTGCAAGGAGCCTATAGACTGCACCGTAAAATCAAGATCATTATTAAAGATTCACAAGTATTTTAGGATCATTAATTCATTATTAAGGTGTATTGTGGTTAACCTAAAGTTACGAAATATGTAAAAGTCCCTCGAATTAGGTTAAGATAATAGGTATATAGGTAAATTTAGTTTACCGTTAGATAGATATTTTAGTTGCAGCCAGTATGAAACTGATCATTTGACCTCTAAATAATCAGAGCATAATATGTTTATCTAAACAATTGAAAGTAATTATCAGATAATTAGATTCCAGATGTGAATCCAAAGTCAAACAACCCCTTACTTTAGGGTTATATAAGAAGGCCCTGATTCACTTTTAACTCTACTAGTTCCATTTTCATTAGATCCAAGTTCTATATGCAGATCATGGGACCAACTATTTGCATCAACAGGATAACATTAGAGTGTCCAATGTAACATGGACACAACTAGCAGATAAATTATACAAATCAAGTCAGAAAAAGATTGTTTAAAAATATGATTAGATACAGTGTACTTACAATTTGCTGCAATGATGTTGCCAGCACTGCTACACATGCGCATATAAAACCTTTAGCGTTAACTTTAACATCAGTCACAGTGCAAACACCAACGCCTATAACCACCACCACAACAGCAACTTTGACTTCCTTTGAATAACGCTTATTGTGAAGAATCCATTCCATCACACAAACCACTGGAATCATGCTCAGTTTGGAAATCTACACCATAGAAAAAAGTTTAGTAATATTTCAAGGATTGCTGCTTAAATCTTGAAATCGTAAAAGCATAACTGCATACTTGGTAAAATCCAACTGAGTTCAGCATAAGACTGAGGTTCATCCCTGTGATCGACATATTTGCAACAATCGAAAACCAGAGAAGCTCCCATAATGGAACATGCTTCGATGAAGTGTATCCAGTAGAATTCGACACAAATCCCACCAGTGCAGTTACAGCAAAGTGGAATCCTGTCAATGTTGTCGCTGGAAAAGCAAAATCACACTAAATCCCGTTAGCAAAGATATCAACTCTAACTAAAAGAAACCAAGGTCTGATACGGCAAGTATGGAGTTCAGAAATAACAGTCACACAAACTTCAATAGTTCTATCTCTTTGTGTGATCGTTGATTACTTCTGTTCAATCAAGATCTGGGAAGTCGATACTTAAGTTCATAGAAGTTGTATTGATCCATATAACGAAGTCAATTACACACAATTCCTGCATAAATGATGCAATGCAGATACTGTAAACACCATTTCTAACCTAAACCCTAAAACACGATTGTGAACTCTAAAAAACACTCAACACAGCTTGTGCAAACAGTTAATCTAATAAAGTAGAGCTGAATTTAGGATCATGTAGTCAATAAGAAGCTTCAGATCTACATAAATTGCCAACTTAAATTGAATCAGTTGATTATTAACTAACGAGATCTGATGAAGAGGTGACTGACCGAAGGTGAAGGAATAGCCATTAGCGGACATGAGTTGCTTGTTAGCCATAATGATTCCAACGGAGCTGACAACGTTCATGGCCCACGCACCGACATCCGACACCGGTGAGGTTTTCTTCTCGCTCTCCGTCATCCCTCGATCTCACAAAAACTGAATCGAAGAATTGGGGGAGAACAGAGGCACCGATGGATGGTGATTTCAACAAGTTGAAATGGTGAGAGCGAGAAGAAATCAAGATTCCGAAGAATCGAAGGATGATTTGAGTGTTGATCTCACATGGAGACAAGATCCAATAACCAATTGGGGGAGAATAATAAACCCTATAAAGATGCGGTCTTGGGGTTTCTAATTTCTTTGTTCGTCGCTTTTACTAGACATGACTAGTGAAAAGATGATCACTATTTCTGGTATTTCTTTATGTAAAATAATAATTTAAAATGATAATTTATTCCAACGGTTCTTCATCTATTCTATTACTTGTTTGTTTACTAAATATGACTATTATAGTTTGTGAAAAGATAGATCAATATTCTGGTTTTTTCATACTACGTCTGACTTAACGTATTTTTATTTTAGTTTAGCTGATTTATTATGTTTATATTATTATTTTTAGTTTGAAATGAAAATAACTTTTTAAAAAATGTAAAAGTTATGTTCATTATCTAACATTTTTTTTCTAAACTTGGTGGTAGAAAATAGATTCATAGTATAGTACTTTTAGTATTTTGATGATGCAGGTAAAAAGAATTAAAATTACTAGATAACATTCTTACGGATTATATCTATAACAACTTTCAATTCACTTTTATGATATGCTTCGACAAAATGTAAAGAAAAAAAAATTACTCGCTTTGAAATGCATTTAAATTTTTTATATACGATAATATAAATGAAGAGGTAAAACGTATTTGATGTATTAATATATGAATGAACGAAAATAAAAACAAAACATTACATTAATTTAAATTTAAGATGTTTTTCTTATATGTTGGGAGGAGTCATATTAAAAGTTATAATGTAAGGTGACATTTAATATTCAACAATGACGATTTGCTGAATTTGACCAAACTAGTAGTCAATCGATCAAATTCGTGATTCATACCAGATATCCACTATCTGGTTACATGTGGCCGAAAGCAACTTGAAAATACTTACCTGCCGACTTGATGTATATTAAATACTATATTATCTTTTTTTTCCTTCTATCGTATTTGACTCCTTTAATAAAAGTGTAAGTAATCGCATGCTAAATATTTAAATCTTAGTCAGTTTGCTTTTACATTATTACATAATCTTGTTTGACAAACTTAAGCAAACTCCAATAACCACTATTTGTCACGGTTAATTATTCAATTCTAATCACTATATGTATCATAAAAGCTAGGAGTGTAAGAGTGTTTATGGTCTATTTCGGTCAGCGTTAACAAAAATCCTAGGTCAAACCTATAAATCAAACCAGTTGGTTTAAACATATTGGCTAGACTAGCTGATTTTAATGGCCTTGACTTGCACCATCTCTATTTCATTAGTTTGTATTTAGAATATTGAAATTATAAAGATGATTCATAAATACGATACATATATACTGTAATACAACCACACATTCTTAAAAAAAATAAACAAAATGAAAATGATCATGAGCTCAAAGTTTCAAACTCTAAACAGTTAAATCATCAAAATGAAACTATGAATCGAACCATATCAATGCCCAACCGGCCAACTTGCTTCGGTTAAACAATTTGATAGGTTTCTAACAGTTTATAAACACCAACATTTTATATATCTCTAGTTACTTGGTTTTAACAATGGAAACAAACATCCTTCCATGTGCTTCTTTGCTTTCATCCCTCCACTAAAAGAGAACTTCAAACCAACATCAATAATACATAACAAAACATGCTCAGGGGAGCAATCCTCACCAAACAAGGAATCAAATATTCACTAACATCAATAAGCACATGATCCTAATCCAATAATAATACATTATGTGCTTATAAAAAAACCATTTAAAAGGTTATTTCTTCACTCAAAATACAAACAAATTCAACATCATTATCACAATGATAGATACAAACACATACCATTCACCTCACCCCCTGCAACTTCACTGGTGTCTCTGAGCCCCAGGGGGTGCTGTTGGTGTTGGAAAATGAAAGTTTCCTACACCATCAAAATTGGGAGCTTCCACATATGGGCTCTAGAAAAAGAATAATAATTTTGGTTATTTTATATAAATATATCATTTTTTTTAACAAAAATGGATGATATACCTGTGGAGCCATGGTGGTTTGAGAACTTTGACCAGATTCTGTAGTTCTTGAAGCATGATCAGTATCGACACCATTCAGATTATGTATGCCAGAGTCTAGTATTGGGTCACTCTCATTTCCATTGGCTGATTTTGCCTTCTGAAAAGAGTAATTGTTTATGCATCAGCAATCAAGTCAAACAGTGGCATAAGCAATTAGAGGTCGTGACATGTTTACTTGAAAATGGGTTGATTTGTGTTGCATATTATTTCTAAATTTATCGATTTTAAAAGCTTATCTAAATATGGAACTGGTCAAAATGGTTAAGCATAGTTTTTATTATCGTATTTCATACATTCATTTCCATAAATGTGAAAAAGGGATAAAAGATTGTTGATGAGTCAACCCAGCCCGTACAGTTTTGACCAGTTACCCAACCCATTTTGCCATACGAATGGGGCACCAAAACAACACATAATCACACCTGAAAGATCCGACCAAGAGTCCTCAACCCCTTGGCTCTTGCATGTAGTTTCTCCTTTTTCACAGTATTATCTTGAAGAACCTGAAACGCAACACACATATAAATACAAATACTGTTCACATTATATATAAACAATAAAGGGAAAATGGGTTTTTAAGTGCACAACCATTTGACAAACACGAGTAAGCGTCGCTTCAATATCTGCCACATTCAGCTTCCAAAGGGAATCGATCATTACTTTCTTGTGTGACTGCATGTATTCTTCGAGTTCCTCTTCCGTGTACTTCCCCTCTGCACTTAACTGTTTTTTCATGTCCTCTTGAAGCTGAATTAAAGCAAGTGCACCTAAAAACACAAAAAGGTGACTTTTATAGCTGCAATGAAAAAATCACGAAGATAATGTTATAGAAAAACGATGGAGAATTATAGATATGCCTGTTGCTGCTGTAACTTGTGATTTGATGAAATGCCCTTTGTTCCTAAACCATTCGGCAATAAATGGAAGACCTAGATATATGGCCTTTTTACCAAGCTCCTTAGCTGCCTGTCGTGCGTAAATATAACCAATTGTATTCAACATGTCCACGCCATAAGCTGCGCACGTGGCATAAGTTACTATTAGACGTACGATTTATTTATCTTTTAGATATTAAATATTTCTTACTCAAGTGAATATAATATAGGAATACATCACCTGCTTTGGAGAGCCTTGATACTTCGGCTTCAGCATGTTGAGCAAAATCCTCTTTGTTTCCTTGCACGTAATCATGGAGACGATTTTTAAGTGATTCGGCTAACTTTTCTTCTCTTTCCTTTTGCACAATCTGTTATGAACACACTTAGCTTATTTAAATTTACATAGCCACTTAAAACTAATAAATTCTAAAACAAAATTATTGCTTGTGTATCATCAGATATTAAGAGATATGTTTCACACGCATACCCTCATCTTTTCTTGCAACCTTTTAGGATCGAACTGCTCTCCTTCGGTGAAAATATCCAAAGAAGCCATTGATGCCATGGCAAGCTGGCCGATGTAGTCTTCAAATAGCTCACTCCCAAAAAGCATTGCAAAGATGGCAGCAGGGTCAATGATTGCTTCACTATAATTAATAGAGTGTAAATTCAAAGTTTGCAGAAATCAACTAATAAAATATCAAGAAGAAAAACATATATGAGCTCTTGCATGTATACTGTTCAAGATAGATTAATCTTTAAATAATATAACTCCTATCTTAATAGAAAACCACAAAACTAACGTTGAGATTCCTGATTTCCCATAAGCATCATAAGCTTGTCTTTGATCTGGATTACTCAATACTTGATAAGCTTCTCCTAAAACCTGTGATAGAACATCCAACCTTTAATTAAGCAATGTATTGAAAAAAATATTTGTAAACAAAATGAAAAAAAGGAACGAAAAGACCAAATACACATTTTAGGTTTCAGATTGAAGTGTTACCTGAAAATTTTGAGCTGCAAGAGGATCATTTGGATTTTTATCTGGATGGACCTGTCGTGCCTGCAATCCTCCAAGCATGGCAAGTTAAAAATAATATGAAATAGGTCAAACTCGCATATGTTTGCTCCCAAAATCTGTTAATTATTTTTACATATATAAATGTTAAGATCCCAACACGACATACTGGCCTTTTGGGTTATTAATTTATTATAGGTATAAAGGCAGTGCATGATAATCTGTATACAGCCAAGGATGATGCACATGAACCATTTCATCAAAAAGATATAAAAATGGACCTTGGATTACTTTTAGGTTAAGTCATTAATAATAATTATATATTTATGTAAAGGGCTTCATGTGACGGACATAAGAACTTGCTAACAAATAACAGAAATCTTGTGTCAAATGTTCCCTTATAAACAAAACGAGCTACGTTTTGGCAGTGCTAACATGAGTCCTAATCAAAATTGCAGATCATTTATCATGGGAAAAGTGAATGAATGCAGTTTATCAACATACATCCATGGGACAATCAGATGAACCGTTTTTCAACAAACAGATATCAAAATTGGACCAATTACTTTAAGTATCAGTCATTAAGAATATTTGTATATGGTCTTCATGGGAAGCGCATAAGAACTTGCTAACAAATAACAAAATTCATGCTTTAAATACCAAAGGGCCTATAGCCTATCGGTATCACGGTGTCTAGTAAAGGTGCTCCTCAGAAGTAGTTGATGGTTCTAGTCCCATGAATCCATGATGGATACTGGTGTAGATTTAGGAGAAGATATAGACAGAGTATGATTTAGCAAATATGTCAAATGTTCTCTTGCAAAATGTGCTAGATTTTGGCAGTTCTGGCGTGATTCCTGATCAAAATTGTAGCTCCTTTATAACAGGCAAATATTGCACTTTATAGACATAGTTCTGTGCACAGAGACTACCCAAACAATATACAAATCACTACACCTACCTTAGTTTCAAATTCAATTTCCTTAATTTGATGATGTTTTGTTCAATTAGGGCAAAGGCAATCAAGAGACATAACCTATATGCATATACTTCCAATGCAGTAAATTCAATGGACTTCAACTGTATTACATTAAACTACAGATGAAAATGACAAAATCCCCAAAAGATACGTCATTTCATTCCAAGAACCGTACAACTTTACCAAAATCAAGCTGCAAATCAGTAGGTGACAAAGAACAAATCAATCGAAATCAAATGAACATTGCAGCAATTAAAGATGCTAACCTTGATGTAATAAGCTTTCTTGATCTCAGATTCAGAAGCCGTGGGTTTAACCCCGAGTACATCGTAGTATTCCGTCTCCTTCACCATGGATCATATAGTACTCTTATGTATCCTTCCGATCAACAATCGATCTAGGGTTCTTACGAATCAAAGAACTGAACAGAAATCCCAAATCTTTAACTTGAAATAAGTTACACCCACTTGAGTTTTTCCCCAAATTAGCACAAATATCGATCGAACTGAATTGAACAAGACAGCGAGTGGTCAAGAAAGTGATAAAATAGCAACCAGAGGAACTGGGTGTAGGCAATAGACTTTGAAAATCAACCAGAAATACAGTTGTTTAGTGCAAATGGATTTGAAAGCATACGATTACGATCGATGTGGAGGTAGATACGAAGGAGTCTGAGGTATAATTGTGTATAAATTCGCTGGCGTTGACCAGTGACAGATGGGCCCCACGAGCAGGTTATTGATAATTCTTCAGCCGGTGGATCAGTCGAGACATTCAAGTTAACACCGTTTATAGTAGATTTTTTATTTTTATTTATATAATTATATTAAAAAAAATTAATAATACTTTTTATATTTTTATCATTATTTTTTGAGTAAACTATAAATTTCGTCCTTTAAGTTTGTAGTAAATTTCAAGAATTGTTCTTAAACTAAAGAAATTACAAGAATTGTCCTTTACATTCAAATTTTGTTACACGTTCGGTCCTTTCCCCTAACGTTCGTTTGTTTTAGTCGTTAAATCAGGTCACATGTCTTGCACATGAGGGTAAATTGGTCTTTTTATCTTCGTTCCACCCACCATACCCCACTCTTCTCTCTCTACACAAAGAACATCATTCTACCGCCTACCTCCGCTGCTGGACTTCCTCCACCGTCGACCCTCCTCCACCGCCGACCCCTCCCCGCCGCTCTTCCACCGCCGGACCCTCCTCCACCGCCGACCCTCCTCCACCGTTGTCATCATCATTCCTCACCCACCGCCGCCGCACCAACATCTACTCCCCTCTATCTATACACAGTCGTAATCCCCTACCACCACCACCACCGTGCGCCCTCCTCTATCACCACCATAACATCATCATCTTCCATCTTCATCATCTCTAGCAACACACACCAGATCCATCACCATCGCTGCCTTTCAAACACCATATCCATCATCATCGCGACCCCTCTTCTCCCACCAGATCCATCACCATTGATTCCCAAATCTACAAACAAAACCACCATCTTCAGTCGCAAATAGGTGGAGATGGGATCGTTCCATACCCCCATCATCACAACCATAACCGTGAACATTTATTTTCCCCGTCTAATTTCACGATTTCAAATGAGGATGGGTTTCAAGATTTTAGATATGTAGTTGGAGACTCTAATGTGACCTAAATTCACATGCCATACCATCATCTTCAGTCACATACAGGTGGTGGCGACGATGGCAGCGGCGACGATGGCGGTGGCGACGGTGGATGATGGCATCGTGGGAGATGAGTGCAGAGTAGAGAGAGAGTGAGAGAGATAGAGAGATAAAGAAGTAAAAAAGAGTCAAAGATTAAAACAAATTACATAAATAGTACTTTAAGTATTAAAAAGACCATTTTACCCTCACACGTGGGACACATGCGCAGATTTAACGTTAAAAATAAACGGACGTTAGGGAAAAGGATGAAAACTGTTACAAAATCGAATGTAAAGGACAAATTTTGTAATTTTCTTTGTTTAAGGACAATTATTGAAATTTGCTACACGAAAAGTGTAATTTATTCTTATTTTTTTCTTGCTCCTGCACTCACAATCACTTTAAAAAATATTAAAAATTTATAAGGATTGAATAGTGATTCCCAAATATACCAATGAACAGTAAACTTATCTCTTTTTTTCACTTACAACCACTCAAAACCATTCATATAATATAAGAAACACAGTCACACCTTTTTAGGGATTCCACTGTGAATGCTCTAACAAGCATTTTGACGGATCGATTTGAGAAGCATTTTTCTTATTAACTAAGGTAGCGCTTGGTACGCAGTAATGAGGGGCGTGATGTAATAAACCATTAAGTGTAAATTAATAAATACATGTTTGGTTGGTGAAAATAATGAAATGAATAATTACATAGTTGATTTCATTACCTCAAATTTATTCCATTCACTCCCCTTCTTTTTTTCATTCCATCTCTTCTTCCATCGTTAGTAACCAATACCACACACTCACCCACCACAATAACTACCACCGACCACCAAGATCGTTCGCCACCGACAACCACCGCTAGGCACGACCACCACCACCACCACTAACCACTGCCAACCACCGGCCACCACCGCCGAAAACCACCCTCGGGCCACCATCGCCGCCGGAAACAACTGTCGGCCATCACCACCACTGGAAACCACCCTCTGGCCGCCGCCCCCGCCGGAAACCACCATCGGTCACCACCGTCGCCGCCATCACCATCATAACTACTTTTACATTTCATTGCTTTTTTTTTCATACTTAACAAACAACACAAAGTAATGATTCATTAATTCCTAAAGGATTACCAAACAGTACAATATAATGTAATGATTCAATTAATTCTCTAATTCATTTTATTCTTTTATTTATTCCATTTTATTCTCTTATTTACCATTCATTCGTCCATTCCATTACCCCCTACAAATAGACCCTAAAGGTTACACATGACAGCATCACATTTTTTTTATCAGTTTTTTTTCTATCTTTTATTATATAATTACATTAGTTATTATAATATTACTTAACTTTTTAGATTAAAAAAGTTTTTTAATAAATTAAAAAATATATTTTTTAATAAATTAATAAATATAATTTTTATTAACGTTATTTCTAAAGAACAATTTTTATAAAATAATAATTTTTTTAAAACATCAAAGTTTTAAAAAAATAAGAACTATTATTAAAACTAGTGTTTCAAAAAGTATTTTTTATAAACCAAAAATAATTAAAATCAGGAGTTATTATACGAATATTTTTTAAAAGTAACTTTTAAAAATGGTTTGTTTTGAAACAAAGTGTTTACATTTTTTTTTGAAAAGACAAAAAAAGTTTAAAACAAAAGCTTAGAAATTTGATTTCATTATTTTATTATCTATAGTCATTATTTATACGCAATTTAAATCATATATTATCTTAAAGTATCATTTTTTAATTAATAATTTTATTATATTTAATATTTTATTTATTCAACACATATAATACACGTGTTTAGTAAATCTAGTAGAACAATAAAAATAAAACGGGTTCAAAACAATGTTTGAAAACTCAAAACATCAATCTTTATCTTCTGAAAACTCAAAAAAGAAAGCTTTCCTTTTTAAGTTGGTCATAAAACAAATTTAACTGGTATTTCAATTCAACATAAACAATTGGCATAAGACAACTAAGAAGCTCAAATGTCTTGTTTTAATGATTCTTAAAACATAGAAAAAAAAGTTCAAAATAAGAAATCTATAAGTTATCACATAAATTGTAAGTTGGGATGAATTCTTCAAGTTGATAGAGGTCGTGGAATCTTGAAGTTGGCAGGGTAATTGTGAAAATCTTCTAAGACAGCGAAGACATATCATCTAACCGCATCTTCCCTGCTCACAAACCTATCACGAAACATGATGGTTGCATACAACAAGGTTATGATTGAGATATAGGTGATAGTGAACTAAGAGATTATGCCCAAAAAAGACTAGTCACGAATAATCTTTTCATTCTTGTCTCCTTGAGGAGTAATGCCAAAAGAGACAGCTTCATCAAACTACTGATCGATTAAAATTCAACATTTAACTTTTAAAAACATAATGTTATATTATCAGGCCTAATAATATTTCATGTTTCATGCATTAAAGAATTCCACTAGTTTTGGTTTGAAAGTAAATCGTTTGTGGGTGAGGTTATTCTACAAAGTGTATTTTTGCTGCAAAGTGTATTTTTGTTACAAAGTGTGAGAAGACACAATGAGGCTAAAAAAGTCACAAAAAAATTATATCTCACAATCTAAATCGAATTTAAAAAAAGTACTTCGGAGTCTCTGTTCCTCTCGTCGTCCTCTTTCAGAAAAAAATAAAAAAAAAATTCATTGTGTCTTTTATGACACAATGACGTCATTATGTCTTTCTAATAAATGACACAATAAAAAACGTTAAATTTTTTTAATTTTTCGTTTATTTTTTTCTTAGTGAGGACGGCTATGGGAACAAAAGCTCGGAATTACTTTTTTGAAATTCGATTTAGATTGTGAGATATAATTTTTTATGACTTTTTTTGACTTATTGTTTCTTCTCACACTTTGTAACAAAAATACATTTTGTATTTGAAACTCATTTATCATTTGTTGGTCACATGAAATGAAAGAAATATAAAGCAAAACAAATACTTTATTAAAATATATATTGAAAAACTAAAGGGGTGTTTGTGATTGCTTTTTAAAATAGCTTATTGACTTATTAACTTTTTTAACAAGTTAATAAATTAATATAGACTGACTTATTAACTTATTTTCCTCACAACCATCACATTATCAAACATTATAAAATAACTTTTTAATTTTTTAAAAATTAAAAAATTAATTAAAAAAAAACACTCCCAAACACCTATAAATAAAAGATAAATCGATAACAAGAATAAAGGAAAAAGGAGTTTGCAATCAATCCCCTCGAAAAGAGAAATCGAGTGACATCAAAACCTTGTGTGATTCATAGCAACACAGACAAAGGAACCACCCTCAATTCATCTTCCCCACAGACACACAAACAAACCCTCTGAATCACACACACAACACACACAGAGATTGAGAGATGTTGTTCCAGGTGGGAGGTCAAGGGAGTCATCCCACCTTCTTCGAGATGTCTGCCGCTCAACAGCTTCCATCCAGCCTCCGTGCCGCTCTAACCTACTCCATCGGTGTATGCTTAATTTCATTCACTCATTCATACTTCAGTTTTAGGGCTTTTTCACTTTGATCTTCAATTGATTGATTGAATGAAACAGGTGTTGGCTCTAAGAAGACCCTTCCTCCATAAGATATTAGATTATGAAGATGAGTTCTTTGCCGCTCTTACCCTCATTCTCGAAACCCATAGCCTACGCACCACAGGTTGAGCCTGTAACCTTATCTTCATAATCAACTGATTACAACTTATTGAATCTTGTTATAAAGTTATTGTCTTGTTTCAATAGTCTACCAATTGCATATGTGATGCAACCAAATTACCAATTTGACCCCTCTATACTTTGGTTGTTAGATACTTAGATACACCAGGAGAAGATAATTGAATATAAGACGTTTTACTTTAAAGGGGTTGTTTGACATTGGAAAGTCAATGCAGGGATGGCATATGCACTGATGTGATGATAAGAAATAGGAAAAGATTACTATTGCTTACTTGTTTATCTGAATTTGCTACATAAAGTTATGATTTTGTGGTTACACTGGTCATATGCTATGATATTACATATGAAGTGTGCCATGTTAACTTGCTGCTATTGTGTACTTCTAGATGCTTCTTTTGCTGAGACTTTATATGGTTTAAGGAGGAGGGCGGTTAATGTTCATGTGAAAAAGGACGAGCTTCATGGGGATGCAGGATCTAGAATTCAACATTCTGGAATAAGGAAGCGTCAAAAGCTTCTCTCAGTTGTCTTTCTGGTTGGTGTTGCATTATGTGCATTTTTCTGCTGTTAAGATTTCAGTACATTTTATTTGTTGAAAGTAGAGGTTATAAATTATAATGCATCAATGGATTTTGATATGATGGTATGATGCAGGTTGTGTTACCATATTTCAAGTCAAAGTTGCATGCGATCTATAATAGAGAAAGAGAAGCTGCACTTCAAGCTAGTCTCTGGGGAAACGTTAATGAACGATTTGATGAAATTGACAATTTGGGTGATGCAAGCGGTTCATTTGCTTCAACTAGTGGTTTGGATACAGATTTGTCAGTTAGAACACGCTTCAGAAAAAGAATGCATAAGATTATAGCTACATGCTACCCCTGGTTGCATGCTGGAACCGAAGGTAATAGTAATTAAGATATTTTGATATTATTGGCCATACTACCTTGTGGTTTTGTGTTTATCAAGTTTCCTCTTCGATACTCATATTATCTTAATTAGCAGTATAGTATACAATAGGGACCTCTTTTGTTATGGTTATGATAACAGAAAGGATGGTACAACTGACTGAAAGGAGAAATCTATACAATATGTTGCATTTAGAGCTGTTGGTTCTCATTGTCTTGTATAATGCTTTAACCTAATCTTGCTGATTCCTAATCATGCAGGATTAGCATTTGCTTATCAGCTGCTATACCTCTTGGATGCTACTGGATTCTACTCCCCAGGATTACATGCACTTGGACTCCAAGTTTGTCGGGCTACAGGACAAGAACTGGTAAGCTGTCGACATTGAGCTGACTAATTTTTTTTTTAGATAATTGCAAATAGGCAAATTCACTACACCCTCTACAAATGCTCTGTTCAATAGAATGATTTTAGATTGGTCAAATGTTTATAAAACTCTTAATCCATACAAAGCAAAGAAATCTTATTGACCAAAATCGATTGTCTTATGGTATTGTAATTAAGACTAAAGGGTAAATAAGTAATATTTTGTAACAAACTTTTCCAAAAGAAAAAAGAGGGAAATGTTGCTGCTTTTTTGGGAACAACTTATAATGGAAGACATTGCAAAAAGAAATGGTGTATTAACTTAATTGCAAAAGAATTTTCTCTCTATTAATTTTCCAAATGCCTAAATAAAGTGTCTTATATTCTTTGCTTTTATATTATGGTCATTATGTGCTTTTCATTTAGTTGACTTTTAACGTCAAGGTAGATGGATACTTCATCAAGAATTTCCAAAATAAGAAGTAATGAACGTGAAAGACTACGTGGCCCTCCTTGGTTAAAGGTATCCTTGGAATTCTTCTTTTATGCGGAAAATAATGATACGTTCTGCAAATTTATAAATGTATGCAAGTAATAAATTAATGGAAACTACATTGACCATTTTCAGTCACTTTACTGTAGCATTTCATTAGCATATAATTGCTATCATTAGTGAACTCCTGACCACTAGATGCTACTTCAATCGGCTGTAAAAGACACTGACATAATTCCTTGAAATATATGTTTTCTTAGAGTGTACTATATGCATGATAAGAATCCAATTCACATTATAAAATATTAACGAGTTTGTATCATGATTTGAAACTATTTGAATGTCTTGTATCCTTGTAATGATGTCTATTATTGGTCTGTGGTAGTATATGTTACAAATTACGATGGCGAGTAAATTATTGTAATACCAACAGTATGTGATGCCATATATGATGTTGGTATCATGAATGTTTGAGTCAAATATCGGCTGACATTTTAGGTGTTTCAGGCAGTACAAGGAGCATTGCTAACTTGTGCTTATGCAGTTCTGGACTATGCACAAACTGGTCTGATAGCTGCAGTCTTCGGTTTCAAGGTGGGTGTGTCTTCTTTATATTTTAATGTGTCTAATCTTATTAAAATATTTTATCATATTGAGCTGTAATTATAGATGATGGAATGGTGGTACCAATCTGCTGAGGAGAGAATGTCGGCCCCACCGTGTATCCTCCCCCACCCCCTCCTCCCGCACCAAAGGTATATATATGCTGTTTTATATATGTTTAAAATATTTCTCTCTGATAAATGTAGGATAAGACTTTTTTAAAATGCTTCATAATTTTTGTATCATAATTGTATATAAATTAGTTCTTTTATCTAACAGGTGGCCAAGGAGGGCATCCCTCTGCCACCTGATAGGACATTATGTCCCTTATGTTCTCAGAAGCGAGTAAATCCATCAGCCGTTACGGTTTCTGGGTTTGTGTTTTGTTATGCTTGCATATTCAAGTATGTTTCACAGGTATTTTTTCTTTTAACTATCATCTTCACACCAACTCCCATCTGATTGTAAATGGTTAGTTGGGTAAAGGGTCAAAAAGGGTAGTTTTTGGTGCGGCTCAGGCTGACCCGCAAACACTTTGGTTTATAATTTGGAATTAACTAATGCGAGTATATGATTAAAATAAGCATATTATTACAGTATAATCTGTTTTTGAATAAAGCGATTTAAGTAGTATGCTTTAAAGAACCATTTGGATGACTTTAACCCGATCTCTATTAGCTAAATCTTTGATACCCGTTAAGAGTAGACGGACTGATATCCATTAATCAAATTGAGTTTTTAGTTAGCTTAAAGTGAGTAAAACTGTGAGGGGTTTTTCGGGGTTGTGTTTTGGAACTGATAATATGAGTACTGCTAATTGAAGTTGTGGAAAAATTAGTTTTTATATGTTTGGATGAATAGACTATGTTTCTAACTATCTGATAAAAACTTAGATAATCAGTTTGTAGCGTTTGGAAGAAAAGATTCTACTTTTGATTACCTTTACTGCCATTTTTTTTCTTCGTAAAGTTGTATTTTCTGATCACTATCTCTATCAATCAAAATTTTTCAAAACACAAAAAATATAAATATTACAACTTCAAAGAGCAGAAACATATCCAAATAACACTATTTTTCACACGTCCCAATATCACAAGCACACTTTCACATCCAAACCACCTAAATTTAGTCAACGGGTGACCTCGGATGTAATACTAAAATGTGTCTAATTCTTGATCTATGTGACTACAGTACAACCGCTGCCCGGTCACATTGGTTCCAGCAACCATAGACCAGATTAGGAGACTATTTCATGACCTGTAGAAGCAGCTTCGTGTCAGGTACAAATGGGACTGCTAATGGGTTTGTCATACACCTTTGATCAAAGATGTTGGAACTATGATGTTATGAGTTCATTGTTGTAGCCAACGAAAGCAAGTGAATTAAGCTAATATGCTGCCTCACTTTCTTTGTAAATGATTCACCATTTATCTACTAGGGTTTTAGATTAATGAAGTTATAAGTTTTTAGTAATTAAAGTATGACTATTTGTTGTGAACCCATGATGTTACAAGGTGCACCTTGAATATAGCATATAAACATTTATGGTTTGTAATATTAATTAAAAGGAAACAAAGTTAATCTGAGTTATGTGATGAAGAGTGAACGTTTATTTAACTCTTGACTATTTTGTGCAAACATGAATATCAATTGACTTAATTAGAGTTTACAAAATTAATCAGAGTTATGTGATTAACTATTTATATATATTTCATTTAAGCAAATCAATTATTAGAACTATTTAATAGGTTGCTTCAACATGTGTTCAAATTTATTTGTACTAAATATCTCCAAAACATATTGAGTGACGAATTTTATTTATTTATTTTGTATGTTTATTGTTTTATTCGTCAACTAGGACATTTTCTTTTATCACTTTTGGTATAACAAAATTCAAATATTATGTAAAATGAAAGCATATTTAACACTTTCGTTTAGAACTCTTTTAGACATAAAATCAAGTTAAACAAATGTTAGACTTGTAGCGCTAAATTATTCAATGCTTGTAAACACTTACTCTAATCACCCATTTAAGGTTGAGTCGGTGTTTTTAAGCTTTTGCTAAGCTTGTTTAGCTTAAGAGAGTCTGGGCTAGAGCTCGGGAGCTCGAGCTTAGGCTCGAGCTAGAATCATTTAGAGTTGTACTTCTAAAGCTCAAAACGCGGTTCGTGAGTAACTTTTCAGACTGATCAGTTATTTAATTTATATACTATGATGTTTTTGTAGATAATATAACATATATTACTTTAATGTTATTAATCATTACTTTATATATAACAATACTTGTCTAAGCGAATTTAGGTTAGCGTCAGACCCGATATGCGAAGATTGGACCTGCTCTCATCAGTTAAATGAGCTTTGTGAGAGGCTCATTCAATCTTTTACTGATCCAATCTCAAGTTGCTCTTAAACAAATTGGCCCCCAACACAGTAATTTAAGTAGGAAATGGTCATAATCATATTAATACATGTAATTCTTTTATATACGTCGAGAATTAAATACAATGTGTATTATTAGGTTCTAACAAGAACTTAAACTTAGTCCAATATTATTATTTCCATGTATACACGAAGGAGTTTTACCAGACTCGTTAACCGTCGCGCAACATCTTCGATCTAGAACATTGCAAAAGGCGACTGACCGTTTTGTCCTGTCGTTACATTCGTACAACAAGAAAGTATTTGACAACTATTGATCATCACCATACATTAACTTTAATGGAGGATATCATAAAGGATGAGTATGTAGATAGAAGCTAGTGATGGTAAAAGAGCCCGAAGTATGTTTCGGACAAGTACTTTGAGTATGAGAGCGTGTAGATGAGGAGATGCATGCTCGATTGCGCTAATATGTCATCGTATAGTTTAGAAAAGCTTACTAAATAGTATTTTAAAGTTATTAGAAAGCTGATATTGCTTAACTTGTGTAGTTATTATACTTTCCATTGAGTATATGATATTTTCAAGTAGGTTTCAAAACGAGTTCAAGTAATACAGGTTATAAAATAAAAAATGATATTTAATAAGAAGAGATATATACTTATATAATTTCAAAGTTTATTTGAAGGAAATTAATTAATATTAGTAAATATGATTTCAAAAGCTAAATAAAATCTAGTATTATTTTCTGTTGAGATACGGTAATAATTATTTTATAATAATATAACACATGATTAATAAATAAGAGATTTTCCTCCCGTTGCATCAAATCATATCTTGTGCGAGATGAGATAATCAAAGATCCTCAAACAATGTAATGTAATGTAGGCGGTGTATAAACATAAACATAAACCCACATGTAACGTAAATGTAAATGTAAATGCAACTCCATCTCTCATTCATTCTCCCCCAAATCCATAATCAACGATCTCATTCATTCAAACGTACATAAAACCCTAGTTGCATTGCAGTTGCACCCCTCGGACTTTAATGTCTCATACATCATAATCTGATGATCCCCTAAAGCCCTAGACTCCGATCACCTTAATCGACGATACGATTGCTGCAGAAACCCTCTGCCCACTCGCAATTGCAGACCTCATACATTCCGATCAACATCGAGATACATCTGATACCGCTACCGGTGACGGACTCTCACGCCCACCAACAAGCTAGTCAATAGTCATCACAATGTAAGGTACGTATCCTTTTCAATCTCTATTTGCTTTTCTACTAACCCTAATCAGAGTTTTGAACGACGAATTGAACATGAATACTAGTTTAGGTTTTTGATTCAGACTAATTAATGAATCGTTCACGTTCTCGTTCTCGTTCTCGTTGCATAGTAATGCTTCTAATCACGTTAAGTTGCTTCTCATCTTTCTGTATGACTTGTTGACTCCCGCCACACACACACCGAACCGGTTAATTTGGTCAACTCTGGTCAAAACCGGTTTGGCTGTGGGGGGTTACGAACCGGCGGTTTGGATCGGTTTTTAGGGCGGCTAGAAGCTACTTGGGAAAACTAAACTGCTTTTTTCTACCACCTCTATGGATTCATATGTTGAGAGATCGAATACAGGCAACAACAGATCGAGGTAAACTTGTAATTGTTTATCATTGTTTTTTCCTTCATATCATAGCTAGGTGTGTTATGTTGCTAATCATTTATTAATTTTGCCTTTTTTGTTTTATTTGTTTCTACAACTGGATGGCATTTGAATTTCTTGAGGTTGATAATCAAAGTACAACACCAAAATCAAACATGAAGGGAAGCTGTCTACTCCAGTTAGAATCCTTATACTTGTGCAATTTTCAGTGTTCTTTTATGTTGTTTTAACTTCACATAAATTAGACAAATGTTTAAATCTATTCTAATTTTTTCCTGATGACAGATCGATTAACACTACCTGATGCAGAAGTTTACATCAAACCTTCAATTTCATATTTGATTCTTCTCAAACTTTATAATAAAGGTAAAATCTTCCTTTTTTTACTACATATATATATACTAAATCTTATCAGCAACATTAATTCACCATATAATTATTGTTTGAATTATATTGGAAAGTGGTGCTATCCCCTGTTGGATTCATATGTTGGGAGAATGCAAGCAACAACAAGGGTAAACTTTTAATTATGAAATCGTGTTTCCCCCTACATATCATAGGAGTGTTATGTTACTAATTGTTTTTTTTCTTTATTTTCGGCTTTTATGTTTTAATTGCTTTCAAAATGGTATTTGAATATTCTTGACGCTATTTAATTATGCCGCCAGAATTTACACATGAAGATAAGCTTTATACTGTAGTTAGAATGATTTCTGCCTGACTTATTGCTCCCTCGACACCCACACACACCACCGGTATAAACCAAGTCCCCAGGTTTGAAGTCTAGAGGTTGGGTTGGGTTGGTCAACTCTAGAGAAAACTGGTTTGGCTGTGCGGGGTTACTGGTACACGACCGGCGGTTTTGGTAGGTCTTTTAAGGTTTTCCGGTTGGGTTAGAAGCTGGTTGGGAAATCTAAACGGTTTGGTTTTCGTATGTTATTTGGGCCCTAAAAGCTGTTCCAGCCAACGAGACATGTTGTCCAGAAAAGTTAACATGTTGTGGCTGAAATATGGTCCCTTGTATTATGGTATTGGGTGATAGATCCCCTTTTGGATTCGAGAGAATGCAGGCAACAACAAAGGTAAACTTGTGATTATGTTATCATTGTTTTTTCCTTCATATCATAAGTGTGTAACGTGTGTTATGTTACTAATTATTTAGTTTGGCTTTTTGCTTTTTTTGTATGTTTTTAAATCTGGTATTTGAGTTTCAGGAGGCTGATAAGTAAAGTACAACACCAAAATGAAACCAAGCTGTGTACTCCAGTTAGAATCTTTATACTTGTGCAATTTTTAGTGTTGTTTTATGTTGTTTTAACTTCAGATAAAATTAGACAAATGTCTAAATCCACTCTAATTCTTTCATGATGACAGATTAAGACTACTTGATGCAGAAGATTACATCAAACTGTCAAGTTCATTGTTGATTCTTGTCAAACTTTATCATGAAGGTGAAATCTCCCCGTTTTACATATTTACTAAATCTTATCAGCATATTTATCATATAATTATTGTTTGGATTATCTTGTGTCTTCTTTTTCTTTACACTAAGAGGTTATTTAGTGGCTAAGACTGCCGAGTGATTGTGCTAATGATATTACAAATACTATGAAGGTATATTTGCATGTAATTTCTAGTAATGGTTTCATCTTAAGATGACTTACTATTATATATTATTATTAATGAATTTTTTATGATGTTTCTCATGTTATTTCATTTATGTATCTTTGTTCAGATTATCTATTTATTGATTTATGTTCATGCAGATATGATATATTCCTGCTAGTGAATCTTTACACTAAGAGGTTATTTAGGGCTAAGACTACCGAGTGATTGTGCTAATGATATTACAAATACTATGAAGGTATATTTGCATGTAATTTCTAGTAATTGTTTCATCATAAGATGACTTACTATTATTATCATTATTATTAATGAATTTATGTGACTGGATGGGTGGTTGAGTACCAAGATGACATGAGCTGACGAGTCATAAGCTCAGGTTTGTTAACAAAGTGGTGTAATGGATTACACATAATCAATAGTGTAAAGTTAACTGAACACACAATCACTTTTTCTTAAATTTTATTTCAATGCGTCCTAACATGCACAAAATCTACTACCCTGCAAATGTATATTCTAAAAACCTTTCGGTTGAAAAGGCCAAACAAGAAAAACCACCAAAGTTAATTGTTAGAGCATTAACAAAAGCTGTTGAGAAAAGGTATAGCAAACTTTCAACACAAACACATCAACGTATTTTGGCAATTATGTATCGTACCTTTTCACCCTATAATTATAATGGTATTCTTGTGTTAGGCTGTTTAGCTTGTCTTTGAAACCTTAAAGGCACAATAGAAGAGGAAAATGGTATGCTCGTTGACCTAATTCCAGTTAAAAATAAGTACAAAAGTTGACGGCTGAGCATTAATTTGTAAATTATTATCATTTAAGGAAGAGTCGGGATATCTATGTAGGATTATATTATTTGATTTTAATATTGCTGATCATTTTATTTATTCTTACAGATACGGAAGATTCCAGTTCATGTTGATTCTTTGAACAAAGGTTTATTCAGTGTCCATGCTGCTGAGTGATCGTTCTGATGATGGTACAAATTTGAAAACATAAAGGAATTTTTGTGTGCAAGTTTTTGTTATCATCTCAATCTTAAGATGATTATTATTAATGATATTGGGTGACTGAATGGATGGTTGAGTACCAAGATAACCTGATCGCACTATTAGTTGATGAGTCAATAGCTCATGTTTGTTCGGAGATTCGTGCAATGGATCCCCAAATGGGTTTATATGCTAAGCGAATGCAAGCAACAAGAAGAGTAAAGTTGTAATTATGTTATCATCGGCTTTTTGTCATATCATTGGAGTGTTATGTTACTAATAATTTTTCTTGACTTTCCTGTTTTAATTGTTTTTAGAAAGGGCATTTAATACTCTCGAGGCTGAAAGTACAACCATCAATATTAACGATCGTAGGGAAGCTTTATCCTCTCACTAACTTCGGTAACTTATTTAAAATCCTTATCCTTGTTTTTTAATAACTTAATTTAGGATATTTTTTATTTCCAAGCAGCTGATGGATACAAGAGACTAGAAAAACATGCTTTTGAAATTGGTTTAGAACCAATGTGCCAAGGTTTGCAATTTTTTTTGTGTTTATTTAAGATTTTTAACTCCCTTAAATGAAATTAACTTTTGTGGTTTTGTTTTGAAGTTCTAGCCCTATTGAAGCCCTTTATAGAAAACTAAGGGGAACAAGTTATTGTTTTTACACGTATAGTCAAATTATTCTCTTTTTTGTTTATGGTTGAAATTACAACTTTAATTCTTTGACTTTACAACAGGTTATTTTTGTTTATGGTCGCACTTTATGGTTGAACTTACAACTTTGATTCTTTGACTTTTACAACAGGTTACTTTTGTTTATGATCGAACTTACATGTGAGTTCACGAATGCAGCCGTCTACCATTGGCTCATAGATTCCTGGTAAACCAATGAGTTTCGAACACATTATCAAGAAACCCTGAGGCATCAAATTAAACGTTCAGTTGTTCACCTACACCACACCATTGCCGTTGATGGACTCTCGTGTCTACTCGGACCACTGACGGTCTCGTGGCTGCGATCTGACCACACTTCGAAATAAGGTATAGTTTTAAATCTCTGCTTGCTTTTCTACTTATATGACCACAATTAAATGAATATATTGCGTCGAATCATGTTGCCAACTCATCCTTTTTTCGACTCTTAACTCCTGCGACACACACCCATATAACCCCAGGTTTTGTTTCGGATGTTGGGCCTTGGCAGCTGGCCTTGCCTAATGGGTGTCTCCACAACCCATGAAACATGTTGACTAGAAAACTGAACTATGGTGTTCTAAAATCTGATTCTTTTTTCTTAGGGTCTAAATCTATAATGAATCTAAATCTCCTTTATACTCCTGTTAACTTGATCTTATGAGAAATGACAATCTAATTATAAATGATTTACTATCATCTTCATTATGTTGATAAATGTGAATTGAGAATTTATTAGGTTATTAGGGTTTCATGGGTAACGGTTGGTATGGTTTGGTGCACAAACCTTTTTTTGCCAATTTTATTTGAAGTCTTAATTCATTGAATATGATTAAAAGAAAGCTGTACTATTACCACAAAAAATTGCACGTATGAGGAAGTGGTTCAATGTTACACAAACTATTAAAAAATAATCTTCTGTTCAAAACATGGTATTTTGACTGTTCATCTTTTGGTCTGTGGTAGTGTATGTTACAAATTACGATGGCGAGTAAATCATTGTAATACCAACAGTATGTGATGCCATATATGATGTTGGTATCATGAATGTTTGAGTCAAATTTCGGCTGACATTATATGTGTTTCAGGCAGTACAAGGAGCATTGCTAACTTGTTCGTATGCAGTTCTGGACTATGCAAAAACTGGTCTGATAGCTGCAGTCTTCGGTTTCAAAGTGGGTGTATTCTTTATATTTTAATGTGTCTAATCTTATTAAAATATTTTATCATAATGAGCTATAATTATAGATGATGGAATGGTGGTACCAATCTGCTGAGGAGAGAATGTCGGCCCCAACCGTGTATCCTTCCCACCCCCTCCTCCCGCACCAAAGGTATATATATATGCTGTTTTAAAATAAACCTTGTAATTGTAATTGTATTAAGTAATTGTATGTTTAGGGTTACAATAGAGTGTCCTTATATAGAGGACAATATTACATAACTAACCCTAAACTATTCGCTAATAATAACCTAGTCTAATATTCCCCCGCAAGCTAAGCTTGGGAGAGATTTAGCTTGAAATCTTAAAAGCATAAAACGAAAACCATAAAAATAAAATAAGTAAAGTAAATTATTGGTCTTGTTCAAAGTCTAATCCAGATCAATAAGGCCAAACACCACCATTTGGTCCACGCTCTGGAAAACCTCTCATCCGACCCCATGTCCATTCGAAAATTTGGGTTTTGCATCCACCCAGTTGGCTCTCCCATTTAATCTAACAGCCATGTTTGTTGTTGCAATCGCCGAATGTGTGAAACACCGGTTGTTCTTCTCTGGTTATCGCGTTGTATGCGATATGAGTTGTAACTATCGTTGTTCTTATCCTATGAATCTTCTCGCGTATCTCCACACCTAAAACTTTTGCACGAAGGTGCGCCACCGTGGTATGGCGGAGCCACTGTTGTATAGCAGTGGCAATGAAGGTGAAGCATCATGTTGTATGCAATGACGGGTTGAGATTGAAAAGGAGCAGCGGTGGTGTTATGTGATGTGCGGCGGCTAAGATTAGGGTTTAGCGGCGGCTGGGGTTAGGCTTAGTGATGGCTAGGATTAGGGTTGGCGGCTAGGTTTAGGGTTTGCGACGGCTAGGTTAGGGTTTAGCGATGGCTAGGATTAGGGTTTGGTGGCGGCTAGGGTTAGGGTTTGGTTGCGACGGCTGTGGTTGTGTGAAAGGAAATAGACGATGGCGGTTTGTATTTGCCTGTTAAGGTGAAGATGGTAGTGGTGGTTATTGTAACGGAAATAGCGGTGGTGCTGCTATGGTGGCGTGATAGAGATGTTGTGATGTTGTAAGGATGAGGGGTTGGAGGCTGGATCTAAACCTTGTTGGTTAACAGAAAGAAAAAAAGAAAAGAGGAGCGGTGATGGATGGTTGGACAGGGCGGCAGCGGCCGCCGGCCACCCTAATTAGGGTTCCAGCGATGATCGAGCCCTCCTGTCTCTGATACCAAAGTAAACCTTGTAATTGTAATTGTATTAAGTAATTGTGTGTTTAGGGTTTCAATAGAGGGTCCTTTATATAGAGGACAATATTACATAACTAACCTAAACTATTCACTAATAATAACCTAGTCTAATATTTTATATATGTATAAAATATTTCTCTCTGGTAAATGTAGGATAAGATTTTTTTTTAAAATGCTTCAGAATTTTTGTTTCATAATTGTATATAAATTAGTTCTTCTATCTAACAGGTGGCCAAGGAGGGCATCCCTCTGCCACCTGATAGGACATTATGTCCCTTATGTTCTCAGAAGCGAGTAATCCATCAGCAGTTATGGTTTCTGGGTTTGTGTTTTGTTATGCTTGCATATTCAAGTACGTTTCACAGGTATGGATTCTTATAACTATCATCTTCAACACCAACTCCCATCTGATTGTAAATGGTTAGTTGGGTAAAGGTCAAAAAGGGTAATTTTTGGTGCGGCTCAGGTTGACACGCAAACAATTTGGTTTATAATTGAAATTAACTAATGCAATTATATGATTAAAATAAGCATATTATTACAATATAATCTGTTTTGAATAAAGCGATTTAAGTAGTATGCTTTAAAGAACCAATTGGATGACTTTAACCCGATCTCTATTAGCTAAATCTTTGATACCCGTTAAGAGTAGATGGACTGATATCCATTAATCAAATTGAGTATTTAGTTAGCTTAAAGTGAGTAAAACTGTGAGGGGTTTTTCGGGTTTGTGTTTTGGAACTGATAATATGAGTATTGCTAATTGAAGTTGTGGAAAAATTAGTTTTATATGTTTGGATGAAAAGACTATGTTTCAAATTATCTGATATGTTAGATTAATGATTGTATTTAGCATTTAATATATTTTGGAGGTAAAGTGTAATATCAGTCTCTATATATAGAGCCCTAGGTATTGAGAATATTCATCAGATCAGTTACAGTTCTTTCCAAACTATATCATACGGTTGACTTGGTATCAGAGCCAAGCAACCGATAAACCCTAGCAGCCGTCGACTTGGCTGCCTAAACCCTAACAGCCTGACAACTTGGCTGCTTAATCTTCCGATCATCTTCTGATGGACACAACCAGAAACTTTATTCAATCATGGCCATAATCAATGCTTTTGCTTCAACGGAAAAAGTGGCTCATAATTATCATAAATTTGCCTTTACTCTGTTACCCACGAACTATGGGTATTGGAAGGCAATGATCTAACCCTTCCTAATAACCAACAACCTGTTTGGTTATGTAGATGGCATCATTCAATGTCCTCCATCGAAGATCCCTGGTGCCGAATCTTCATCTGTTGACAATTCCAGTTATCTCAATTGGGTTCGTACGATGCACATGTTCGAATGATAATCATATGCACCATCTCTGAAGCTTCCTTTTAACACGTTCAAGGAACAACATCAAGGGATCTCTATCTTGCATTAGAACGAGCATATGCACCTAATACCCTGTCTGGGGAATACACGTTGAAGACCCAACTCTTAAAGATCGAGATAAAAGGTGATGAATCTTCGATTGCTTTCTTACCCGAGCACAGAAGTACGCGACTGCTTTAGCTAACATTGGAGAGCCCATTAAAGAAAAGGAGTTGTTTATGCTAGTCATCTCAGGGCTTCGAGATGAATATAACGATTTGAAATCAAACCTTCTTGCTCGCTCTCCTCCTATCGCCTAATGAACTTCACAGTCTTTCTAGTAATCATGAATTATGATCAACAAAACTAACTTAAAACTAGTTGCTGCCCCTCAAGGTTATGTTGCCTCTACCGGGCCCAAGTGATCATGGTTATACTCCATTCGCCTGCCACAACTCAAATTCATTCCAAAGATCACATTCACATCCACAGAGCATCTTCCACTGTTTGGCATCAACTACTTGGATATCCACATCAACGTGTTTTTAATTCTATTATTTCTACTTGTTCTTTACCTGTTTCAAATAAATTGTCTTCATCATTATGCACGTCTTGTTAGTTGGGAAAATCCTCCGAACTCTCTTTACATAATTCAAATTTTCAAAGTTTAAAATTTTGGATTTGATTTACTGTGATGTTTGGGGACCTACCCCACAATATCTTTTGATGTTTGTAGGTTTTTTTATGTTATGTGTTGATCATCATTCACGTTATATGTGGTTCTTTCGTTTAGCTGATAAATTGGATGTATATTCTACATTCAAAAATTTTGTCACCAACTCACCATGGTAGAATGCCAATTTAACACCAAGTTAAAAGCTGTCCAAACCGATTGGGGTGGTTAGTTCGAATCTTGCCCCCTCCTTTTCATTACTTGGAATCATTCATCGACGCTCATGTCCACATAGCAGTGAACAAAATGGTATTGTTGAGAGACGACATCGACACGTTGTGGAGACGGTCTCACCATTCTTGCTCACTCTCATGCTCCACAACGTTTATCTCATCAATCATATGTCGTCGTCTGTCTCCCCGCAAATCTCCTTTTGAGCTCATCTTCAAAAGGCGACCTGATTTATACCTTTCTTCGTGTTTTTGGATGTCAATGCTTTCCATATTTACGTCCTATAATCGCCATATAATGGATTTCAGGTCCACACCATGTGTATTTCTCGATTATAGTCCATCTCACCATGGATATCGGTGCTTGATCTCACCACCGAAGGGTCTACTTTGCTCGTCATGTACGGTTTAACAAGGACGTCTTTCCCTTTCACCCAATCCCGAAACCAACAACCACACCAACTAGTGGAACCATTTATGTTTCAACTTCCTTTCCTGTTTTATCAAGTGAGCCTTTATTCAGCTCCCAGCTCACCACCAACTAGTACACCTTCTGTTCCCCACTCCCCACCATCTCCTTCTTCAACTTTGACTCCAACTAGCCCGTCTCACCACAAAACAGCCCTGTCTCAACCAGCCCTCCTAACTCTCATTCTCAGTCCACTCTTCCTACACCACCACCACCACCACCTCCTCCCCCTCGTTTTCGGCCAACCATACATTCGGCAAAATCCAAAGTCAACCACCAGGTACAATCCATCTGCCTACCACACTACTGTTTCCTCCTCTTCTTCCATCGAACCAACCTCCTTTACCATTGCTAACCAATCACCTGAGTGGCGCCAGGCTATGACTGAGGAGTTCACTGCGCTTGTTAAGAATGGCATGGTCATTGGTACCTCATGTTAAGAACGCTAGTTTTATTGACTTCAAGTGGGTGTACAGGTTGAAGCGTGATCAAAATGGCAAAGTAATTCGCCACAAGGCACGACTGGTGGCTAAGGGTTTCAAGCAACAACCGGGTATCGACTTCCATGAAACCTTCAGCCCGGTAATTAAATCCACTACTATTAGAGTGATTCTTTCTCTTGCAGTCACACAAGGCTGGTCTCTCAGACAATTGGATTTTCAAAATGCTTTTCTACACGGTACTTAACTGAAACCGTGTACATCTGTCAACCACAGGGCTTTATTGATCCGACCAAACTCACTCATATATGCAAGCTCCATAAATATTTATATGGCCTAAAACAGGCCCGCGGGCCTGGTTTCATCGATTAACAACAGCCTTACAACAATTGGTTTTCAGGGCTCTAGCCTGGTTTCATCGATTAACAACAGCCTTACAACAACTTGGTTTTCAGGGCTCTAACACTGATCCTTCGCTGTTCATCTATCAATCTAGAGGCACACTAGTTTATTTTCTAGTGTATGTTGATGATATACTCGTCACTGGTAACAACATTGAGGCAATCAACAAAATATTCATCAACTCAGTGCCAAATTTGCTGTTAAAGATCTTGGAAATCTTCACTACTTTTTGGTCATCGAAATTGTTCCTCTTGGCAAAAGCATTCTGCTCTCCCAGGCAAATATATCATCTCCCATGAGTACCACTCAACCACTACGCCTCAATGATAGCTCCTTGCTTTCTGATCCAACCAAGTATCGTCAAACAGTCGGCACACTCCAATATGTCAATTCATGCATGCGCCAACTGAAAATCATCGGTTTGCTGTCAGACGGATTTTACGCTACCTGAAAGGCACATAACTTTGGTCTCTTTATTCGCCATGATTCTGGCTCCTCGCTTCAAGCTTTCACGGATGCCTCCTGGGAAAAAACAGTGTCTCCTCCCTATTGATGCCTACACCGATGCTGATTGGGTTGGGGATCCAGATGACCGACGGTCCACCAGGGATATGCCATGCAGAATCCGAGTATAAAGCTCTTGCAGACACTGTAGCCGAGCTAACTTGGCTAGAAGCCCTCCTGAATGAACTTGGCATTTCTACTAAGACAACACCTACACTTTGGTGCGACAATTTGGGTGCTACGTACCTCTCTGCAAATCTTGTGTTTCATGCACACACAAAGCATGTTGAGGTAGACTTTCTTTTTGTTAGAGAAAAGGTAGCTAGTGGTAAACTAAATGTCAATTCATATCCACAAATGATCAACTTGCTGATGTCTTCACAAAGCCTCTATCAACACAAAGGTTTTTGTTTCTACGGTCCAAGCTGCTGGTCGTTTCCCGCCCTAGCTTGGGGGGAATGTTAGATTAATGATTGTATTTAGCCTTTAATATATTTAGGAGGTACTATAGTGTAATATCAATCTCTATATATAGAGCCTATGTATTGAGAATATTCATCAGATCAATTACAATTCTTCCAAACTACATCATACTGTTGACTTGATCAAAACTTAGATAATCAGTCTGTAGTGATTGGATGAAAAGATTCTACTTTTGATTACCTTTACTGCCATTTTTTTTCTTCATGAAATTGTATTTTCTGATCACTATCTCTATCAATCAAAATTTTCCAAAACACAAAAAAATCTAGTTATTACAACTTCAAAGAGCAGAAACATATCCAAATAACAATATATTCCACAACATGTCCCAATATCACAAGCGCACTTTCACATCCAAAAACATCTAAATTTAATCACCGTGTGATCCCGGATGTAATACTAAACTCTGTCTAATTCTTGATCTATGTGACTACAGTATAACCGCTGCCCGTTACATTGGTTCCAGCAACCGTAGACCAGATTAGGAGGCTATTTCATGATCTGTAGAAGCAGCTTCATGTCAGGTACAAATGGGGGACTATTAATGGGTTTGTCATACAACCTTTGATCCTAGATGTTGAACTATGATGTTATGAGTTCATTGTTGTAGCCAACGAAAGCAAGTGAATTAAGCCAATATGCTGCCACACTTTCTTTGTAAACGATTCACCATTTATCTACTAGGGTTTTAGATTAATGAAGTTATAAGTTTTTAGTAATTAAGTATTACTATTTGTTGTGAACTCATGATGTTACAAGGTGCACCTTGAATATATCATATAAACATTTATTGTTTGTAATATTAATTAAAAGGAAACAAATTAATCTGAGTTATGTGATGAAGAGTGAACGTTTATTTAACTCTTGACTATTTTGTGCAAACATGAATATCAATTGACTTAATTAGAGTTTACAAAATTAATCAGAGTTATGTGATTAACTATTTTTTTATATATATTTCATTTAAGCAAATCAATTATTAGAACTATTTAATAGGTTGCTTCAACATGTATTCAAATTTATTTGTACTAAATATCTTCAAAACATTGAGTGACGAATTTTATTATTTATTTTGTATGTTTATTGTTTTATTCGTCAACTAGGACATTTTCTTTTATCACTTTTGGTATACAAAATTCAAATATTATGTAAAATGAAAGCATACTTTTTCGTTTAGAACATACAAATGTTAGACTTGTAGCGCTAAATTATTCAATGCTTGTGAACACTTACTCTAATCACTCATTTAAGGTTGAGTCGGTGTTTTTAAGCTTTAGCTAAGCTTATTTTAGCTTAAGAGAGTCTGAGCTAGAGCTCGGGCCGAGCTAGAATCATTTAGAGTTGTACATCTAAAGCTTAAAGCGTAGCTCATGAGTAACTTTTCAAACTGATCAGTTATTTAATTTATACTAGTGGAAATGCCTGCGTGTTGCGGCAATACGGTTGTTGCGCGATTTCAGAAACTCGATTTTAGTCAGTATCGGCTCGGTGTGTTATTATGTAAATTAAAAAATCAAAATATAATTATTGAAAAAATTGAATGAAAGAAAATAATTACGTATATCATAAAAGTATTTAAGACAATTATACTAACAACCATATTATCCTAACAAGATTAGCGAAAACATGGGTGGTAATTGTTGTCACCACAAATTACCATCTTGATTGTTATTGAGCTATTAACAATCGGCAATAGAAGGGGGATGGGAATGAGTGCTCAATCGCAATGAATGAATGACATTGAAAGTGAATGTTTTTTTGGTCACATGTATATGCTTTAACATTTGTGCTATAAGCATCATATGTTATACATCATTGTAAGGGCATAAATGAAATAAAATGGTTAATTTTTTAAAATTTTAGCATGATTTTTCATATGAGTGTCTTAATACATATGTAAAATTTCCATTCTATTCTCCTTTCACATGAAAGATATAGATAATATTAAAATTATTAAACTACAAAAATATTAATATTATTGTTATTATAAATATTAAGATATATATTAGTTTATATACTAAATATTTAAATAAAATAATACTTAATTAAATAGTATTAGTATAAAAATATAATTACTAAATATAAATTAAATGTCAATTTATAATATCATAAATAAATAAAAATTTAATGAAATGAATTAAATGATATCATATTATTAATAATGTGTATTAAATACATGAAAGAGACAAAGATAAAAGTGTCAAGGTATATAAAATTTAATGGATAAATTTACCATATTACCCCTAAATGTCTTAAAATCTAATCAATTTTCTATTCTACCCCTATCATGCCTTTCACTCCTTTGTACACGTTGCTTCAAAACTTGCACGCTTGATAAAATTACATCTCTATCCAAAAGATGTATTATATAGTAGTATAGATACTATAATAATTTGTAGATAATATAACATATATTATTTAAATGTTTTTAATCATAACTTTATACATAACAATAGTTGTCTAAGCAAATTTAGGCTAGCATCAAACCCGATAAGCTAAGCTTGAACATGCTCTCATCAATTAAATGAGCTTTGTGAGAGGCTCAAGCTCGAGCTCAAGCTCATTTCGAGTTTTTACTGATCCAATCTTAAGTTGCTCTTAAGTAATTGCTCTCAACACAACAATTTTAAGTAGGAAATGATTATAATCATATTAATATATGTAATTCTCTTATATACATCGAGGATCAAATATAAAATGTATTATAAGGTTTTAACAAGAGCTTAAACTTAATCCGGTATTATTATTTCCACGTATATATAAACAAGTGTTACTAGACTCGTTAACTGTCCGCAACATCCTTGATCTAGAACATTGCAAAAGGCAACCGACTACATTCTACAAGCATCGTCGTCGTGTGCTCATCACCCAAGGTATTTCCATGTATACATACACGTATACATGGGCGTGCCTGAGAGAGTTGTATATTCAGCAAATCGCTAATATATACGGGCACACGGCGTTATCATCGAACCATCAATAGTCGCTCTCAATTCACCGATCATCGGTCACCACCACCGGCAACAGTCTTCATCTCCAACAATCTACTCCGATTTCATCATTCTAATCGGAGATCACATAATCACCCCAAAATGCTGAAATCACTGGTCAATTACGATTCTTCAAGTGATCCATCATCATCACCATCATCATCATCATCATCTTCTAATTCACGATTCCACTCGTTGATCACCACTCATTCACTCTTATCATCATCGATCGACTCATCTTTCTTCGTTCCAATCATATCCTCCTACTCGTTGCTTTGGTCTGAACCTGCTCGTGAAAGCGATCCACCAAGTTACAGCAGATCGGTTGTCGGTGTACCCTACATTCAAAAGAGGATCATAACCAGAAGACGAAGGCCTCTTCAGTTCAACAATCTTATTCTCGCTACAACTGAATTGCTATCCAAATCGGCATCGAGATCGATTCCCAAATCAACATCAAAATCAAAATCAAAATCAAAATCGAAATCGAAATCGAAATCGAAATCGAATCGAAATCTAAATCGAGGGCTAGAAGACAGAGGAGAGTTAATATGGGAATGCCTTTGAAGTACCGAGACTCTGTTCTTCAGCCATTGACTCCCAAACGACGATCGGAGAGATCGCCATCAGTGAAGATCACCAGTGAATGATTCTACTTCTCGATCATTTTGTTTGATTTACTACTAGTTACTACAGGTCTGTTCTACTACATCAACTGATCATTATCAGTACCATAATTCTTCTGCACCTCTTTTTGTTACTTCACACCTCGGATCAATGAAAACGATCGAGGGTTTTTGCAAATTGGGGCTTTTTTTTAGTACGATCACACTTCGCAATATGTACAGAATTCTTACTCTATGTTCGTATTTGGATTTCGTGAGAGTTTTCAAATTTGCATAGTGATTTCATAATCTCTGATCGAAATTGTAGAAAGATCAGTTACGGTTTGAACTTTGATTTCATATGATGCTTTGGGATATCAAAACTTTTGATGGTTCATAAAGAGAATTATATTGTTTTTTTCCATCGCATTTGAGTCGTTTTATACAGGAATTTACACGTTCGAGTTATGAAACAACCTCTTGCAGACCTGCACATTTGAGAGCCTCGTGCACCGGGTTTGCTGGTTTGAGTGGATTTCACATACTTGATGATCACCCCTTTTGCTATGAATGATGAGTAGCATTTTTGAATCATTGCTTGATAATTATTTTCAAACTGCCTTTAAACATAGTCAGAATACTTGCATTATGACTGAAAATAGTGAAGAAAAACATTATAGTTTGGCAGCTACAATTGTTTCTTGGATGCATCTTTCAACTAACACATTGTCTCTTTGTGCTTTCAATTTGTCTCTTTGTGTTTTCAATTTTTTTACCGTCTAGTGTTTGTTGATGATCTTTTCTGCATTTTTATACCTCTGTCTTAACTGTTGGGGTGCATAAAGACATTAGATACCTGAGCTTTGTTGCATATGAACCTGTTTATCTTGGAATGGTCGTCACTAGCCGTTCGGTTTTAGCAATTGAAGTCATGTTTGTTTTTATGGAGACAGAAAATGATTCCTAAAACTGTTGATTTTGCAACTCCTAATTTGCAACCTTTTTTTTTGTTTACTTGTATGAACCCATCACCAGAAAACTCACAGTTCGGTAAAATGCTTGTGACAGGCAGATGGTTAAAGACAGAAAACTAGAAACTGTTGGGAGCTGGATTCAAATCCGAGACCTTTACCGGAGACGCTTGCACCTATGCCACCCCTTAATATTCTATCTTGCATTGTTGAGTGATGCTAGTTCTGATCTATAATCAAGACAAACTTGTAGGAAAAAGAACCTTCTTATGAAGTCTCTGAACCTAAGTGACACATACTTCATGGTTTGTACTTTGGTTGTGCAAAATTAGCAATTTCTGTTGAACCATGCACATCAAAAGTATAATTAGTTATGGGCATATATTGGTTTTGTGAGTTTCATTTTGATCACGAGTAAACTAGTTAACAAGTGTAAATATGTTGATTTAGCCGCTGATGTTGTATTTTGATGAGTTGCTATTTTCTTTTATTTTCTGACATTTTTATATTATTATTAAAAGAGAAATCCATAAAGTCTAACACCCTTGCATCATCGTTTAACCAATAGTTTCAAATAGTCAACACCCACGGATACTTGATCTTCTATATGTATAATAACAGTGACAACATAAAAAAAACATTACATAAATCAAAGGATACACAAGTTTATGTAGTTCAACCAGATCGACTTAAGTCCACATTCATACTAGCCACTACTAGCAAGTAGCCACGTATATCATATTTCCTTTGTTGTAGCTTGTAAGATTACGCAAGTCCAACCGTAATATTCTTATTCGGGAGTTATCCTATAAAACTCACAAAGGGTCCCCCATTATGGTTGTAGCATTGCCAATCGGTATCGTTTAACCATGAGATTTTAAGCTCGACTTGTTTAGCTTGTGAGAGTTAAACTCGACATGTTTAACCTAAGAGAACTCAAATTCGACTTGTTAACCTATGAGAACTCCAGCTAGTCGTGTTTCGAGCCATATGTCTAGAGCTCAAACATGACTCGTGAACAATGTTACAAGCTCTATCGTGGGTGATTTTACAAGCTCAAGTCGGCTTGGTCCTAGTCGTTTATTATTTATTTATTTTTATATATAATTGTTTCTAAGTTTAGTGTTTTTAGTTTTTTTTTTATTGTAATCATATATAATATTTATTATCCTATCGTATTTTAACCTATCCTATATAAAAACAATCATGGTTATATCAATAGAAACTTTCTAACCTAAGGAGGCAAATTAAGCTCAATGTATGAAGGTGAGCCTCAAACGATTATGATTATATCAAGCTCGTTCATTTGAGTTCATTTAAGCAATGACTTGATTCAAACTTTAACAATCCAACCTCAAGTTACGAAACCCTCAACTCATTACATCCATACACACCAGCAAGGCACTCGAACACGTTTGGACCGTCGCTTCCTGTAAATGACTAAACCATTCAATGACAATTCCCCTTCCCAACTCAACACTTCATCGTTTAAATCCCATATACGATACTGCACGATCATGCTTCCAGTTAGTCATATTAATCTTAGATAAAAACATAAATAAATAAATGTTTTAAGTTGGTTCTACAATTCTTCATTAGTCTAGTGGTAATGTGTATTTCTATATTAATAAATTAAAGGTTTAATTTTAACGCCAATATACGACACTGCTATGGATCACAAGTGTTATATCAAACGGGTCCATCTATTTGTTTTCAGCATGGACCTCACCCTCAACATACTCAGATAAAACCCATAACTAAAAAAACTCACTTCTAAACATTTTTAGATTACTAGAAGGGTGCCCGCGCAATGCGGCGGGGTGACATTTTACACTCGACACGTGTATCTAATATTTTGTTATTTTTGTAGTATTTTTACAAAAGTCTATTATGTTTTTTCTAAGCTAAAATTTAAAACACCAAATAAATGAGTTCTGCATAACGACTTGTTCATTTATGCATTAACTTATTGTACCTTACAAAATACAGATCGTTTCAGCAAAAATTTTACACCAAAAAGTTAAAAAATAAACACAGGTTACAATTATAGTCTCAAAAGGTTTTAAACATGATAAATTAAAAGAAATAACTGAAATCTTAAAACAAATTAAGTTTTTTTGGTTTATGGGCAGATAATGTAAAATTTTATATAACTGTTAGCAATTGTAGAATTATTATGTAACTAATTGTAAAAAGTAATTTGTAAATATGTTAAAATAATATTTTACTTAAAAAAGATTGTATTTTATTATTGTTTTTAATTTTATGATATTTTAAAATATCCATTCAGACAAGGTTAATTAAGGGAAAAAAAACCACAAAAGACACGGTTAAAGAGGCAAAGGCGCACAGGGCAAAAGACACTCTAAACCTCAGAAAACCCTAGTGTTGTATCATCTTCATCAAAATGCGACCACCAAGAGGCGGCGGATTCGGGAGTCGTGGTCGCGGAGGCGGCGGATTCAGGGTGGCAGGGACGGCGGAGGCCGGTTTGGTGGTGGCCGTGGTGGACGAGGCGGCGGCGGCGGCGGCGGCCGTTTCGGTGGTGATCGGTTCAACGAAGGTCCCCCGGAGGAAGTTGTAGGTCTGTAATCATCTCAAACAATCACCCTCTAAATTCAACCGAACTGATTGATCTTATTGATCAAATCGTCTTCTTATGTTATTTTGAGATTACTGATTCTGATTTCATTGCTAATTGTGCAGAGGTTTCGTCATTTGTTCATGCTTGTGAGGGAGATGCAGTCACAAAGCTCACTAATGAGAAGATACCTTATTTCAATGCACCAATTTACCTTCAAAACAAAACTCAGATAGGCAAAGTTGATGAGATCTTTGGTCCAATTAATGAATCTGTGAGTGTGATTTCATCATTTTCAGATATTGATCGTACTCTTTACTTTAAGTTTTTAGCTGAAATTACTGGTTTTTTAGTTTAGTTTTTATCAATTAGGGTTTGTACTGATGTGTGTTATGTTTCTTATAACAAATGTAGTTTTTCTCTGTTAAAATGATGGAGGGTATTGTAGCAACTTCATATTCAGCTGGTGATAAGTTCTACATTGATCCAATGAAGCTTTTACCACTAGCCAGATTTCTTCCGCAGCCAAAGTATGTTTCTTTTGTGTTGTTCCATACCAGACGTGTTCAAAAGCCATTGGAACCTACCTAACCATTAAACCGAAGCAAGTACGCTGGTTTGATCAGTTTGAGGTTCAGGCAGTTTAGTTTCTGGTTTGGTGGTTAGGTCTGGTTTAGTCGGCTTGAGATCCAAGATGTGTGAACCTCATTCGTTCAATCTTTATTATCTATATGCATACTCTTATTGTTGTTTTATGTAGTTATATACATGTATTAGTATAAACTAACGATTTAGAAAAAAAATCAGTTCAAACACTGAACCATTAAACCATCAAATTGGAAGCTTGTTTGGTTTATCATTTTTCAAAACTGTAGTTAGCAGTTCGGTCCAGGTTGTTTTTGAGAAACAGCATAATCGGACTGTGAATACCCTAGTTAATATGATATATTACTTAGAAGCTTAAATTCTCTTACATTAATGCTTGGTTTTAAAAGAACGCCTGAGGCGCGCCTAGGCGCAAGGCGACTCTTGAGGCGAGGGTTGGGGCTTTTTGTAACACAAGGCGCATGCTGTACAAGAAGCGCAAGAGAAGCGCGTTTTTTTGGGGAAAAATCCCCTTGAGGCGCGCGCTTTTTGTACAGGGGGTGTTTTTTGCTTCAAAGTGCTATAAATGTTGCTAAAGAAGTTATACATACATGTAATTTATACATTAAAGCATATATAAACATTACTTATAGCTATTTTGGGTGGGGATGCTAAAAACTTATAGGATTATATTAAAAAAGATTATATAAACACTTAGTGCTTCACGTACGAAAAGCCCTCCGCTTTTGCGCTTCGCGCTTCGGTTCTAGACCTTGTCGCCTCGGTGCGCTTCGCGCTTTTTAAAACCAAGCATTAATGAAGTCTTTGCGGAGCATTTTAAATCTGTTAGTGGCTTTTAATGTTATTAGAGATTTAAAGCTTCTTGTATCGTGGGGTATATTCTTCCTGAATGTTTTCTAAGCTCTGGTGTTAAACAGGGGAGCAAGTGGTGGACGTGGTGGTGGAAGAGGCGGTAGTAGAGGTGGTGGGCGTGGCGGTTCTTTCCGTGGAAGAGGTGCTCCAAGAGGCGGTTCTCGTGGTGGTAGTCGTGGTGGCGGCGGCTTCCGTGGTGGTAGTCGTGGTGGTGGGTTCAGTAGAGGCCGGGGGAGATCATAGAACAAGATATATTAGTGTTGCCTATGATTTTGATCTAGTGCACTATTATTTTAGTTTTGGTTGAAGTTTTTTCTCCAGTTTCTGTTGTGACATTTAATTTGTTTTATGAAAATGATGTCCGATCATCGCTGTGTGTCTCACGTGCGAGCTGCCTGGCTCCATGTCGGCATGACCAGCCTCTTCCCATGGACGTGCCCTCCTTTCCCTCTCCTCACATTTCCGCCCTTCCTCACGGATTTCCTCACTCCTCTCTAGTGGTGGACATGAAAGGCGGCTGCATCGGTGACTTTTTCAGCTTTATAGTTTTCAGGTGATTCTGTCTTGGTATTATTGTGAGCCAAAATTTGGTGAAAGTCATCATTAACTGGTGAATTTTTTCTGTGAGCAATTACTTGGTTATTGCTGAAGAATTACTCTTGTCAGTACTTAGTTACTGTTAATGGTTGCTTCTATGAGCATGAAAACTTGCTGGTTGTAGTTACTGTTGATTGCTCGGTCAGTGTTAGATCATTAAGTTACTGCTGACACATTAAGGTCAAGATTTTGGAAAAGTGTAATACTACGATGATCCATGATTCCATGATATATATTTTAATAGTTAATATAGATGTTCAACCATCAATATAGCAACAATTTGATATGACTATATGACCTTTAACATATATCACTATGAAAATTCAATAAAATGTAACATATTTTAAATACAAATACTATTATACAAAGTCCAAACTACCAGAATAAGACAACTGTTACAAAGCAAAAGAAACTAAAAGTTTGAAAGTCGAAATAACACCTCACCTGCTCGGATCAGATTGGACCAGACTATCCCCATTGATGTTTGATGAACAAACTGTTAAAAAAGACATCTATTGATTGAACAGAGTTATTGAAAGGACAATGCTAATCTTAAGTAAATAATCTTTAAGTTGCCAAAAACACTAAATGCTTCCAATTAAAGCACCCGAGTAACTTCTACCATTGAGCATGCAACTGCAACTTGGAGGCCTACTTTCTGCTGCCGGAAAATCAAACTTAAATTCTGCTAGCATAACTGGCCACTAAGGGCTGTTTGACAATTTCTGATTGATTAAGTGTTGAACCAATAAAAGGTCTGAACCATTAAGAGCTACTATATCGCTTAACTATTCAAAGACAAATGTCTGACTAATTCAAATAAGAGGTCTTAACCATTCAGCATTAGTATAATGCTTAACCATTCAGAGGCAAATGTCTGAACCATTTAGACATTTGCTCGCAAAACAAACAGTCTGAACCATTAAGTATGGTTCTGAACTATCCAGACATCTGAACCATTAAAAGGATGAAACAAACAGCCAAAACTTTACATGCTTTTGTTGCTCACAACTTAAACTAGAGAATTCTTCGATTTCACTTGCCATCAAAATGTTGATGTATTAGTAAAACTAGTAAATTTCCCGTGTGGTGCGGTGGGAATCTGTTAAACATGACTGTCTAATCATTCATTTCAAAAACCACACACTATACTAGAATTACAAAATTAGGGATAATGTCATAAAATAGCAACATACATAGGTTGGTGGTACGTTTAAGTTATCATACTCGATATGTCCCAAGCTGGTAACTATACTTTCTTGAAACAGGCTAATTGGTAATTTGATCATCTAATGACCAGGCTAAATGTATTGCTAATATTTTAAAAAAGTACCTTAATGAGCAGCTTCTCGATTATAACTCAAAAGGGGGCCTCAAGAGATTCATCCCATACGTCTCCGCTACCATTAGAGGCGTCTTCAGCATCTTCTTCCATTGACAGCCTAATATACTCCCGATGTGCAAACTGATCCCACTCTGTTAATGTTGGATTCTCACGCTCCTGTATCAATAAATTATTCATATATTTCGTCAACATAAACTAATGTGTAAACAAATTATCCAACACTTGTTGATCGTATATGTACCTGACGTATGAGAAACGGATCACGGGTTTCAAAGGCCATGAATTTATTAGGGTTAAAAAGGATATTAAAAACACTTCCAGCAAGTTTGCTTCCTTTTAAATCACGCAAGGTAAAATATCCCTCATCCTGCAAGTAACAAAAAGTTAAAAAAATATATTAATGTAGATAAGAAAAAGAAATAAAAACATTAAAATGCATGCTATTGTAAAATATTACCTTAGGGCCAATCATGTCAACAATCTGACATAATATATCCTCTAAAAGGACGGGCTCTTGGGCCATGCATTCCATCCGATGCAACTGTTCTACATAAAAGAATTGCATCTCATTTCTTGTAATTACCCCATTTCCGTCTAAATCTACGCATTTGAACCTGATAATACATTATAAAAAAATAAAGAAGACAAGCAAAAGAAACATTAATTAGAATTTCACGATAGAAGCCAAAATAACATGACAATTTGAAATTCATCGAGTTGTTTAAGAGAAAATGAGAAATCACACAAAACTATTGAACTATGTTCGAGTCAGACATACCAGTATTCCAAACTAGGTTCAGAGATTTGTCTTCTTCAGACAAAATAAAATAAACAAAATCTTCATATCCCATTTTACCATCAACATTACTCGTGAACTTTCTGGTACCTAAGCCAAAGAAAACAGAACTTTTAGTGAAACATTCGACCATGTACACATTGAACAGAAAAAAATATTCTTTTACAAAAGAAAAGTTGTGTGATATTACAAACCTGGGAAAATATTCGGTCGACAATTCTGTATGTGAGTGCATGATTACCATATCGAATAAGATTTTCTTTATTGGTCAAGAAATCATGATCTGTGTCAAGCTCCCAAAACTTGCAGTAGATTACATAAAAATGCTCATATTAGAAATATCTGTAACGAGAAACAATATTAATATATGGTTTAAAACCCAAGTGAATATCAATTAATATCTATCAGTGCACTGACCCAAATTGTACAAGATTTTACCTCAAAACTTTGTTTATGTCCTCTTCTTCATCTGCGTGTTGCATTGCCGCAATTAAATTTCCATGTTTTAGCTCCCTCAGGGTAAGACGAGAATCACCCGTTCTATTCATGTAGTAAAAAATTCTGTATATTACTGTTTCAGCTGACCACAAAAAAATGTAAATTTTACATTACAGAACTCCACTATTTATAGAACAGCTTAGAGCAAGCGACCAATTATAAATGAACATGTGTATGTTGAAATATCTAAGAGAATGATATCTGAATCATAAATCACACAAGCTAAAGCTCAGGAGGACAAAAAGATTAGTAATGTCGACAACAAAATTAAAACATAACAATAAAAAATAATGGAACAATACTTAGGAGAAACTGAATTACATGTTCAAACACAACCACACCCAAATTAAAGCAGATACATCATATATTAACAAACAAATCAAGCATACCATATCTCTCCTGAAATCCAGGTGTGCTTTGTAAGAACTCCAAACCAGGATGAGTTGCCAATAATTCCCGAAGTATGGGTTTAAAATCCTCCTGTTGCAGAAATGACACAGAAAACTGTCATATTTGATGGTAAACTTATATAGAACTGTCATGATAAATATTGTAAGTTCTATCAAAGGGTAAGCTCTTAATTTAAATATGGAAAACAAAATCATGTTTGAATCTGATTTTATAGTATAAATTTACATGAGTTAGATATCTCAAATCTGGCTGCTTCAAAATTGTATATATCTGGGTAGCAACATCTTTAATCAACATGTTACCATTGATCTAGTAATCAACAAATGCGTCCCTATAAACAAACTATAGTAGTTATGAAAATTAAAACTCAAATTCCTTTAAAAAAGACGTAAGACTATACAAAAGTACCTGGTCACAAGGCATTTATAATCTAACAGATGCTGAAACATGCAAATCTCACCAAGCAATTGTAGTCCATCAGCATGACCATAGAAAAACTGATCACATCTAAGCAAACATTGTTCTTTCAATTCATTAGGGGGTGGACGGCCATCTTGAAAGTAAAACTGCAAGCATTTCACATGCTCTAGTTAAAATTAACAGTTAGAAAATTATTACTAACTCAATTCTTAGGATAGAGAAACAAAATCATTAATTTGACCTTAGGTATTAACTCTTTAATGGGCTCGCTTAGTACTTTTAATGGCAAACCTAATACAGATGGGCCCACCCTCTGTTTTGTGATTCAAGGAGAGCCAGATGATGAACTTCTTGGTGAAAGTGGAAGTACTGACTTTCCAGATGATGCTTTGGGACTGGAAACTGATCCAGCTATATTCATGGAATGCCCGCTTTGGCATTATTGAGTAAAGATTTCACCTATATACATACATAAAATAACAAATCTACTTAACCAAAGTGAACATTGAACATTGAAAACCAAAATGAATTAGAAAATCAAAAGGCCTGACTAGTTGTGATTTCAATCATACATCATGCAATACTTACATTCCTAAGCAACAAATTCAAAATGGATTGCACCTTTAGAATTGTGATGTTGATCATACATCATGCTATAATTGCCTTCCTAAGTAACAAACACAATAATAATGATTGATTTTAATTTATTGTAGCAAAAATGAAATATCCTTGTTAGATGTCCAAACTTCACATAGTGCACTAATAGATTGCTAGAACAAGATCCTCTCATATTATAAACCGAGACAAAGTCCAATTCTTGAGACAATCCTTTAAGATGGGACCCACAAAAGGTACCTCTATCGCGCTACAATGTCTTGGCAATCTCATATAACAAAAGGATATAAATAGCATCTGATATTGAAGGTGTAGCTGATTTTCAGTATCACAAATCTTCCATTGTCAATTGCTAGTTAAGATGGTCCAGTACTAGCTACTACCACGTGACGGGCTCATGCCCATCATTCCTCCATTATTAGTAAGTAAAAGCTCCAAATACAACAAAATTTCTACTAACTTACAAAATGTCACTTTCCTAACAGTTCCAGCTTAAGTTCATATAACTTGAGCTTGACTGTTTATAACATTATTGTCTTGATGAATTGATGTCTCTCCTTAAACATCCTAATGTATTCGTCTCACTACAAATGCCAACCACACACCAGTATCAAATGTCAACAAACCAACAAATACCATTGAAATTTTAAATTTTGACAACCACCTCTTTGCAATCTTATTCTAGCTACACATCACAGAAACCAACCTAACAACTAATAAATGATAACAAAATTCAAAATAACGAATAGAACATCATTTTGAACAATAAGTAAGATGGATAATATTATTACCAAAAGAGTGGTTTCAGGAAGTGAAAGCCATTGCTCGAACAACTTATCTGCAACATAAGGATCCGACTTGATAACTAAAGGAGACAATTCATTCAGCTGTAACAATTCCGGTCAAGAAAACCCGAATCCCCTTTGCAATCAAAATCCATTTTTTCTCAATCAATTTCTTTATCGATCTCAAAATGGGAAAACCAGCATCGATCACTTAACCCTAGTAATTTAGCTAACAAAGACGAAAAACAAAACGAACCCTCTTCACATCTATCAAGTTCTTGAACGTTGGTCTGTTCTATCGCTTTCAAATCAAATCAATCGCATTGGGTCAAGCTTCCATATTGGGAATGATGAAGAACTGGAATTTTGCGGAGGTAGGGGTAACAGATCCTCTAAATCTTGCAATTTTCGAATTGCGGTTGTTCTTGAATTATGTTGGACGATTGGTGAAGTGAACCGTGGAATGAATCGAATGATGCAAGTTTCTCTGCATGAGCAAGATTGAAAACACATATGGTGAGAGTATGTATAAAAATCGAATGATGCAAGATTCTTGAATTATGTTGTGATGAGCGTAAATATGCATAAAAAAATGGGTACGTGGGTGTTTGGATTGATTTTTTATAGGAAAATTCCCAAAATACCTTTTTTTTTCCTTACACTTTTCTCATGTATGTCATCTCTAACAATTTTTTTTAAAAAAATTCTCTCCAGACAAAACGCCGACCTTTAAAAACATACCTGTGTGCAAAACGCCGACCTTTAAAACATACCTGTGTGCCTAGACCCACTAAAATCAAACAGATAGTTAACACAAGCGTAACCATCCACAAAATAAAGTTGTGTGCTCCCAATATGAAGTCGTCCGACTCCAAAGAAGAGGAGTCCGCCTCTGTGAACCCATATCTTTATGCAATTGATTTGTGTTTTAATTGAATTTAATATTAGTATAATTAATTTTACTCATATTTTGTGTTTTTTTTTAACTTTTAAAATATAACGTTTTATAAATTTTAAATATATTATTATGACGTGCTTAGTTTTGTCTACGTGCAGAAGTAAATTTTATTCAAAACTGATTCGGGTCAAATTTTATATCCAACGTTCGATGTAAGTTTGACCTGAATCCATTTTGAATAAAATTACGACGGTTTGTAGAAAACAATAGGTACGTCCCAATGACATATTTGAAATTTTATAAAACGTTATATTTTTAAGTTACAAGGAAAAAAATATGAGTAATATTAATTATATTAATATTATATTTTAAATAAAAAACAAAGTTCTTAGAGGTGGCCGCTATTCTTAGGAGTCGTCCGCCTCTATTTCGCGGGCGGCAACTCTATTGGCCACATGTCAGGTTTTAAGAGGGTGGTTACGTGGGTGCTCGCGTCCTATCTAAGGAGGCTTCAGTGCCCAATCAACAAGGGCTATTTTGAGAAAAAAAAATTTAATGGAATATTTTGAGGGAACAAAATGACAAAATGGATATTTTGAGAATTTTCTCTTTTTTATAACCTAAGTCTCACTTATTAACTTTTGGATAAAAAATATTTGGCAATTCTAAAAGAATTTTTTAAATTGACTTTTCATATAAGGTAAAAATAAGGTTTTGAAAAGTAAGAAAGAGACTATTTTATTAATTTTTGAAAACTTTTTTAGTTCAATTTTTTATTATACCTCTTGTTACCTTCTATTAACTCCCCTTATTTTTTTTAAATATGTCATTTTTTATCATTTTATAACTTTTTAGTTTATAAGCTAATTCAAATATTTTTTTTTAAAAACTCCCATTTAAAACTCATAAGTTAATAAGTTTTTTTTTGTCAAAAGTTCTTTTCAATCAAAATAAGCAATCCCAAACATAGCCATATAATATAGCACCCGGAGTGGTGGTGATGAAGAAGAATGGATTTGGTAAATTAAAAAAAACTTGAATTGAATTGTGTTATACGAGCTCGACTCCTGCTCAAACTCGTATTTAGGTTCATTTAATAAACAAGTTTAAACACGAGTTTCACATGTCAATACTCGGTAGTTTGATTTGAGGGCATTTCTTTATTCCAATGGTTTAAAGATTAAGCTACTAGCACTTATAATAGACGTATACGATACGGCTTACAATACACATTTTGCTTTTGTGGTGAAGACATGAAGGTTTAAACATGATTCTCAATACTACAACCAAACCAACTTCTAATGTTTTATGTTGAAATGAACATGTGTGCTTATAGATATCCATGATAGCCTTCACTAAACTTTCACATGTGAGTTTTAAATGAACTTCAATGATGTATTAAACGAAACCGGAAATTATGTTCTTAGTTTATCTCAGAAAAAATTTCATTTTATCCACCATTGATTAGCATGACTCAAGGAAAAACAACATAGAGTTTCCACAAGTGTTAAGAATATGTTAAATAAAATTTAAGTTCTTTTCAAATAGAGTTGAAAGCTTAGCTTCAATGTCTAAATTGATCATAATTATTGGACAATAAATACTCAAGTTCTTACATCTATTATGTCATATCTTAAACTTCATTTGTAAATCTCTTTTTTTCTTTTAAGAATTCAATGGTCTTGATAAACCATTGTTAGGAAATACGTCCTCGGCTACTACAGGTACATCTTCGATCCTTTCTTCTCATCCGTATGAAGCGAAACTTGAACCAAACACTAATTAAGTAACACGTGTTATACTTAAATGCTCACAAATAATGGAGGAGCATATGACCTACATCCTAATGTAGCATAAGCGCCTGTCGTTTTGTTTTAGGTTCATCTTTTATGTCGTGCATGTGAAACATGCATGGCAGCTTTAACCAAATAGTTTAGGAGTTCATTTAAATAGTGTGATTTATATTGATCCAGTAATTGATCTTTGATTCATATAATATGGAACTAAACCATGTAAGCTAACACAAGAACCAAACCAATCCAACCATCATTGCATTTTCATTATACTTAGAATTTACATTCTAACAACATATAAGGTCATTCAGAGTATGTGGTGTTGTGTTTACCACTCATGTGTAAACGTTAGGTTCCTAGGGTAAAGTCATGAGAGGTATTAATGAATATGACCTTTTCAAATGTTGTCCTATTTGTTTATGAGTGAGTCAATTTGGTTTGTGTTTTATCTTTAACTTGTCAAATAAAAGAAATGCAATGAAGGGGAATGAGTCAAATAGGTGGAACGGGTTGAAAGTTAACAGATTTTTTTTTGAACAATTACATATATCCTCCTACAAATTTCATCAGTTACATATATATCCAAACTAAACTTTTAATTACATATATATCATTTCTTAAACATAGATATTACATATTTACCCATTTATACAAAATTGTGACACCCGGCATTTTCGGGTCACTTTCTGATCAATACGAACATTGTTTTCCGATCATACATTCATGCATTTAATGTTGTTCACTTAAATGCATCATTTATTGCAAAAACATTTATGAACATTATACGTATCGGTAATTTGGAGAATTGCCGGATCGCACACGCGTCTATCCCCGAACGTTGGAGATTTGTCAAAATACTTTTCAAACAATCATATTTGGTATGAAATTATGTGTTATGTGTTTATGTGATTAAATGTTTAGCTTAGTTGCGAAAATTGGGAGTTTACTAGCATTTATGCGTTTTCGCGTATTTTCGTCTTTTAAAGCCTAATTATTAAGACTTTGAACTAGCAAACTAAATATTATTTCATGTTAATAATGTTCATTTTATATTATATGAGCATTTGGTGATTTTGTTGTAGAAAAAGCGCAATCGCGTAGCAGTAAAACGATTTTATGAAACGACGAGGCATTTCTTGTAAAAATAAAGTATAAAACCCAACCCCCAACCCTAATCCCCTCATTCCTGCCGTCCCCTTCCCTTTCCCCTCCCCTTTTTCGAAAATCTACTCACAAGAACACACAAATACACACATGTTTTGCTTTGATTCTTGCATCTAGAGTTGGAATTCAGACGTTTCTTGAATCAAAACACTTGATTTTATGTTCTTTGATTATCATGATGAACATGAACCCTAGATATCCAAACTCGAATCAAAACTTGAAATTGATTGAAATTGGTGATTGATTATGTGTTAGTATTCAAAATAGTGATATTTGTATGGATTGGTTTTGTTGAATTATGTCGTTTTGATCAAAACCTGAGACTTACTTATAATGGAAACTTTAATTTGTGGCTTTTGTAGAAATTGCATGATTTTGATGAAATTAATTGAATTGATGGTTCTAGGATGTTAGTTGATGCAAATGGATGAAAAACCATGTTTTGAACTTTTGGTTATGGCTCGGTTTTTGGGTACTTTCCATTAAAGAAAACTTTTTGGGTAAGTTAGTATATAGATGATGATTTATGCATGTTTGATGAGATGTAATGATTGTTATATGATGTTTAGAGCATAAGGATGAATTGGGAATAATCGAATTGTGAACAACGTTTCGTACGACCACGCTTGTTATTTATGGAAACTTTTGTGATATGATGTGATAAATGTTATATGTGATGTGTGTATAACTTGATATGATGGTTTGATTGATGTTTGATGTAGTGTGTTTTATAATCTTGAAATGGATTACACATGTGTAACGATGTCATACTTTCCAAAAATAGAAACTTTCCAAAAATAGATTTTTGACATGATATTGTATGTGAATCATTATTTGAGCTATTTGAGCATGACTAAACATAGTTTTACTTATTTGAATCACCAACGGGTCATCGGGTCAGTCGGGTCAACTTTGGTCAACAAAAGTCAACTTTGGTCAAAAAGTCAACTTTGTCAAACTTGTCAAACATTTCTCGAACACACTAACAATTTACGTTGTTTGGATACAACGGGGTTCATCATTTTTATTATGTACAAACACTCATGGACCTATATTTGTTAGGTAACGATTAGCTTTCAACTTATACATTTTAAGTTTTTTCCTACGCATCTAAGGTGGGTCTTTACAGCCCCACTTTTACTTACTTACCTTTAGGGGAGAAGCATGCAAACCATTTTTATTTATCTGGTTTTAGTATTATTGGTATATCGCCTATTACTGTGGTGCAAACATTATCACGTAAGTCCTTACACACTCGAACTGTTAATATCGAAATAACGAGGTAATTTTGAGTAATACTACTGGGTTTGACAAACTCCACCGGCGTTAGTCGTGCTAACTCGACTGGAGGTTGAACGGGTGTTTAATTGACCTAGACAGTTGCCATTGTTTTGTGATAAGACATGGCGGAAGGTAAAACAACTCACAAACAGTCAGCTTCGGTTCGAAACGCTAAGTACCTCGATATATAGGCTAGCTACCTATGGTATACCTTTGTTTACTTTTACCAAGCAAACGCTCAAACATATTTACTGATTTAAATCTGTGAACTCACCAACCTTGTGTTGACACACTTTAGCATGTCTTCTCGGGTTGCTGGCACGCTTAAGGCTAGGGTTGCATATTCTGAAGCTCATGCATCATCTTTATCATTTGAATGCAAGATCATTCACATTTACTACTTTAAATTGGGCGCTTTGGTTTGCGCATTTTGTTACTTATGGTTTTTCAAACGTTTACGCTTCCGCATTGATTAGACTGAAAACTGTATTTTACTCTGATTTACAGTCAAACACTTATTTTGAAAACGCATAGTGTTGTTTGATACAACTGTGTCTGAGATCCTGGTTTGTCTCGCATCTTACGGTAGAACCCCGCCGGTAGATTTTGAGGGTGTGACAAAAATTAACCTTTACCCTTATTTATACTAAAACTATAAAATTACATATTTACTCGTTTCTTAACATTTTTTTTCTTTTTCTAACTTTTGTGTTTGATGATTTTTACATTTTGATACTAATGGTTGTTAATTTTTTGTGTTCTAACCCATCTTGAACGAACCATACTGCATTATAGTGAATAAAAACATATTGTCAATAACATATAGTTTATTAAACCTCATTGAAAATTAATGAAAAAAGTCATCTTATGAATAAACTCGAACGGATTGCAAAATGAAATCCAAACAATTATAACTATTAAAATAATGAAGCACAATGGTGAAATAAAATCATAACGTCAAATCCCTACTGTTATTAATTACAGTCGAACAAAATAAACCCAGATTTTATAATCGAACGTAATATCAAAGAACAAATATTTGGAGCGATGGAAAACAAAGAAAAAAATTGCAAATCGAACTTGGTATTCACTTTCTTCCGGTTTGGAGCGACAAAAAGCAAAGTATAAATTGTGAAAAGGGTATATATGTTATTATGCAGAATTTTATTAAGGAAGATGATACATGTAATTAAAAGTTTAGGTTGGGTATATATATACTTGATGAATTTTGTAAGGGGATATATAGTTATCCCTTGTTTTAAGGCATGTGTCGTCCTATACTATTTTATTGAAGGATTTAGAGTACGTATTATGTACATCATATTGCCTTTGTGATCATAATTTATGCATGATTATTTTATACAAATTGGATCTATATATTTGGCCTTTTATCCAAAAATCCAACCTACTCATTTTAATACTTTTACATTGATAAAATGATAATTATCATGAGTGTAAGATCATTGTTTGTATTGTATAGGACTCGACAGATTTAATATCAACCGTCATTGTTGATCTCATTGATTGTTTCATAAAAATATTTAATTATACATAATCTTAAAATATAATTTTATAATTATTAAATCTTTATTATCTGTTATTTATAATTTTTAAATTTTCATTACTTACTATTTTACCAATAACCGATAACATTCAACTATTTTACCAATAACTGAGTATAATATTTTCAAAAAATAGTGTTTTACAACAACAAATTGTATTTATTTAACACATAATATTTGGATATATTTCAAACCAGTTACATAATTGCATAAACATAATATCAAGAGTCAAGACATATGATTGATGGTCACATGACTTGAATATAACAAGAACATAAATGAAACACTTCTTAAAACTTTTGATCGTCATGATGGGTTTCACTCTTCAAACCGGCCATAAATGAATTTAAGCTCATCGCAATCAAAACGGACACTATATATTGGCTGGTACGAGTGACTGTATGTTTACGATAGAGATCCTTGGAAGCCAGAAGCCTTATTTATTCTTGATTATTCATAGGTACGTACATTAATAATATAATGGAGTACAACCATAAGAACATCATATTACGTAGATATCAACTAGCTACTGAATGCTGAATGTTTTAGTTGCAGAGTCTTATGTACTTCTGCTACTTGTGACCACCACCATGACCTCCCCAGCATGCCCAACAGCCACCCACAGGCCCGGCGGTACCGCCACTACTACCAAATGAGGATCTTATCTTTTCTGCTCTATCATCCACCTCACCTGTATATGAAAGATATATTATCTAACAATTGATATATATGATCAAGGTCATCAATAAACAACTCTTGACGCGTGATATTATTGTTACTTACCTTTTCCTCGTGAGTTCGCGCATTGATGGTGGTCCTATCAAGGATTCTTGCAGAAGATGATATTAGTAGAAGTGCAAACATGACAGTCAACAAGACAGTTGTAAGCTCTTTGGGCTTCATTTTCTTACATTGAGAGTTGATGTTTGATCGGGTGTTACTAATTTATAGAGCAAGTGTGAGTATGTACACACACGTGGAACTTATATGACTTCAAATGAGTAATTAGGTATAAATCTAATATTTACTTTCGCGGTGTACATACGCACTATTGTCCAACTACTGTTCCATTTCATAACAAACACTAGGTTAAGGAGATATGTTATACAAGTTTTTTTTACATTAACAGTTTATTTCATGATCTCTTTGTAACATTTTATGATTCTAGTAATGAACTTTAATTCATTATAAGAAATAATTGGGGTTCATGACTCCACCAAATCCCGTTGATTGACCGTTGTTCTACGATGATTCTAGTGATGAATTATTGGCCACTCATATGTTTTTTAAACATAACGCACAGGTCCACTTATATGGGTCATTTTCATATTGTATACAAATTGTTGATATATTTGAAATAAACATATTGGCATACTGTATTTGATATCCAGAATTCATTCTTACCAACATAATCAGGGTGCACAACTCTTTGGACAATATGACGTTTTGACTTGACAGTAGATTTTGCTATAGATTAGACTTAGATTCCGAATTAGATTTTGCTAGATGCTAGAACAGCGTATGAGAAGGCTAATATTACGTTTATTTTTCACTTTTTCAGCATGATATTATTAAACTACTATTTGAATTCATCATTTATGAATGATTTTGTATTTCATGTAGTATAACAGTTTGTTGTGGAGATTGAATTATCCATCCGAGATTTTAAGCACACCATCAAAATACTTCGATATGAAAGTGAACGTACACGATTCAAATACTTCGATATCCAGAGGATTTCAAGCTAGAAGACCTACAATATTTTATTGAAGTCATAAATGATATGATTTCATATTTCACAAAGTATAACAGCTTATTGTACATATACAAGAAACTTTTAATGGTCTAATGGCACTTGTAATGGTTCACACGATTGCTATAGATGGAGGCAATGATTCTGATAACAAGTTTGAAAAGGCGTCATAATGATTTTGCAAGAACCACTTCAATAATTGATCCAATCAATGAGTGAAGTTTTGGCCCCTCTTCCTGTCTGTTAGTGCGACTTTAAGCACTACAGACCTTTTAATTGCATGAAGTTAGAAGATTGAGTTTTTCATAGCTACATGCTTGCTCTTAACTGTTCTAGTCAAACCAATGACAATAAACTCCAAAAGTTGGTAGGTTTCGGTAGTTTGACTCGTTTAGCACAAGCCTTTCATGTCACTACCTCATTGGGGCTTATGGGACTATATTCATGTATGCAATAGTAATGAAAGGAAGCCACTGACGCGCTAAACAACGATCGCCACATAAAAGGAATCACAATCTTCTGTTATGAAAAATACCTGCAAATCAGAAGATGGAGCTCACCTTGTTTCCTAGGGGTGGAACTAGGCATTCGGGTACGGGGTCAAGTGACCCCATTGATTTTTAAAACCCGTAGTGTAACGTATAATACCGAATTTTTTAGTGAACACATAGTTTTATAGGAAGTGAACCCATTAGTATATTAAAGTTTGACAATATCTCAAAAAGATGTTGCTAGTTCACTTGTAAATGCAAGTTTGTAGCCATGCGGGCCTAAAGCAAGATGAGGTCGCGAGTTCAAAACCTGCAACAACCTCCTTTTTCCCTTTTTATTTAAGTAAAATTACTAAAACACCCTTATTCCTATGCTCGACCTCTCACTTGAATTGTCTGCAATGCTGTCTAATGTGGTTGATAAACATAAATTGTGTCTGATACTCTTTTGCACACCAGTGTTTGTTAAAATGCCTTAAAAACAACTTAATTGACTTGTGTCTGATACTCTTTTTACCACTGATAAACCCTCTAATCAAGTTGATGACATCACCAAATTTGGTAAATTTAATCTATATATGTGTTTTTATTTATGTGATTGATGTCTTATTATTTGTTTTCAAATTGGTATAATGAATTTTAGGTGTCTAGATAGGTTTAAATTGGTTATAGTTATGTAATTATTTTAAAATGCAACCTTCTTGCAACCGATTAAACGGGTAACATTTCTACTTAATATTTCACTCTAATTCCCAATCTTGACAATCTTTATTTCATAATCTTGACTATCAATATATTCTTATGTGTATTTTGAGAATCCGGTCGTAATTACTTTGTTCTAGTTGTTTTGAAGTTATTAATAAAACATGCACGATGGTACTTCTAGATTGGAAATTTAGTGTTGAAAACCCGACCCGACCCAAAAATTATGACATTTAGTTGAGAGAAACCCGAGCATCAAAAAAGTGACCCCATTGGATAAAGTTTCTGGTTCCGCCACTGTTGTTTCCCTTTATCAACAGACGAATGACAATACGTCTTTTCTTCATTTGGTTGCAGACAACAGTTATCTTTGCATTACTCCCACTGCAAAACTAAAAAACCCATTTTAGTTGATGGTAACCACACTATAGATAGAGATGCATTACTCGCGGCCAAATCTTTGATGAAAGATGATCCTCAAGGTGTTATGAGCTTGTGCAATGGTTCTCTTCATTTCTGTCAATGGCAAGGTGTTACATGCAGCCAACTCCACAAAAAGGTCACTGTCTTGGATCTTTCTTCACAAGGTTTAGTGGGATCTTTGTCTCTTTGGACCAGAAACATGAGTTTTCTCAGGTATGTATAGCTGTAAAACAATTCTTTTGAAATACATATCACAAGCAGCTTATCAAACTGCTCAAACTTCAAAGTTCTTCACTTAGGGGTTAACAATTTTGTTAGTAGAATTTCGTAAGTTTGGTTCATTGACTCAAGAACCTCAAAAGACTTGCATTTCCTGAAAACGAGCTTGTCGGTACCATTCCACCTTCTGTTTACAACCTTTCAATGCTAGAATCTTTGTTTCTTGATAATAACCAACTTCATGGTGCTCTTGACAAAAATTTAGTTTTGTTGCAACCACGCATGCAACATTTATCTGTGTGTATTCAATTCTACAGAACCAAAATGTTTAGATGTCTCTAGAAACAAATTCAATGGAAAAATAATAATCAAAATGCTTAATTTGTTGAGATGGCACTTGGAAGCTGTGGATACTGGTAGCAACAACTTGAGAAGGAGTTTACCAAAATCTCTAGAAATTTGTCAACCAAACTCTATTTTCTTAGGCTTGCCTCAAACTTTATGTCAGGTAACCAGCCTTCAACATTCCTGATCTAACCACATTAGAGTTATCCTATAGTCAGTTCATAGGCACAATTCTTGCAAGTATTGGTAGGCTGCAATACCTTAGTAGGATATTTATCGTTTTTCATTTAACTTCATATGGGAAAGAATAATATGAATCTTTACACCAATTACTTTTGTCTTAATAATACCAGAGTTACTTTAGGATATAACTATTGGGTTCATATTCAAGGTTAAAATGCTTAGATTTTTTAAAATCTAAAAGGTAACTTGCTTGAAGTCAAAGTCAAAAACTTTCGTGCCTGTTCTCTTTTGCTCCCGTATACCAATCGATTCATGAATAGTGACTTCTTGTCAGCCGGGAGAGATCTAGACTAAGTTCGAGGCTTTGCCACTTTCTTTCTTTTGGCTTTTACCTAAGACTATTTGGTTTGATCTTTTGTCTCAACAGAACCCAGTTTAGGTTTCGACTTATTGAACTGAACCTCGACCCATGATCGTTTGTCAAAGATAATGACATTATATTGTTTCAATAACAATCCAACTTTTTAATAAAATGATTTAGGAGATTTTATAAATTACATGTGGCTTCACTTAAGATCTGTAAGGCCCCGCTCCCGAAAACCTCACAGTTAAACATTCACAGCACAATTTATAAAACATTTCATAACTTATCAAATATTGCAACGGAACTTAAATATCAAAAGTCATTCATTAGTTTAAAACCACTGTTACGAAGCAATACATATTTGTTAATAGTTACAAAAGATCATTAGTATGCATTACAAAACAACAATGTTATATTCATGAATAGATGTCAGCCTTGTCCCGACGAGTAGCCTCCACAAGTGCCATCCTCAGCAATATTACCTGTCAACTGAAAAAGCATAAAAGTCAGCTTTGCTAAGTGAGTTCTAGTTTTAAAATCATAAAAATATCTTGATAGATTTGTATACAAAATACTTAAAATAAAATGTATCTTATCTTTCTTTCGGATGTGATCACACATCATACATACAAATCATATCCATTACATCATCACAATTCTCTTTCTTGCTTATTTATTATTATCTTTCACTGTCGATATGAACCAAAGTGCTATTCGCCCATATAATGCGCATAAACCTGGTACTGGGACTTGAAGTCTATAAATAGACTCCATCCGTGGTGCACATATGCCGACTCCAGTACCGAGGCAGCAACAGTGGTCCCCTCAATCTTAAAAATTGACCCTGTGTACATCCTTTGGGTTAGCTAAACCGTACACAGTTGAGCTAACAACAACATGGTCGTGCACCTCCTGTAAATTTTTACTTGCAAGTCTTTCATTCTTTATGATCATAGACAACCCACGTAAAGTCACATGTTAATATTATAATAGGCACATAAGGGCAGCTCACAACATGCATAAGATAATCAGATACAAGCACCAAGTCAACTATGATCAAACCCTAATTTTTTATCTTCCAAAATTCCAGAAAATTCCTTAAGTCTCAAAGAAATGCGGGTGAACAAAACCAATGCGGGTGAACAACTTGCAAATGCGGGTGAACACTTGGTAATTATTGCGCATGAATAAAAAGAAATGCTGATGGACACTGTAGCAAATGCGCATGTATAAAAAGAAATGCTGATGTACACTTAGGCTGAATTTAGGGAAATGCAGGTAAACAACTGCAAATGCGGGTGAACAAAAGTAAATGCGGGTGAACACTTAGGTTGAATTAAGGCAAATGCGGGTGAACAACTGCAAATGTGGGTGAACAAAACACTTAGGCAATTATCACAGTGTAAATGCGGATGAACCATCAGACCTGTAAATGAGACTTATGATATAAACAGTTTTAAAACCTCATTTTTATACATTCTTAACATAGATCTATCATACTAAACTCTTAGAACAAGCTTACAACCTCATAGAACATAAAAGTTCATACACATACATACACAGTTATCATACATAACGGTTGTAAAACATTTTAAATGCATTTTCAGCCCCAAAGAAGTTTAAAAACATAGAACCGGGGTCATAGAACTCACCTAGTGTAGCAAACAAGCAAAACTCCCCCGAACCTGCTTGTACACGAGTTCAAACACCTAAAAAAGCAAAACAACCAACCAAAACACATACAACACTTAGAAATCGGTTTCTAAGGTTGAAACCCCAAAGAAACCGAACCAATTAATCACAAAACCGAAAGTGTTATGGGCGGCCATACCACTTTTGCATTAAAATATAGAATTTGGTACTTTTTACACTTTTCACCCTTCAACTTTGGCTTTTGTCTACTTTATTCAAGATTCTTTTCTTCTTTTGCATTTTGGCCCTTATAAAAAAAAATTCGGGTGTTACAAGTCTACCCCCTTAAAGAGGTTTCGTTCCCGAAACCTGTCATTCTTCAAATAACTGAGGGTAGTGTTGCCTCATTTCTTCTTCGGTCTCCCACGTAGACTCGGAACCCTTTCGATGTTTTCACTGTACCCGCACAAGTGGAACCGCTTTATTTCTCAACCTCGTCTCCTTTCGGTCGATGATTGCCACTGGTTGCTCCACATAATTGAGCCGTTCATCCACTTCAATATCATCCATTGGTACAATCATATCTTCGTCGGCTAAGCATTTTCTTAGATGAGATACATGGAATGTCAGGTGAATCTCACTTAACTCATCGGACTCAACTTGCCCCTCTTTCGGAATCGAATGATCCCTTTCCAAGGCGAGACCTTTAACATGACTTTATAAGTTTGGAACATGTAAAGTAGGATTAAGGACTGATGTGACCGATGAGAAGTCAGCTAAAGGATAGGAATCCACCTGGCATATGGTCAAGACTGACATCCTGGCATAGTTTCTTTAAAGATAGTTAAAGTTATCGTATTTGATGTATTTATTGATTTATGCAATGTTTTAAGAACTTGTGTTTCTGATGTTTAAATCCAACTATAAGGTTGTCAGGAATCAAGGCCTTACATATTGGTATCAGAGCCATAGTCGATGTCTAAACTTAAACTAAGAACGGGACCGATTAAGGGATGCCAATACCAGTAATGCCAAGAAGGTAAAGTTAAGGTATAAGTTTGGAACATGTAAAGTAGGATTACGGACTGATGTGACTGATGAGAAGTTAGCTAAAGGATAGGAATCCACCTAGCATATGGTCAAGACTGACATCCTGGCATAGTTTCCTTAAAGATAGTTAAAGTTATCATAGTTGATGTATTTATTGATTTATGCAATGTTTTAAGAATTTGTGTTTCTGATGTCTAAATCTAACTATAAGGTTGTCTGGAATTAAGGCCTTACAAATTGGTATCAGAGCCATAGTCGATGTCTAAACTTAAACTAAGAACGGGACCGATTAAGGGATGCCAATACCAGTAATGCCAAGAAGGTAAAGTTAAGGTATAAGTTTGGAACTTGTAAAGTAGGATTAAAGACTGATGTGACTGATGAGAAGTTAGCTAAAGGATGTTCATACCGTATCTTCAAGGGGTGCTAATACGTATCCAGGGTAAGGAAGTGGAGCAATTAATTAAAGAAGTGCATTACCTCTCTTTTAGGGATATAAATCTAGTAGTAGTCTTTTTATGTTTCTGTCTTGTGTTTTAAGTACTTTGAACTGAGATTATCACCTTGTTTTAGGAGAGCATACCCTTCTCGAATTGGGTACACTATCTGTTTACTTCCGTTTATCTAGTAATCTATAGCCGACTTTTGTGTTTCTATCAATTGGTTCCATTGCCGGAAATTTAGAGATGGCACCCACCACGCGCAACAACACTGAAGGCAACGGTTCTCATCCAGACCCCATTTCTACTTAGTTGGCAGCTATAGCTGCCCGATTGGAATCATTTGAGTCACTCAAAGAAGATGTCGCAGCCTTAAAGTCCCAACGCTAGAAATCCGGTGGTGGTTTGGGGCGTTTTGAGGATGACGAATCTTCTTCGAGGCAGATCTTCCATCGACCGTCAACCAAAATTGTTTTTCCAGCCTACAGCAATGGCGATCCTCAAGGCTGGATACTGAAGGCCGAGAAGTATTTCCGGTATTATAATATTCTGGATGAAGACAAAGTCGATGTGGTTTCTATGCATCTCGAGGGAAAGGCTCTAGATCTCTACTCTTGGCTGTCTGCATATCAATCAATTGCCTTTTGGGAAGACCTGATCCGTGCACTGCAAAAGAATTTTGGTCCAACCAAGTTTCAAACCCAGACAAGCACTTATGCAGCATCAAACAAACAGGGATGGTAGGGGAGTATCATTAGGAATTTGCCAAGCGGTCTGCGCAAGTGTCGAATTGGCCTGATCATTGCTTGCTTGTGGTGTTTTTGAATGAGCTGAAAGAGAAATTGAAGTCGAAAGTTCGCATTCATGAGTCTAGCAATAGAATATGAAACAAAGCTAGGGCGGGCGCGAATTAGCAAGGGTTCTGCCATTAATACAAGCAACAAATCTGATCAAGAAGATACAAACAAGGCTGCCCAATCTGCATCGTCGTTACCGGACCATCAGAAACCTACCGTTCGTATTTTTGAATTTGAAACACAGTCCAGGTTCAGTAAACGGGAATGTTTTTTGCTGAGGAGAGAAATATGGACCAAGTCATCGTTGTAATTTTCAGCTTTTGATGGCCAATGATGAGATCGGTTGTCCTGAAAACATAGCACCCAAAGTAACTGTGGTCGAGCAGGAGACTATAGCTGAAATCAGCCTTCATGCTATTTTAGGGAAGTCACCAACACCTAACCTTACCCTTACCTTACCCTTCATGGAACCATTAATGAACATGAGGTCCTCATTCTGGTTGACAGTGGTTCTACACACAATTTTATTACTAACTCTCTGGTTAAGAAAATGCAGATCCCAACTGAATCAATGTCTTCGTTTGGCGTACGGATTGGCAACGAGGATATAATAAGTTGTCATCAAATTTGCAAGGATGTGGTGTTGAAAATCAAGGATCTTCAAATCATCCAAGACTTTTACCCGTTCTCTTTACTATTGTAGGACAAGAATATAAGTTCCAAGGGGTATCACCAGGAGTTTTAAATTCAACCATGTTTTAACATCTAACCATCAAACCATTCAAGGAACAAGTGGTCGAGAGGGCACACCTATTTTCCCTTACCCGACTTGAGGACAAGTCGTGTCTCCGGGGCCGAAGAATTGATGGGAGAGTGGTTCGGCCATACCCAGGTCCGACCTAAATCCAGAGCAGGTAGTCGACCAAGGGTGATAGGATAGTGGTTCAAGGCTGTTCTTGGTCAAACAAGAGTAAGGTGATTGTGTGTTAGTGGGGAAGTGGAGAAATTAATTAAAGAAGTGCAGTACCTCAAATTTAGGGATATAAATTTAATAGTAGTCTTTTTATGGGTGGTGTCATTGCCACTCTTAACCTCCCTGGCCAGTATGGGTGGTGCCATTGCCACTCTTCAGTGGGTATCTGAAACAGAGACGATGATTGAGATTAGTGAGTGCAGAGTTGATCAAGCTGTAAAGTTCGCAACTCACTCATTTGTTGACGAAGCTATACATTGGAGGAATACCATCAAGCAAACCAAAGGCCCCCGTGAGTTTAGGAATCTGAAGTGGAATGACCTGAAGGAATTGGGATTTAAGACTGGGAGTTTGACGCACACGCAGTACACATCTCACTTTAATGAGATGGCCAGGTTTGTGCCTCATCTGAGATGAAGTGTTTACTAATCCAGTATCGGTATAGTATGCCTCATTGGCCACTCCACTAGTGGCTCGGCTTTATCCTAGAAGCTACTGTTTCCACCTCTCTAGGCTTCGCTCTCGCTCATGACCGGTATATGATCTATCTACGTAGTGATCGGCCTTCTAAAAGCTTCGCCAGAAGCGACTAGTCGCTTCCCGAATTCCCCTTTCCTTCGCTACTAGGAGAGTCGTTAACTTGCTTGCATTCTAGAAACGGTAGCTTCCGCGCCGTTTCTGTCTACTGAAAGGGATGTGAGCGTAGGGTTTAACTTCGAAGGTTAAGACGTATGTTAAGACTATTGGGCCGAAATTTTTTGAGTATTTGGTGGAATTGGGTGGGATAATTTACGATGATGTGATTGTTGATTAACCGATTGAGGACTTGGGGAAGAAAAGTTAGTCCGGAGGAGTGAAGAGAGAAAGGAATGAGAGGTCTGCAGTTAAGACCAATAAAATGAAAGTGTAATCATCCGGAGAGTGCCGAAAATGTGGAAGGAAACATGCTGGAAAATACAGGCTCGGTTCAAGCCTGTGTACCGATGTGGAAAGATCGAGCACCTCTCCAAGAATTTCCCTAATCTGATAAAGTGCTACAACTATGGCAAATCGGGACACTACAACCAGTATGTAAAGAGGCAAAAGTGGTTGACTCGAGCAAAGGGAAGGAGACAGAGAAGAAGAAGAGAGCTAGTGAAAAACCAAGGGCCAAAGCTAGGGCTTTCACGATGACGCAGAAAGAGGCCAGAGCTGAACCTGACGTGTTCTTAGGTATGTTTCTGGTTAACAACATACTTGCTTCTATTCTTTTCATTCTGGTGCAAGTAAAAGTTTCATAACTGCTACTTTCTATGATTCGATAAACGGTAAGGCTAAAGAGATAGAACATGTATTTAAGGTAGAAACTGCTATTAGAAATACTACCAAGATTACCGAAGCCATAGAGGATTGCAACAGAGAATTGAAAGGTCATAGATTCCCATCTAAAGAATTGAAAGGTCATAGATTTCCATCTAGATTGTTTGTTATGACTCTATGAGGATTCGATGATTCGATGATGTGCTGGGTATGAATTGATTAGCCGTCTACGAGGCTAATATAGTTACCGGAGAAAGATGATTCGAATGAAACAAAACAATTTAGGCATCAATTTGCTTAGCCAAAAAGATGATCCTAGAGAGTTTTCTAGATGGTTTTAGTGATTTTAAGAGATTGATCAATACCTAAAAGGTGATGTGCGCGTACAAACTTCTTGAAACCTTTTTTTGTATTTGGCCATCAATTTGCTTAGCCAAAAAGTGTGACAACCTTCAATATGAATCTTGACAATATTTCTCACGTACATTATTTCATTTATTGTATTGACTTGTTTGTAAAATAGCTTAAATAAAGGATCAGGTAGGTCAAATGGATCTTAAGTGAACCAAAGTGCATTTCATAAAACCTCCTAAATCATTTTATTTAAAAAGTTGAATTGTTATTGAAACAATATAATCTGTGTCATTATATTTGACAAACTATTTTTTAAACAACTTTAAAAATTATGGACAATAAACTAAAAAGTTATCCACTTTAAACATATGTAAGTGTTTTGGATCAACTTATCCATTTTGACTCCTAGACTTTAAACTAAAAAGTTAACACACACCCCCATTAACAATGGCTATTGGGGTTTAACATTGCACATAACTAAAACAAAACGAGAAGTGAATAAAACTGACCTTTGTAAGTTTGATCAAGCAATTGAAAACCAAATCTGAAAACTCCATATATCTTGTACCAAAAGACTCATTTGAATATTTGATATTAGAATGTCATCTAGATGGATATGATCCCATGATTTTATGTGATTGATCAATACCACAAAGATGATATCCGCTCAACATCATCCTGCATTTACAAACAGGTTAATACAAAAAATAAATATGTTCTCACTTAGAGGAATGGGATCAAGGTCAACCTTATATATTGTACTTTAAAGAAGCTACTAAAAATGAGAAAGCCTTCCTTGGAACCCTTTTATCTATAAAGCCAAAGTAAAAGCTCTATAATCAGACCCACTGTAATCAGGCTATAACCTGTTCTGCTAATGACAGCATGAGCAAACTGTTTATTTTGTTGAGAATATATATAAACACAAGAATTACAGAACAGTTGGTAAATCACATGCATGAGTATGTTGAGAACATATTTACAAAAATCATACTAACATTGAACGTCTATGTAAAAGCTCTGTAACATGACCTTCTTAGGAGAGCCATATGTAATGATATCTAAAGCTTCATTTTGGTCAATAGGATCAATCACACCTCCAAATGACCATGTGAGGTTCATAAGAACTCTCTTTTGATGTAAGTGACAACTTTACGGTATAACTTCAAGATTGCAACTAATTACTTAATGCAATTTATGTAATCATTTTGACCTGCTATGCAAAGTACAACCAATTTTTTGAAAACCAAAAAGGAAAAAGATTTATGAATTCCCATACATTCCAATACAAACACATAGGCACACATGTAATGAGATCAAACAAGAACTTAACAAGTAAATCTAATTAATCATAAAACCAAGCAAGATATGAGCCCAACTAGAGATAAGAGTAAAACACTAATAGGAGTTGCACACCTTATATTCCAAGTAGGCTTAGCAGCACCTATGACATTAACAAGCTCACCCTCCAACTTTCTGATAAGAGAAAGAAACAAATATCAGATGAAGAAACAAATATTAGATTCCTATAAACAAAAACAGGTAGTTGAAGCAATCAAAACTGATCACTATACGACACAATATAGGTGTACCTAGAAAGAGAGGCTTTGACTGATTTCTTGAACAAAATTGAAATTCGGATACTATTCAAACTATTGTATAAAAAGATTAGTTCTATTAATATACACAGTTTAAAACAAAGGAATCCCATACACCATAATATAGCGGTACGCCATATATCCTACTCTTGCCAACCGACTATAAAGAGAAGCATAAAAGCAAAAATTAAATAAAAAAACTAGCAGGGATGTAGCCATAATATAATAGGATGGTATACCTTTGCTATTGCTGCCAACACAAAAAATGCAGCATCCCTGACTTCAGGTGTCTCATCATTGAGACACTACAATAATCAAAGAAGTTTTAATAAACTGTTAATAATGTATATTGAACAAGAGATTAACCAAATTTCTTTAGAAATTAAACCCAAATCAAATGTCCAACAATCTATATTATAATAGCAACAAATTCACCAACCTCCATGCATATGGGGAAAAAGTCCTTGTGCAGTTTAAGAATGACTGCCTTGTTGCCCGTTTCAATCCAATGGGTTACCCCTTTTATGTCAACAGATGCACAAGTGGAAGTTTATTTGTGACGGCTACTTCAGAACCTGTTATATACCATTACAGCCAAATATTGGGGTGTTAATACATAACAAGTCATGGATAAGAAAGCAATGTGTCACGGAGTGATTCCCAAACTCTGGTGCGGCACTTAGTTACCGTACTAAGTCAGCCTTGATCTCGACCAGATCACCAAGTTAGCAGCGATTCAACGACTTCTAGAGATTGCAAGAACGATCACAAGAAAGCTTGAAAGAAAGAACACTTGTATTGCTTGTACAAGGAAGCTTGATTACAACACTTGTGTGGTGGTTTGGAATGATCCTATTACCACCTATTTATACTTGTTCTAAGTATCTAGATTATTCTAATCTAGAACTATCTTAGTGCTAAATATCTTAGATATTTGTATGTTAATATCTAAGATATTTTACAAGGAAATTTCTAGGCTAATCATCTAGATTTTTTCTATGGTTAAATCTAGGTATTTCTTGAGATATTTTAGAGTAAGCCTTGAATCTTTGAAGCTTGCTTGAAAATTCTGGAATCCCGAGCATTGTGGCTTGAAATATATGCGGTGCGTGACATTCTCCCCCACCTAAGCTCGCGACGTCCTCGTCGTGCTCTCCTCATGGTATTTGTTGATCTCATCTTTGAACTGCCATAGTGTATCCTCTAGTTCCCAGCTGACCTCACTGTCTGGCATGTTCTTCCACTTGATCAAATATTCCTTGTACCGATCTGATAGAATTTCAACAACCTCTCGATCAAAAATGTAACCACAGCGGTTGGTGCTCGTTTGGATATCCCTCTCTCTAAGTCTTCCGTGTCTTCATGGTATGGCTTAAGAAAACTCACATGAAAGACGGGGTGTATTTTTAGCTTGGGCGGTAGTTGGAGGCGGTAAGAAACTCTGCCTACTCGTGCGATTACCGGGAAAGGACCTTCGTACTTCCTCACCAGTCCCTTGTGCACACTTCGCAATGACTTGAATTGTTGGGGTAATAGCTTTACCATGACTCGGTCCCCAAAATGGAACTCGACGTGCCTTCTCTTATTGTCGGCCCATTTCTTCATCTTTTTAGCCGCCTTACTAAGTGAAGCTCGTGCTAAATCCGCCTGCTCATGCCACTCTTTAATTGCCTTGAAAGCAGCAGAGCTACTTCCATTATAAGAGGCGGCTAGGGAGTTTGGAGTTGGTGGTTGTTAGGGATCCGGGTGTAGATCGACACACAAACACAATCAAACGGCGAGAGAAAATAATAATAAAGATGAACACGCGAGATTTAACGTGGTTCGGTCGATGTGACCTACGTCCACGGGCTGCAACCAGGATACTATTTTATTGCTTTCTGCCTCACTCGTGAGGAATTACAAGTACAATGACACAATATAAATAGAGAAAATTAGGGTTTACAACGTAATCCCTAAGAAAACCCTAATGGGCTAAAATTAAATGAAAACGGACCAGGTCTTTAATTTAATTAACCTGCCACTGAGTTGTCTTTTAACCCGAGCCCAAGTCAAGACTCCACAAACCCAACAATCTCCCACTTAGAGGCTTGATCATCTTCAAAATGCCTTCCGATATGAACACTTGTACCTCTTGTAATCTTCCTCGTCTTCCTGGTTGCAGCGGCCTTCTCATCAGTTAACCTGAAGGCCCGTTAAAGCTCCCCCGAGCTTCAACATATCAGTCACGGCTGTATCTGCCACTGACCTGTTCTCCGTCCCTATCGGCTCCCACTGAAACAAGCTGCCAGATCCTGGAACACCCTGAGAACAAACACTCTCCATATTCAGCAAGTAATCATCTGGAGAGATTTTATTAGATGGAATATTAGTTCTTTTAATCCACTGTCGTCTAGGAACTATATTCCAAGCACAACCTGTGCTCCCACTGCCATGAAATCCTTTAACTGGTGTTTCTGAACTCTTCCATGCACATTCATTCTGAATCTTTCTTGTGACTCTAGGTTTCTTACTTGCAAAGCAAACCTTCTTCTGCCCACGAGATTCTGTGAACTGGACTTTGATATTTTTCTGAACTGGAACATCACTTCCTTTAGATGGTAAACTAACCATATACAATGAACCCATTTTCTTTCCACGAGCAATGACAAGATTCCCTTTAAGAACTTTCCACTGCTTATTCCCGAACTTAACCTCATGTCCCTGTTCATCCAACTGAACGACAGAAATCAACTGTTTCTTCAAATCAGGAATCACCCTGACATCTTTCAAAGTCCATGAACCAGCTGAGGTAACTAAATCCATGTCACCCATGCCCGTAACATCAAGAACATCATTGTTCGCTAGTCTTACCTTACCAAAATCGCCTTCTTTTAGATTCTGCAATGCTTCGCTACTGTGGGTAGCATGAAACGAAGCTCCAGAATCCATGACCCAGGAATCCACACTGCTCTCCACGCTACAAATTAAAGCATCATCGTCTGAGTAGTCTGCTGCAGTGTTAACTTCTTTTTGATCATTCGGACACTGATTCCTGAAGTGTCCCACCTATTTACAGTTCCAACAAGTCATATTATTTCGAGCCCTAGACTGACTCCTTTTCCTGTTCTTGCTCCCACTACCTCTGTTATTCTTTCTTCCTCTGCCAACATTCAGTAATTCACTTGATGATTCACCTGAATTTCTTCGTCTGGTGTCTTCACCCATAATAATATCTCGAACCCCATTTAAAGTGAACGTGCTGGTGGAACTAGTAATCGCTGTAACAGTACCAGCCCAGCTATCAGGCAATGATGATAACAGTAGTAGAGCCTGAACCTCATCCTCAATTTGATGCCAACTGACCCAAGTCTTGACAAAATCGAGTTCAAGTTGTTAATGTGCACTAAAATTGAACTTCCCTCTTTCATCTTTGTATTAACCAGCTCTCGAATCAAGAAAACTTTATTTGCTGCCGAAGGCTTCTCATACATATTAGCTAACGCATCCATGATACCTTTTGCTGTAGTTTCCTTCAGAATGTTGAATGCAACATCCTTTGTCAGCGACAACCTAATAACCGCCTTGGCCTTTTTATCCAAAGTTTCCCATTCAGCTGGTTTCATATTTTCTGGTTTCTCACCCAAAACAGCATCCAAGTCTTTCTGAACAAGCAAATCCTCCATTTGCATTTTCCACCAACCAAAATCGTTTCCATTAAACTTCTCAATCTGAAGTTTCCCGCTCTCAGCCATTATCCCAGACCACAGATGCTTAACAGTCGAGTCGGAACTGAGTTTTGAAATGCAGCACACAATCAAACTACCCAGTAAGTTTGATAGGAAACCCTAATTTGACAGAACAGAATGGCGACAGCAGAGTGGCGGCGGCGGCAGAACAGCGGCGGCGGCAGAACGACGGCGGCGGGACAACGGCGGCGGCGGCAAAACGGCGGTGGCGGAACAGCGGCGGCGGCAGCGGATGCCGATTCTTGAAAACCTATATCGATACTTCTCTCGCGATTCGTGTTTCTTGCGTGTGTAACGAGCCAAAGCTCTGATACCACTTGTTAGGGATCCGGGTGTAGATCGACACACAAACACAATCAAACGGCGAGAGAAAATAATAATAAAGATGAACACGCGAGATTTAACGTGGTTCGGTCGATGTGACCTACGTCCACGGGCTGCAACCAGGATACTATTTTATTGCTTTCTGCCTCACTAGTGAGGAATTACAAGTACAATGACACAATATAAATAGAGAAAATTAGGGTTTACAACTTAATCCCTAAGAAAACCCTAATGGGCTAAAATTAAATGAAAACGGGCCAGGTCTTTAATTTGATTAATCTGCCACTGAGTTGTCTTTTAACCCGAGCCCAAGTCAAGACTCCACAAACCCAACAGTGGTTGTGTGATGACTATCTCAAAAGGGCTCTTGCTAGTTGCCTCACTTCGTTGCATATTGTAAGAGAATTGTGCCACGTCGAGGAGCTTTGCCCAATCACGTTGGTTGGCACTCACATAATGTCGAAGGTACAGCTCTAGCAATGCGTTGACCCTCTCGGTTTGTCCATCGGTTTGTGGGTGGAAGCTTGTCGAGAAATTCAGACTTGTCCTGCAATCTTGAACAACTCGGACCAGAATTTACCTGTGAAACGAGGGTCGCGATCACTAACGATGACTTGGGGAATGCCCCAATATTCACCACATGCTTGAAGAATAACCTTGCTTTCTCAGCTGCCGTTACGTCGGCTAGTGCGGGAATGAACGTTCCATACTTGGAAAATCGATCCACCACCACGATTATGCTCCCATTTCCTTCTGACTTCGGTAGGCAAGTGATAAAATCCATTGAGACACTTTCCCATGGGTGATTGGGTGTGGTAGTGGTTCTAGTAGTCCCCTGGCTGGCGTTGCTCAATCTTGTCTTGTTGACAGACTAAGCAGATTCTTACGTATGTTTCAACATCATCCTTCATTTGGGGCCAATAAAAAGTACCTTCGATAAGTGCCAATGTCCGCTTTATTCCGGGATGACCGGCCCATCTTGAGTCATGACACTCTTCATAATTGTGCGCCTTAGATCACCCATCTAGGCACAAAGAGCCGGTCTCCGGTGGTAATAACAAGTCTCCCTTTAACCAAAACCGTCTAGTCTTCCCGTCACGAGCTAAAAAGACTAGGTGTTTGGCAAAGGAATCTTGTTCTAAGCCTTCTTGATTTTGTCTTGGATGTCGAATGAAGGCCTTGTGATGGTAGCAAAACTCGGCTTTGCGACTTAAGGCATCGACCACCAAGTTAGCTTTCCCCGATTTGTATTCCAAAACATAGTCAAATTCGGCGAGGAAATCTTGCCACCTAGCTTGCTTTGGCTTAACTTCTTTTGTGTTTGAAAATAGCTAGTGGCAACATTATCGGTTTTTATAACAAACCTGAACCCGAGAAGATAATGTCGCCATGTCCGTAGGCAATGGATGATGGCCGTCATCTCTTTTTCTTGCACCTTATTATTCTTCTCGGTGTCGTTTAGTTTGCGGCTCTCGAATGTGATCGGATGTCCCTCCTGCATAAGTACTCCACCAATTGCAAAGTTCGATGCGTCGGTGTGTAGCTCAAATGGCTTTGACATCGGGTAGTCGCAGAACTGGTTCAGTCATGATGGCCTTTTTAATTCATCGAAGGCCCTTTGGCACTGTTCGTCCCATTTCCAGGCCTTATTTTTCTTTAGTAAGTCGGTCAGGGGGGCTGCTTTCGCGGAGTAGCCATGATGAAACGTCGGTAGTAATTGACCAACCCGAGGAATGATCGTAACTCTGGAACCTGGTCGGTGCTTCCCACCCTTGAATGGCTTTTACTTTGGAGGTGTCCATCATGAGTCGTCCCTCCCTGATCTGATGTCCCAAGAATTCAACTTCCTCTTGGGCGAACGAGCATTTTTCCAGCTTGACATATAACTTGTTCTCACGTAGTACTGGAATACTTGTCGCAAGTGTGCCACATGATCTTCCAACGTGTGGCTATACACCACAATATCGTCCAGGTATACAGAAATGGATGGAAGAGTTTGTTCATGAGCTTGCAAAAGGTGGCTGGTGCATTGGTTAGGCCGAACGGCATTACTAGGAACTCATATGATCTATACCTTGTAATGCATGTAGTCTTAGCTTCATCCCCTTTGCAATCTAACTTGATAGTACCTGATCGCAGTCCAACTTTGAAAAGTACTTCGTGTTGCCAAGTTGGTCAAATAGATCGGCGATCATGGAATTGGGTACTTATTCTTTATTGATCTTGTTTAGGGCCCGGTAATCGATACACATGCGAAGTGAGCCGTCCTTCTTCTGAAACAATACGGGGCACCATAAGGGCTTTTGAGGGACGAATGTAACCTGCATTCAGCAATTCTTTAAGTTGCTTACGTAACTCCTCCAACTCTGGCGGTGGCATACGATATGAGGCCCTGGCTGGGGGTTTTGACCCTGGTTCCAGCTCTATTGGTGGTCAACCTCTCTCGTGGAGGCAGTTTCCTTGGTAGTTCTGTTGGCATGACATCCTTGTATTCTTCAAGTACGTCCCGAATTACTTTCGGTACGTCTTCCTTGACGATCACCTTGTTATCCACCTTTGTTACTGCTAAGTAACATGGCTCCTTCTTGTTGTATCCTTTCTTGAATTGTATGGCTGAAAGGGTCTTAGGTCCACTCCTTGACCCCCGCGCCGTGCTCACCATACAAGTCCTTCCCTCGTCAAGGATACACAAGGAGTTAACAAATGGCATAGGGAAGGCTCGTACCTTGTCAAAGAACTCCATGCCGAGAACTACTTTGAAGTCGTCCATCTCTACTATTGTGAAGTTGATCGGCCCCGACCATGCTCCAATCTTCACTTGAAACTTGCCTCCCCGTGTATTGGTGTGGCATTGGTGTTAACAGTTTTCATTGTACCACCGCCTTTGACAAAGCTAACGCCGAGTCGTTGGGCCTCTCTGACGGTCATGAAGTTATGAGAAGCTCCGGTATCCACGAGGGCCCATACTTGATTGCCCTTGATGGTGGCATGTACATATTGTAGTCCTTTGCTTGGCACTGCCCGATCCTCTACTCTTGCTTTGATTGCACTTAGCACTTGCATTGACCCCTACTCCTCCTTCATCATGGCAACCTTCCTCCCTCGCGATCATAGCATGCAGGCTCGATTTTTTTGGACAGTCCCGAGCTTTGTGCGGTCCATCACATATGAAACACTTGTAATCTAACGCAAGTGGTTTCTTTTCTCTGGACTTCCAATGGGGCAGTTGTTTACGTGCAGCATTGTCTTTTGTTTGGGCTGATTTATCTCCCCCACCTTTCTCGTGGTTACTCTTCGATCCTTGGGTCTAGGATCCTTCGGTTGTAGTCGATTAGTCCTCGGCTACAGCGATGGCCGAAGAGAGATCCTGAACACCACGTCGTTCCAATTCCGTCTTGCCCATGGTTGTAGTCCATCGGAAAGTAGAACGGGAGTCCTTATCAGACATATCCGGAATCTCAAGGACAAGAGTAGTAAACTCTTGATGTAGTCCTTGATGGTGCCGATTTGTTTCAGTTTACGTAACCGACTCCTTGCTTCATTTTCAGTGTTTTCCAGATAGAATTGTTTCTTTAATTCCTTAATGAAATCAGCCCAAGTGTCAAGAGTGCACATACCTCTTCCGATCTCTCCATGTTTTCGTCGCCACCACAATCCCGCGGTATCCTTCAAGTAAAGCGTGGTTGCCTTGATCTGGTAGCATCATCGGTGATGTTCACGCCATCGAAGTAACGTTCCATCTCTCATAGAAAGTTGTCTACAGCCCTTGCCTCTCGTTTGCCAACGAAGGGTGTTGGTTTAGAGACTTCGATCCTTGGTGTGAAATTGACGATGTTGCCTCCTGCTGTGACCACGGCTTTGCTGCAATCATTTACCTTTGCTTCCAAACCGATAAGGCTGCGGTGCGTGTCTGCTGAAAGCTCATCCATGTCTTTTGGACATGTTTGAGAAAATCCTTGGTAGCCTCCTTGACTGCATCGTTTATCATGATCTTCACTTCTCCACAAAGCATTTCGATGGCAGCCCTAAGGTCCTCCCTAAGTTCGGTGAACTTGGTCTCCAAGCTTTCGATTTGTTGTAGCTGGGCATCAACTTGGGTTCCTAGACTTGTCATTGCTGACTCCAATTCAGCAACTCGTTTCTCTAGGGTCTTATCTTTTGATGCCCCACGACTCTTCTTGCTTCCATGGGGAGTACCTTCCCGACCACGATTCTCTTCCCCTCCAGCAACGCTTGTGACACCCATCTTCTCTGACAGTGAATCGACGTGCGCTGATACCACTTGTCATGGGTGATTCCCAAACTCTCGTGCGGCACTTAGTTACCGTACTAAGTCATCCGGATCTCGACTAGATCACCACTTAGCAGCGCGATCAACGACTCTAGAGATTGCAAGAACGATCACAAGAAGCTTGTAAAAAACTTGTATTGCTTGTACAAGATGATTACAACACTAATGATCCTATTACTATTTATACTTGTTCTTAGTGTTAAATATCTTAGATATTTGTATGTTAATATCTAAGATATTTTAGAAGAAATTTCTAGGCTAATCATCTAGATTTTTTCTATGGTTAAATCTAGGTATTTCTTGAGATATTTTAGAGTAAGCCTTGAATCTTTGAAGCTTGCTTGAAATTCTGGAATCCCGAGCAGTGGCTTGAAATATATACGATGCGTGACAAATGGTGTACTTCTATATATACATAAACATAAATGTTAGTGAATTTTCTTTAAATTTTTAAATTAAAGAAGTATAGACCCTACCTTCAACAATATAAGGAAGAGTCACACATCCAGCCTTGTGAACTGCCTGGAAAGTATTAGTCAATGCTTCTGTCATGGTAGGTTTCTTTTCTTTCAATTTTTCCTATAAAACGCAAAAGTTCTTGTATAATTGGAAGTATAAAATAATGATTTGCACAGGATAACACTAGATTAATAGATTAGACCTCCATTGTAAATGATTATATAAACATTATTCAAGCAAAGGGTTAGCAAGCAACTATAACAAGACATTGGTGTAAGAAGATGTTATCTGCGAGACGGCCACCAACTAGTTGCTCTAAAGATCTAAAAACATGATTACGTGTACACTTACAAGTGAACACACGGAGCATAAGCGTGAACTTGCGGAAAAACTAGTCCTTAATCCCAGTGCAAGATTGACTATGATTCGACTAATCTACAGCAACAACAATATTTACATCTGTAATAAGCTGCACATAGAAGTAATTGCACAAAGCAGATTTATAAACTTGCTTCCCATAGTAGAAACTAAAATCCAGGATGTTAGGTGGATTTAGACATGGACTCTGAATACCTTCGCAGAGTACATCAAAATCTGTAAAATCTCCAGGAACAATCCTGTTTGTTGAAGCAAGCTAGTCAATTGAGCAACTGCCTCTTTCCATTCAGACCACTTAGTAGCTTATGGAATAAGGAATAAACAAAATATGACCTTTATCTAATATATAAATTATAACAGACATATAAGCAAACGTACTAATTTCACAAAACAGAGATATGAAGCACCGACCTCTCCATCCCAAATCCCGACTTCTTTTAAAAGTGTTAAGATACCAACGGGGTAAAAAGCTTGTATTCATCCATTCCTTGAAGAACTGCCACAAAATATTGTCAGTATATGTGTTTAAGATAATTAAAATCAACATACAACCATAAGCCTAGCATCTACTATAATATTTCATACACCCATAGAAACAGTCATCTGTATGTGTTTCCAACTACTAAATGGGCCCTGTAACTTCGCTTTTATCAGCAACGCCGTTTTGACAAAAAACTAAAAGTAAACATCCAGATTCATCATAGATTAATCTTAAAATTCCTTTAATAACCTATGAAAATCCATCTATATGCAACTTTGAAAAAAACAAGTTTCATGCTCTCATTTAGAACCAACTACCATTGACCATTTATGTATGTTCATAATCATCTTCATTAATACTTTATAATGAACTAAAATAACTTTTTCATCAACAAAAACAAACAAAGCCATTTAAGCATAAGTAAGTTGTGATATATTTGTATGAAAAAAACTTAAGTAATATGAAGCAATTCGTTAAGGTTGATGACATACTCTCAGCAGCAGATTCTTCCGCTGGACCAGAGCCAAAAGCCTCAGCTACAGCTTCCTGTTCTGGTTCCTTGTCTTGCTTATATATAGTAAGAGTAGAAAATTTATTCATCGCTATAATCTAAATTACTATAAAAATACACATTAATTACTGATAAATCAAGAAACTAAGAGAGATATGGGCACAATGCAACACTAAGCCAACTAGAAATAGGACTAAGATGTCTAAAGAAGCACAAACCTTATGTTCTGAGTAGGCTTAGCAACCCCTGTGACATTGCCTAGCTCAGCCTCCAATTCTTTGTACATCAACAAAAAATGAAAAGTCAGAAAAGAACATAAACAAGATGTGGAAGCAATAGTAAATCATAAAATTACCATTGTAACCCACAATTTCTCAAAGAGTAAGGACATAACAGGGTCTACCAATCCAACAACAAAGCTCAAGAGTTAGCCCTTTAGATGAAGCATGAACTCTTTGATCATGATGATTAAAAAGTTATGGAAGCGTCTTTAATATTCTCTTTAGGGGCAGAATCTTTGAAACAATTTTACTGATTATTGGCAAAAACAGTTTCAATGTTATAAATGACAAAAAATAAACGTAAATAAAAACCTTATAAAGCTTAAAGGCAATATAATCAATCACAACCCTTAATGCTTGAAACATGAAATCTATGGCAGGAACAACAGCTTTCGCAACATATTACATATTGTGATGCTAATGTTCATGAATATGATGAAGGTTAGGCCCTATCCTATCTAAAATACACATTTGTTAGTGATGTTCATTAATATAAACATTTTTAGGGTCAAATTCAGACACACCTCTTCAAATTAACGTATGAACCACAATTCTCACTTTCACCCCGCAAGAAGAAACATATGAAAACTAGAAAATGCTTAGATATTCTTAATAATGAAAGATAACAAAAACGAATAAGTGACTTTAGAGCATACCTTGTTAGAATCCTTGACATTTAGAAAAGCCTACTGGATGTTAATATCTTTAAGTAACATTTTAGGCTCTGATTTGAGGCCTCAGCTGAAACCATTCTCCTGATCACAAAACCAAAGAAAATAATGCAGTGTCTGTTTTATAGATCGATATAAAACATAAAGGTTAGTCGCTATATTATACCGAAGATATAGATTTGTCTAGTTGAAATTGGTCTAGTGTTCTGGTAATGCACCATGTGACTTCAATTCTTCAAGAACACATCCTAATGAAGGTCCTTGGATATCTCTTTCATTCTCCATGACCTACAATGAATGTTAACATCAGTTAAGAAAAGATTATGGAGCATGATACACATACTTGTAATAAGTAGTAGCATTCTTACACGACCATGAAGATGCACCCATTATCCTAATATCGAGTCTTATGTAAAAGCTCTAACATGGCATGCTTAGGAGAGCAAAATGTAATGATATCTAAAGCTTATTTATAGTGTAGGGTCAATTACACCTCCAAACGACCATGTAAGGTTTACGGGGACAAGAAAAAAGGACAAACAAAGAAAACAAAACTTTCTAACAACCTGCTAAAAACTAGATATGGATGAGAAACTTCTCCAATTCGCTCATGACTTCATGAGCAATACCAGAACCGTGTTAAAAGAGATTACTAAATGCATATAATAAAATACAAGAGAACTATGATATTATTGTCTATTTGTGTGGCATAAAGTCAAACTATATAAGACTTAACACAGGATAAACCACAAAACTAAATTTAAAATGATGTTGAATGTATAATTAAGTAAGAAGCAAGGAACAGCATGGTGAAAAAGAGGAGTACGGCAATGTTTTACCCTAAGCCCTCACAGGCACCTAAAGCAGCACTTGTTTCACATGGCTTCCCCTCTTTTCTTTTCTTCCACTTCTCAAGCTTACAGAAAACAAGAAAAGCAAAGTAGGATGACAGTTATTCACAAAGAAAAAGAAAAATAGGGTTACATAAACAGGTATATAACATGCCTTACACTTAAATCTATCATCTAGCATGCTTCTTTGGGCTTCAGTCAGCTTCCTGCACGATGTCATCACCTAACATAATAATAATAAAAAATAAACTACGAACCACAATTCTCTCTTTATCATCAATCAATCAAAAGGAGTATTCCTTATTCTTTCGGTAAGTGATAAATATAAAACATAAACAATACAACAAAAAACGTAGAAATAAGATAGATGAATATCAAGGCGAGTATCAGCAACCCAAGAATCCAAACTAACATCAGAGGATTGGACTTAATTACCTCACATTGCTCTTCTACGGCACTGACAATTAGGGCATCCAGGCGCCTTATCGATCATCTTACAGAAAACTTCCTGATCGTTCGACCACACCTCACGAGAATATCAAAGCAATAACCAAGGTTAAACCCGACGACATCTAAATAAAACCCTAATAGGTAAAGAAATGACAAACCTGTTTCAGAGATGTTGAGAAAATGCATGCGATGGAGTCATCTTTACGATCAAATCCAACTCTTAAACTTCGAAGATGGAGGATGAACAAAAGGATGGTTATGGCGGTATATAAAAAGGAAGAGACGGAGATTTGAGAGATTATTACAAGATTTGGAAATCGGGATTTTAATGATTATAGCATAGATTCTCTAAATTAAGCCGTTATAACTTTAGTTACGCCTTTTGGAGTTTTCTTCCCGAAATAATCTTGATGGAAATTTTATTTATTAAAATGAATGTTTGAAAAATATTTATCAAAAACAGATGTTTTCTAAAATCTTCTTCTTTCTCTATTTAAAAAGAATTTTTAAACAAAAATATGCTTAGAAAAACATAAGGAAAAATGTCATAGTTTTTGTTATCTACTGCCAGAAAACATTTAAAAAAAAATTTATATTAATATTTTGTCTTTTAGCGTTTAATTAAGTCTTCCAAAAATTTTTTAATAATTATTTTTAGTTTTTAAATTCACTTCTAAAAATATATTGTGAACTTAGATCAAAATTTTTAAATCCAATTTAATTATTGAAATTCAATAAAAAAACTTTAAATAAATAATTAATAAATAAGTTCCTTACTAAAAGTTTTTGAAACTCAAAATAAACTTAAAGTATTCAAACTTTGTTCCTCATTTTAATATGTGTAGATGCCCTATATTATAAAAGATTGTTGTAAGTGGTTGTGAGTAAATAAAAAAATATTTATGGGGATTCTACACGTGTTTTCTCATATGTGGAGAAACACGGTACAACCTCTGTAAATTTTTTTATATTTTGAAATTGGTTGTGAGTGAATAATAGAGAAAATGTAATAATAAAGCTATAAAAAAAATATTATTTAATTGAAAACGAGAAATAAAATATAATGGTTTTTAATGTAATTATAGGGTTGGGGATAGGGAATGAACTGTGAATGCTCTCGTAATAACAACTTATCTTAAAAGTAATATTTTAAATTTATTTTTAAATTAAAGTAACAAAATCAAAACTACCTTAAACTTCATATCAAATACCATTTATATTACTGCAACTCCTAACAAAATCAATGAATCAATGAATATCAAATAAATTAGAACTTTTTTTAATTTTAAAGGGTTCTTTATAGCCAAAAGATATTTAATTATTAAATCATTTTAAATTTGAAGAAAGTTTTTTCTGTTAGAAAAGAATAGGAAAACTAAATTCAAAGCCTGAGTCAAATTTTTAGAATAAAAAAGTCATCAAAATTTTTTGCAGTGATTAATTAATTGGGAAAAATGCTTTACCACATTTTACTTATGTTTTGTTGATGAACATTTTTTAAATAGAAAAGTTTTTTATCCAATACGATTAGAAGTGAGAAATTTTTTTTAAAACACATATTTTGGTAAATATTTTCAGAATCACCCATTTTGATAAATAATTTTTCCACCAAAACTTTTTTTAAAAAAAAACTCCGTGTTTTAGGCTTAAACATCACCAACCAATAGTAATCAAACTTTATTAATTTACAGGACATGGATAATTAATTAATTAAAACTTTTGTCGCCATCCACCTGTTGATGAAGGATGTTTCGAAAGCAGTCTAAAAAAGACCATGAAGTCAGGTTTAACCCATTACCAATAAAAAAGACACGTATATTAGTTAATTACCAGTTAAAACAAACCTAGATTATTACCAATTATGAAAGTTCATTTCTTTATTACCAAACACGATTAACTAGTATCAAGCCCCGTACGTTGCAGCGGAGGGCGTAAAACCGTGTCAAGTGCCACCAATGACAGACAACCGCAAGTGAACACCAACACCGAAAAAGCTCGTATTAAGAAGGAAATAAAAACGAAGAGAATAAAATCAAACAAAAAGTAAGTGTAAAAACGTTAAACCACGTAAGCGAAACGCAAAACATATAAAACAAGAAGTAAGACAATCTAGAACCAGCGCATTGCGACATGGTCGTTAAACTACAAAAATAAGAGTAAAATGTTAAATCAAACACACGTATTGCGGTGTGTTACTCGCAAAATTTAGACGGAAAAGCAAAACAAAAAATTATATAATATGAAAAGTATGAGGGATCAAAGATGAAAATAAAAAAAATATATTAGGGTTAAATTGTAAAATATGTAAAAGTAGTAAGTTAAAATAAAAAAAAAAATTAAAGTTTAAGAAAAAGACAAAGGTGTGTACAACCCACTAAACACATAATACAATACAACCCAGTAAACATACCAAAGTGGTAATTAGTATTATATAAATGGTTGTGAAGACGATATCTTAAGATGTTAAATGAGTTCATTTGTTTTGACGGTTGTTGTGACGATTGTTGCATTTTTTTCAAAATTAGTTCATGTTTTTTCAAATGAAGACGGTGATTACATTGTAGTGTGGAGAATAGAGAATTGATAGAGTAACATTAGGTATGATAAAGAACAGTAAAAAGAGCGACTATACGTGAATTAAGGGTGTATTAAGGATTAAACGAAAAACTTGGAGCCACCTACTAAAATTTATTTGTTCCATAAACGCCAAAAAATTGCTCATGTAGTCATGTTATAAACTTTGTATTTATGTCGCCTTAAATTATGGTTATACAAAATCATTTATGGACCATGTCTATTAAATCTATAAATGATCATGTTTATCTCGCCAAGTTGGTATATTAAAAAAAATAAAAATAACATGACTATCTTAGATTTTATCAATTCTTAAACCTTTAAACTTAAATTAAAATCACTTTATAAATTCATTGTTTTTTAAAAAAAAAATACTCATGTCATAACATTTGTATTTAATTTGTATTCAAGGCCGTGTGTATGCCTTATTGAACAAGCGTGTGCGTGGGTATGCCACCTCAACCGTCATGGGCTTGGAACGCCACCCCCTTAGGGCTTAGGGGCATGGTTATAGGTGTTGGGCTTATGGGTGACCATGATTACAAACATTGGTAAGTGTGTTGGTGTGCATGTTAAATTTTATTAAAAATAAAAATAAACATTCTATTTTTTTAACTTAAAAGGATTTAATTTTTTTATCTTGCTAAGTACAAATTTAAAATTTCCAAACCGGCAATATTTAAGAGCCTCCTAAGGGCGAGCAAAGTCAGTTATGGGTTAATTTTGACCTCTTCCATAACCAACCAGTTAACAGTCATTTTTAATTAACTTAAGTTAATCAAAGTTATTACATATGCAGTTACTTTTGGGTACATTTCATATGACTTTTTTCGACTTCAGGTATTATATATATTTATATTATATGGTTAAATGACGTAATTTTGAATGACCATTAATTAACGCTTTGTTTTAAATCATTTAGTTACAATATATATATATATATAATTAAGTCCCTAAAATATAGCAGCATATTTAATGCGGTGATAGACTCCATATTTAAAAGTAATAAAATCTCAAATAACTTTTTTTATAGATCTAAAGTTCATTTTAGTTTGGTTATGAGACGTCAATATATCATTAACCATAATCATAACTAATCTATTGATTAATCATAAACCCTTAACCATAACCGTTGGTTATATCAATTTTCACTTAATTTTTTCCGGTTAACAGTCAGTTATGGTCAAGGTTTGCACACCCCAAGTAGATCTAGAGGTTGAAGCCACTAAATCATAGTAGACTTGTTCATATGAGTTTATTTGGGCCCAAAAAGCTCTTTGTATTTTATTTTCGACTAGTATTAAGGCACCGGCATTGTAGCGGGACGTAAAACTATAAAAAAACTAACATCGAAATGTTGTCAATGATCCAGGTGTCGAATGAGAAGTTGATAACATACATAACTTCATATAATAAAGACACTGTATCTTGTACTTTATTGATATCACTTAAAAGTTAAAACATTATATTAAAAATACTAAACAACGCACTATGACGAATGTGTAAAGTCAGGAAAAAAAAAATAACTTATCACTACGAATCCTCATGTTGAGGGGTGTCGATGACATATGTTACACTATATAAGAAAAACAAAACCAAACGTCATTCAAAACTTCATATAAAAAAATAAAACCTTCGTAGTCCCATGCGTTGCAGCAAGCCTGTTGATGATATACGAAACCTTATGTAAAAACGAGGTCGTCAAAGATTTTATACATCGAAACATTATTAAAAATAAGCACGTCGTAATGGAAAAACAAAACGTTGATAACAATAAGCACAAATTTGAATTTTATAAAAATAATGTTCTGAAATTGTAGGAAGAAAAAAGTAAACTATAAAAAATCGTGTCGTTGAATAAGCTTTGTCAGCTTGTACGTTCGTGATTTGATGATCTGTACATTATGACACACAACTTCATTTTAAATGATATTTACATCTAAACATGAATAAAATTAAGTATGTCGCAATAGTATAAATGAAATTTTTTATAAAAAATTAAAATTTAACAATCGTTAAAGAAAAGTTTAAAAAATAATAAAAATAATGAGTGAGCCAAAAGACATATAAATAAGAATAGAATATAAAGTGTACCTATAACTAGATTTTAAGGGGTCAAATAGTAAGATTTTAAAGTTAAAAGTGTAAATTAGATCCATATGAAATAAGGTCTAAGAGTTAACTAAATTACTATGTTTTCATTATTATGTGCATTGAGTACTTGTACTTAATGCACACTTTGTCTTTTAAAGTATCTGTCATTCTCACATTGAGAGTTGATGTTCAAGTGATTCTATTTTATAGAGACGAGTGTGAGCGTGTATACATACCAGAACATGTATTACTTCTAATACATAATTAGGTTTCAAATCTGACACTACTTTTATGCTTTGTGCCTTTGTTCAACATGCACATGTGCTATTGTCTTTTACCACTCATGTCTTTTAAACTTAATGCACGGGTCCACTCATATGGGTCATTTTCATATATTGTATACAAATTGTAGATATATTTGAAATAAACATACTGGCACATTGAATTTGATTTCAAGGATTCGTTCTTACCAACATATGTACTCACGGCGCCCAACTCTTTATCAATCCATGACAACGCAACGTTACCATCGTGTAGATTTTATAATTCGTAATGGCCTGGATATCTCTATAAATCGTAATGTCGGATATCTTTGTTAATCATCGTAAGCGATAATTATATTTCAACGCATATACAGATCTTTTTTCTACATAGGCCTATTGGCAACCGTCCATGTTGACAAGTTGTGAATGTCAAAAAGTTACCTTTTATACCTTTGCAATTACTTATAAATTTTTGTAATATTATAAGATTTAAAACTCAATAAATTAGAACCCAAAAAACAACAAATTAATTAAAAAAACAACAATATCTTGTGAAACAAAACAACAACATATCGTGAAATCAACAACTTGCGCATCATTAACAATTGAGCATTAGTGGTGTATTCTTTCATGTTATCTCTTTGAATTATCTGATTGAATTTTAAATAACAAGTTTGAAAAGGAGTCATAATTATTGTGCTAGAACGACTTCAATAATTGAGGAACGAGTTCAAAGATTCGTGACCCCGCCAAAGTGCCACCTCTTGACCTCAATTCGACGATGAAATCACTGATTGATTGTTGTCCCCTCTTCCAATCTGTCATTGTGACTTTAAGCACTGAAGTCCTTTTCAATACATGTAAGTCAGAAGATTGAGTTTGTCGTAACTACATGCATGTTCTTAACCGTTGTTCTAGTCAAACCAATGGCAATAAACTCCAATAAGTTTTTGGCATATTGACTTATTTAGCCCATCCCTTTCATGTCAGTGCCTCAATGGGGCTTACGAGACTATATTTATGTATGCAATAGTCATGAATGGAAGCCACTTGTACGTACTAAACAACCATCGCCACATAAAAGGAATCATAATCTTTTGTTAGAAAACATTCTTGCAAAAAAAAAAAAAAAAAAAACCCTATTTGGTTCAAGTAAGAAGGAGCTAACCTTGTTACCCTTCGTCCACAGACAAATGACACTACGTCTTTTCTTCATTTAGTTGCATATTGCAGTTATCTTTGCATTACTCCCCAATGCAGAACTAAAAATAACCAGTTTAGATGGTTATAACAACACTATAGATAGAGATGCATTACTCGCGATCAAATCTTTGATGAAAGATGATCCTCAAGGTGTTACGCGCTCGTGGAATGGTTCTTTTAATTTTTGCCAATGGCAAGGTGTTACATGTAGTCGACACCACCAACGGGTCACTGTCTTGGATCTTTCTTCACAAGGTTTAGTGGGATCTCTGTCTCCTTGGATTGGAAACATGAGTTTTCTCAGGTATGTTTGGCTGCAAAACAATTCTCTTAGTGGAGAGATCCCTACACAATTGGGTCATTTGTTTCGATTACAAGAATTACGCCTCAATAACAATTCTTTGAAATGAATATCCCAAGTAGCTTATCAAACTGTTCAAACCTTGAAATTCTTCACTTAGGGGTCAATAATTTGGTTGGTAGAGTTCCACATGAGTTTAATTCATTGACAATGCTCAAAGTGTTTATTATACACAAGAACAATCTAACAGGTGGAATTCCATCATTCATTGCAAATTTCACATCCCTAGAAACCTTCTCACTTGGTGGTTGTCACTTGGGTGGCATCATTCCTGATGTCTTCCATCATCTCAAGAACCTCAAAAGACTTGCATTTCCGAAAACGAGCTTGTTGGTACCATTCCACCTTCTGTTTATAACCTTTCAATGCTAGAATCTTTGTTTCTTGATGATAACCAACTTCATGGTACTCTTGACACAAATTCAGTTTTGTTGCAACCGCGTATGCAACAACTATCTGTGCCAGATAACCAATTTACAGGTCCACTTCATGCATCAATTTTCAATTCTACAGAACTACAATGTCTAGATATCTCTAGAAACAAATTCAGTGGAAAAATAGTAATCAATCCACCAAATGTTTGTAAATTTGTTGAGATGGCACTTGGTTTTAACAGTTTTGGAAGTGGGGAGAGTGATGACATGGACTTCATCGACGTGTTGTCGAACTGCAGCTACTTGGAAACATTGGATGTTGGTAGCAACAACTTGAGAGGGATTTTACCGAAATCTCTAGAAAATTTGTCTACCAAACTCTATTTCCTTAGGCTTGCCTCAAACTTTATATCAGGTAACCTACCTTCATCAATAGGTAACCTTTCGGGTCTAACCACATTAGATTTATCCTTTAATCAGTTCATAGGCACAGTTCCTGTAAGTATTGGTAGTCTGCAATACCTCGGTAGGCTAGACCTTAAAGGAAACCATTTTGTAGGGAGCATTCCAGGCACTATAGGAAATTTATCATTGTTAATTGAACTTCATATGGGAATGAATAATATGAATGGCACCATACCCTCAAGTTTAGGGAACTGCAAGAAGTTGATAGCGTTAACAATTGAACAAAACCACCTTCATGGAGTCATACCTAGAAATCTTTTTAAACTCTCTTCGCTTTCCATTATCCTGAATTTGGGTGGTAATCATTTATCAGGACACCTTCCCTTTGATTTTGGTAACGAACTTAAAAACTTAAATGAACTTATTCTAGCTGAAAATCGTCTGTCGGGTGAATTTCCAAGTAGCATTGGTAGCTGCAGCAGCCTTCAAAGTTTAGACATAGGAGGCAACTTCTTTCATGGGTCTCTCCCAACATCAATGGGTTCTTTGAGAGCCCTCCAAAACTTTGATGTATCATGCAACAACTTCACGGGTCAGATTCCAGGTTTCTTGGAACAAATTTCTTTGCAGAATCTTAACTTATCATTTAACGATTTTAAAGGACGTGTAAGCAGCAAAGGTGTGTTTGCAAATGTAAGTGCGATAAGTATCAAAGGAAACAATGGGCTTTGTGGGGGCATACCTGAACTGAATTTACCAAAATGCAGCACGAATCACTCAAATGGAAGAAATAAGTTGAGTCTTGTTGTTATATTGGTCATTGGTTTAGTGGTGATTCTATTTTGTGCCGCTGTAGTTTCATTTGTTTTCTATTATTGGCTAAAGAGGAAAGATAAAGATCGACATGATACATCCAACACCATACTCAAGATGCCCCTAACTAAGGTTTCTTATAAAATGCTCTATGATGCAACAAGCGGGTTTTCTATAAACAATGTGATTGGCAAGGGTAGTTTTGCATCTGTTTATAAAGGTGATCTTGGTTCGGATGTCGGGGTTGTTGCTGTAAAAGTTCTAAATCTTCATCACCAAGGAGGTTCTAAGAGTTTCATCTCTGAGTGCAAAGCATTAACCAACACTCGACACAGAAACCTCGTCAAGGTTATAACTTGTTGCAGTAGTTCTGATTTTGAAGGTAATGATTTCAAAGCTTTTGTTTATGAGTTCATGCCTAATGGAAACCTAGACAAATGGCTGCATTCAAACGAGAGGAGAGAATATAAACAAAATAAGCTTCTCCGACTTACTCTTCTTCAAAGAGTATGCATCGCGTTAGATGTAGCTAATGCACTTGATTATCTTCACAACCACAATGGTAGGAGCATTGTACACTGTGATTTGAAACCGAGTAACATTCTACTTGATGAAGATATGGTTGCACATGTTGGTGATTTCGGGCTGTCAAGGAATCTTCACTTTGAACCCCTAAACACATATGATAGCAGCTCGATTGGAGTTAGAGGGACCATCGGCTACGCATCTCCAGGTATGGTTCATTGATTTTATTGTTCGATGTTTTTTGAAAAATATTATTATTTTTCTTCTAATGCAAAAGCTGGTCACTGCAGAATATGGAATTGGTGGCAAAGTGTCAACAAGTGGAGACATTTATAGTTATGGTATTCTTTTGTTGGAGATAGTGACGAGTAAAAGGCCTACAGATCCCATGTTCAAAGAGGGGCTCAACCTTCACAACTATGCTAGCGCAGCCATGGGTGATCGAGTGCAGGAGATTTGTGATCCATTACTTCTAAGGAATGATTGCAGTGATCCTGCAGAATCAACCAACCGTACAGAGCAAGAAACGGTTTTTATGAGAAATGAAGCTTGTTTGCGCGTGATGCTTGAACTTGGAGTCGCGTGTTCCATGGAGTTACCACAAAATCGGTTGGATATATGTAGTGTGATCCAGGAGCTTAACTTGATGAAGGATATTATGTTAGACACTTCAACATATTAATTTTGTTATACTTCTAGAATTTTATAGATTTCGAATAAGCAACGAAGATGTCTAAAATGTCTATATGTACAACAGGCTATACAAAGCTACAAAGTACTTGATATTATCTACAGAATAATGCTTGTTTTCTATGAGGTTGGTGAATCACATTTCTTCAGAATAAAGGTTTCTCTTACACCGATCCATCAGAAATGAGATTGAGGATCCTTTAAAATAGCACGACCTGATAAAGAACCAATTAAATCAAGAGAAAATGCAGGTCATTGGCTCTCGATACGTGGAAGCAGAAAGCTAAATCCTGAGTTTTCACGAATTAAAGGAGGTGGCTCGATATCTGAGATATCTATCTGATCCATTGATTTTGATATATCATCAACTGAAAACGGAATGCTGCATAATAAAAGTAAATAAAACATGGGAAAACAGAACAACTTAACTCCCATTAAATAGGGCTAATACATAGCAGAATGCAACTAACCTGGAATCATCATCCAACAGGAAAGAATTGCTTACGACGTTTTCTTCAGTCATCAACACTCTCATGCTGGATATAACCTGATTAATGATGACATTAAGGCGTTCAAAGAAACCAATCTAATCTTTAAGAAGATGATTTAAAATTAAATTGAGAAATTAAATAGAAAAAGAAAAACATACGTCGGCGGAGACACTTTGCGTTCCATACTTGTCATCCCAGTACATTGTACTGATCCGATACAACTGTTGTAGACTAAGAATCTGTAGAACAAAATTAAAATGTGTGACGATAGAAGAAGTATCATTGTGTTGTAACCTAAGAAACTATATCACTCACTGGGCAGAGATCATGACTTATTTCATCCAGCGTTTTCTTTGGCTTTTGATGCATAACCTAAATGGGATCACAGATTCTTGTAAAAGAAATACATTAAGGTTTAAATCTGTAATGAAGTGTGATGAAAAGGATACGTTACCAGAAATTCAATGGCCTGTCTTATATGCTTCAGTTCATCCCAGGCTGAACCTGCATACTGCAGTTCTCCAGTTTAGCAAATAAAAAAAAAAAGCAAAATAAAATGTGAGATCACTCTGAATATACCTCATCAGTTGCGTTGTAACACCAGTGTTGTATTTCAGCCAATCCTGCTTTCACATACTCACCATTACTAAACGAACAGCACTCTCGCCTCAAAAGTAAGCTGCATCGTGAAGTAGAACTAATAAACAACAGACAGACGTTGTACGTGTGTATTGGCATTTAAAAAAGAGGTATACCTGTTAAATAGCTGAACGTTAACAAATGAGAATATTTGTGTGTAAACTTTACGCACCAAGAACGGCGGTACCTAATAATATTTTGAAGTTAGTAGAAAAATAAAGAATAAAAGATAATATAAACACAAGTTCCACTAACATGATTTGTTTTTAAAATAACTAAGAAACTTCCAAGACTCTTAACAATTCCTTCCCAGTGAGCAATTAAGGTTTGCTGAGCTGTACTAGAAACCGAACGTGATGATCCCTTTGCTAGGCTCGCTCTAGAAATTCTCGGTGCCTTTAATTTAACATACCAAATAGCAAACGTTAACTTCCAACAGAAAAAAGGTTAAATAATTTGATATTTTACCTGAATGCACATCACTAGCAATGGAGATATTTCTTTTTTCAAATTATCGCGTATCATTCCATATATTTTTTCAACATATGCTGTAAGCTGCTGCTTAAAAAGCAAAGCTGGATACTTGGCTTCCACTTTGCTAAACCCATCAACTCCATTACTCAGGTTTCCATTTGCATAGGCAAGATCAATCCCACGTGGGGTCCCACGAAAACTCTATGAAAGCAATAAGAAAAAAATTGAAAACAGTTATGACATTAAATTCCAATTAACAAAACAAAATTTGTAAAGTTACAGATGTCATCCTCCCAAAAAGAGCAGCTGATGATCGACGACGTGCACCAATTCCAGAGGCGGCCCCACTTGCTTTCAACGTGCGTTGAAGTAAAAGCAAAAGAGTAGAAGCATTGGACAACCAATAGGCCAATACATCGTTATTATCCTGCTTTTTCTTTTTATAAATAAATTATGAACAAGAATTAGAACAAAACTATTGATAAAAAAAGATGTATTTTATCGTAATGGAAAATAATTAAACCTCAATTGCATTGCCTATGATTTGGATAATACGATCAAACACACGGGTCTTTTCAACTTCAAAAGTTCTCCATTGCAGAAGGCATTTGTAAATAATACAAGCTGCTATAGGTCTGTTTCCTGCAAACCCTAGATGCTGTGTAATGCATCTGAGAAGCAATTCTTGATTTTCATTTTGTTTTTCATCAAGTGAGTTTTGTGGGATGTCATCTATTTCTGTAAGATCCCGTTGGCCCACTGAAGGGCTATATGGATCCTAAAACAACAAAACATGTAACTAAATATATAAAAGCAGAGAGATGAAAACTCGAACACCACGATGTAAATTAGGATACCTGAGATGACTTTGTATCTACAATTAAAGTACCACTATCATTCCTCTGCAAAAATAAAAGATCAAACATGTATAAGACAACTTAGTGTTGTCATATGCAAATTTGATAAAATTTAATAAAAAATTTGAAAATACCTGCATAATAGATCTGGAGCGACCCGAGAGGAACTTATTAGGTGCCATGGAGACCGCTTGATGGCGAAACACTTTGTTCTCTGATTCTAAGTTGTTTAACTTCTCTTCCAGCCTGGGGAAATATGAACATGCTAAACATGTAGCTTATAGAAACTGTAAGTTAATTAAAAGAAATGAAAAAACCTGCTCATGGATTCCTGTAATTGAACAACTTTCTTTTCCGTTTCTTCCAACTTCTTGCATCTTTCTTCACAATATTCTTCAAGATCATCAGCACGTTTCTTTTCTGACTGCCACATAGCCTGTAAGGGCAACAAGGTAAACAAAAAAGTGCAACTTGAATTTAATCTCACATATAAGGGTTATTATTAATATAAACGATGTACCTTAAAGTTGTTAACTTGTTCATTTAACGATTCAACTTTCTTAGTATCTTCAATAACAATCTCTTTTTCTTCAACAGCCGCATGTACTTCATCGATAGCTTTTTTGGCCGCTTCTCTTTCTTTAACCATCATTGCATTTGCTTCATCAAGTTTTCTTTGCAAAGCTTCTAAAGAATCTTGATATTTTATCAACTCTTGTGCTTTTGCTTCTTCCAAATCAGTCTGGACATATTAGAACATGTATAATGTATATTGTAACTTAAATATCTTATGATTTTACATAACTAGATATAAGAAAATTATATTACTCTTAAACGTTTCTCCAGTTGTAAACGCCATGTAAGTTCTTCCAATTGTTTCTCAAGTTTATCTTTTGCTTCTTTAAGTGCACCAGTTTCTTGTGCAGCCTGCAGAAAAAGTAAAACATGTATCTCAATATTATGGTTAAATTCATACAAACAAGAACATGATACTAATTATTACAGTAAGCATCAAACTTACCCTTTTAAGTTCTCTTAGCTCTCTCCTTGCAACCCTTCCCCGCCACCGGCATTGCGTAACTATGGATCCTTTCTTTAGCCTTTTATAATATGCAGAATTCTTATGGCAACGCCACCGAGTCTAAGCAGATGAAAACGCTTAGAAATGTTCAAACCTGTGTGTTTTTCTTTTTAAATCTTTAAATAATTAACCTGAATTTTAATTGCAGCGTTAGTCTCTTTTCTGTGTCTGAATATTTTACGAGCCTCAATGGCACGAAAACTTGTTTGGATTGTAAGAACCGACACCCGAAGTCGAGTATAGGCTACCCAAGCATGCCATTTACGCACATGTTTTTCAATTTTTATAGCAGCTGCAATCCTTTTTAATTCTTCAAACTTTTTACAAGCCAATCTACCTAAACTCCCAAGAATTTAAACATTAAAACACAAGAATTTAATTTTTTTTTCTGGTTAACATTTGATGATGTTAAGAATACTCTGGAAGCTCACCTCTACAAAAAGATTGCAAGAAAAGTGAAGCCTTGCGTAATGCAATAAACTGTTCATGAGCAATATGAGTTCTTATACTTCTTTGAATTATTGCTGCTGCACCGCCAAGTACCTCAGCTCTCAGTGCATCTAACTCTGCCATCTGTCCAGCTCTCAAGAATACCTTTGTTTTACCAATCTGTATAAAAAAGGTTTGCAGTCAACCAAAGCTGGAAATATAAAAAAAATGTACTAATATATAATGAACTCTGTGATTACCTGAAAGCCACTGAGCCCCGTCTTCTCCAAGATCCTTGCACATACCATCTTTTCATCAAAGTTGCTTCATAGACATGAAAAAATGTCAGAATATATAAAAAACCACAGTCAAGAGAAATAATATGATCAAGATATAATATAATCCACCTTCCTGCCATGGCTTCTGGTGCAAGAAGTCCAAATCTGTTTATGAATTCAAAGAAAGCACGACGGGTAGGATAACCAGCACAGCTGATTCGGATTGCCTCTAAAACACCTAAGAGTGGAAGAATTAGTCACAAAAATGGAATATAATATATAAAAATAATTATCTTATATACTTACGCCACAACGCAATTGTTGCAAGATGTTGACATTTTCAAATATGGAAGGTTTCAGTTTATTGTTTGGCTTTACACATCTAACATAATGAGGCTCTGTAGCATTTAGTGTTTCCATCAATTGTTGCAATTGAAGCTGCACCAGCATGCATAGTTACACATCAGCATACAGTATGCATGCATACTTACACATCAGCATACAGCATCACAATGATTTCAGTAAAGATACCTTAAAACGGGAACCAATTGAAGAAAATTTAGAGGATTTGGAGGACTCTTCAGCTACCGGTGGGAAAAGCCCGGCCACAAAGGAACATTTGGAAACACTCAACAAGTCTTGGTGTTCAGGGACCACATAATCTTTGTTTTTGTCAAGAAACTGTTCAGATTGATATTGAACCTAACAAAACATAATACTTTAGTTTTAAACAAATAATGAACATGGTTTAGATAAAAATGCATACCTCTCCAGCATAATGAGCGATTGTGAAATCTGTGCGTGACAACTTGGGCTTTATAAAACGTTTGTGATTTTTGAATGTCTGATAAAGCTTGTTTGAGAACGTCTCATGTGTTGACTTTGGGAACATACTAAAAAATAAACACAACTTCATATTATATAATTTATATAGAAAAAGAAATCTTCAATCTGCACTTTAATTATAACTCTTGTCAAGAAAAGAAATGAAGAAATATAGAAAAAATAAGTTAAGGAGCATGTTATACCAAGCTTCATCAAGTAGAGCAATGATACCACCAGGTTTCTGCATGCAATATAAACACAATATCGTAGAATTAGATTGTTGAAATCAAGAATAAAACAATACTCAAAATCTGGCAAACACTGTATAAACTAAAGAAGGAACAAAAACATAATCTGATCATTTATAGCTATGAAGTGATTATTTATATACCTTTTCAATGAGATCTAAAACATCTTGGTTATCAACAAACTCGATGTAACTCCAATTGATAGCCTCTTTTTTATATTCTTCTTGCTCCACCTTAAAGACATGCTGAAATACAAACATCTCAGTTTTTATATTCAACTTTTAACACCACCTCATTCTAACAACAATTATAAAGTTTCAACCTACCTGGTTAAAGTGTTGCTGTAGTTTCTCATTTGTGAAATTAATGCAAAATTGCTCAAAGCTGCATGTTATGATGACATTGGGATAAATTCAACTGTTGAAAGTAACTACTTTTCAGAAAGTAAAAAAATTAATTGTCACCACCTGTTGTTCTTAAAGCTCTCAAAACCATAGATGTCAAGGACACCAATAAGACATTTTGAATCAGCATCTTGTCCATTGATACATTTATTTTATCCACCAGCCTGAAGATAACAAAAAGAAAAAAAGAAGACAATAAGTTAACAGATACTAGAAGTCCATTTAATAGGGTTTCCTCAATTTACTAAATTGTACCAATCAAATAATCTGGAATATATTGTTTTAGCCAAACCATCCCTGCTGAATGCTGCACTAAGAGGATCAAGACTTCTCTTAATTACTTCTTCTGGAGTTACCATCACTCGTTTGCACAACGCATCTTGCAAGCCAACAGGATCACACCTAACAAAACTTCGTAAACTTAAATATAAATATAAAAATAATAACAAAAACTTACAAACTATTCAGGATTCAAAACAATCATACATAAGAAGTTCTGCTGTAGTATTAAGATGAAATTTAGCTTTGTCGTCTTTTAGGACTGAAGAGTCGGCCTCCTTCCCTTTAGCAAATGCAATATTTCCAAGGTGAAGAATAGCAGCAGTAACTCTAAAAATTGCTTCCTACGAAAAAGTAAAAAAAAAATAGGTTATGAATTTATGATCTTATTTATTGTGCATATAAAGTAAATAAAACACAGAACATATACCTGTTCTTTTTTACTAATTCCAACAATATCCATGGCTCTCCTTGTGGCAAGATATTCATGGCTATCATTCACACCAACCAGCTCAAAGCATTTTGATTGGTTAAGATAGTGAAATGACTGCGGGCTTCCCAATTTATACTTCTCGACTTCCTGATACCCAATGCAAAGCATGTCAAATCTTGACCAGTAAAGTTGACTTAAACGTAAAAACTTAGTACCTCTGGTGGTGCTGCACAGAGTAGGTAAAAACAGTGATAATTCCGTTCGGGGTCGCTTACTTGGCAAACACGTGATCTTTCTAGAAGGTAAGTCCTGATAGCTGCTCCCGATATTCTCCCATGCTTATCAAATTGTATCTCAACAAACTTCCCAAAACGGCTAAGCATTATCACATAGAAATAAATTAAAAAGGCAAATAAAATATGAACATAAATCATATAAGAATAAGCTAGTGACCTGGAATTGTTATTTCTAACAGTTTTAGCATTGCCAAAAGCTTCAAGAACTGGATTTGACTGCAGTTAAAAAGGTGACAAGTGTATTAGGATACATATGCCTTAAGAAATATAAAATATAGAATAGTTAAGAGGTTCTTTAAACATAGAACTATACGTCATATATCATACTTCAAGAACTTGTTGTTCAACGGTGCGGCCTTCAGTAGCTTTTCTGCCACCCAAATATGCAAGAAACCGCATAAGCATTTTGGTTGTTTCTGTTTTACCCGCACCACTTTCACCACTAACCAGAATAGAATTACTTTTTCCCTCATTGACCATGGCCCTAGATCCAGTACAAATGAAACAAAATGGTGAGCACACATGCATTTAAATTATAAAAGGCTCTTACTTACCATCATTACATTAGAATGATATAATTAACCTGTAGGATGTATCTGCAATTGCAAATACGTGGGGACTCAGTTCACCAAATGGTGCTCCCTTGTATTGTTGCATCATATGAGCATCGTACAAATGAGGTAACTTTTGGAACGGGTTGATTGCAATTAGAATGTTTCCTGTGTAAGTCTATCATCATTAAAAATAAAGTAAGTATATAATTCTTGTATATTCTGTAGACTAAAATATGAGATGAAAGTGGAAAAACCTACATAAATTTCGTTAAGCTCGTATCGGGTTCTTAAGTTCTGCAAGACTCCTGGCTCATGCAAATAAGATAGCTTTGTCATGTCATCGACACCACCGGCTGGAGCTTCCATATCCATTGGATATATTTTTGATAAATTAGCAACCACCTGAAAAGAAAAAGAAACCACCCATAGTATGAACTTCAAGATGCTACTTGAATATTAAAAATAGAATATCAATGACTGACCGTTTTGCCATCACTAGTCGCGATTTCAACTTCTTTTCCTTTTATCTTTGTAACTTGCCCATCAATCCATGCTTGAGTTGTATCTTCAACCCAAACATGAGAGCCTGCTGTTATATTCACTGCAGTGCTCTGCAGTGCATACCAAAATATTAAAAACTCACAATATATGCAAATATTCGTCTACGATGATGTGTGTTCCATCATGTATCTATCTACATGTCCAACTTTAGTTGTACTTGCATCATGCCAACAAACACCTAGTCTCTAATGCATGTAATGTCAGTGTTCCACCGCATATCGTTAAAAGAAACGATCAAGAAATCGAATCATCCAAATACCATTGCACAAATGTACATAGACTACTACTATAAACATCTACTACTGGAATGAACTATGAGTTTAATGTCAAAAAGACAGGATGATGTTGGTATTAAAAGGCTTAAAAGATCATGTCAAATTTGCATAACAATTCGAATGTTTTGACATCATCCTCAAAATCTATATCTGTAGTTTAGGGTATAACAATTGAACGTAAATATATATCGCAGAAAACAATAAAGAAAAACATAAATCACCAACCATTATGAAAGTTCAGAGAAACCCTTGATTTTCAGGGGAAATGTGTGTGTTCTTCGTCTTTTCCACGGATAATCAGGGCCCCCTTCGTCTTGAAGTTGCTGGGGATCACTCATACCCAAAATTGGCGACCCTGATTGAATTAAATCGCAAGAACTGAAGATTTCTGGGCATAATTTCAATTGATGATTTCCATTTGATTCTTTCTTGTTGGATGTTTGATTTGGGTTTTGTTCGATTTCTATCTCTTGTTGGATTACAGAATGACATTGTTGAATCGCTCCCCTGTGAATCCGGATTCTTTGCTTCTGTGTCATGCGTAAATTGCTCGTAGATTGGTGGTTATGAAACACACACACACACACTGATTATGAAAACGAACACACTGTTTCAGAATCCCCATATTCTGCATGGGATTGGGTAATTTCAGGGAAGATTTGGGTTTCTTTTGTATGGAAATATGGAGATCGGGTCTGCCCGTTCTCGATGTCGGGTTATCCGTTATTGTGGAAAAGTCTTGCGTAAAATGTCTCGTTCAATCATTATAAAATACGAGTTCATTAATAGTCGATATGTGTAATCTTAAAGGTAATGATTAAAAGATCCTAACAAATCTTAACGTACATCTCGTCGAATCCTTCCTAAAAAAGTTTACTACGGAGGATCACACGCACCGTGGATCATAAGTAGGATCTTTATTTAGATGTTTACGATGCTAACACTAATCGTTAAGATAAGTTGTTAAGATAATCAAACAATGTACACATAAAATGACAATTATATCTATACTATATGATTAAAAAAAAAAGAGAAAAAATTACATAGATCCCTATGGTTTAATCAAATTGTATAATTGGTTCTCAAATTTTAAAAACTACAAAAATAGTTCAAACATTTGTATAATCATTATATGTTTGGTCACTGACATTATATTCATTTTTTTTATGCAATTCATTAAATTGAACTAACTTTTAAATTAATTTTAGGGACAAAAATGTAATGCTCACATAAAAGTTTAGACTAACTTTACATTTTTGTAAAATTTAGGAAACTATTCTAATAATGATTTTAAATGGGAAACTAAATAATAATATCTAAAATATATATATTTTTATTCTAATAATTTATTAAAACATACCAATTTATCTTATTTCTGTTAAGTGTTATCTTAAAATGTAACTTTTATAATCCCTAACTTTTATTATTTGTATTTATAATTTTCAGATATACTTTATTTTTTATTTCACCAATGTTTAATCACATATCACATACAAAACATTTATAAACTAATGATTTTAATATATTAAATTTATTTCTTTCATGTACTACAAAAGTTTGTAACCTAGTTAGTCTATTACATGTTTTTTATTAGTGAAGTGTTGGTTTCACTTTAAAAAGGACGACTAGGATTTAAGTATTTTGAATATCTATTTGTATAATTGGTTTAGCTCGGTTAACTTGGTTCTACCACATATCAAAACCGAAATCAAACCGTAATTTTCACTTAATCGGTTATGGTAGCTTAACCAAACTATTGGTTCAATCTTTGGTTTGGTTTTGTTTATGATTCGGCTACTACTCACTGTCAAAGTAATATCTATCTTCATCTCACCCTTCTTTACTCTTATCAATAATTTAACCTTTATAAAATTTTCAATATTTATTTATATAATACTAATTATCAATTTAGTGGTTTTTACCTTATATTTTATAGATTGTACTTCACTTTATTTTTTCTTTATTTTTTTCATTTTAACCTATAGTTTTTCTCTTTTACATTTAATCCTAATACATTTTTTTATTTTCAACTTTGGTATCATATGCTTTTCTTCTTTTACAAGTTTTTTATTTTATGTCTCGGTCTAAAATTTTAAATTAACATGCATGCACATGCATATGTGCTTTAACGTTTTTACATCTATTTTTTTTCTGTTTCACGACCACATTATGTAATACACTTCGTTCTAATTTATACATATTAACACGCCGCAACGCACATGCATAGTTTAAAGTTTCTTATGTCTATTTTTTGTTCGGTTTTATTTCTTTTGTTTTACATGTTACTCTGTGTTGGTGGTCGCTAGAGACTGTGTGACATTGATGCTATTTGATACAGTTTTAGATCCCACCGCAACGCGTGAGATTAAATCTAGTTTTTATTTATTTTGTAATAAAAGAAAAAGAAAAGATAACTAAAACATGAATGATCTTTTTTTCGAACAGCAGAAACCGACTTATCTATGTATTCGTGTACGCATCCATTCAATGAATCTATCAACATTGGATGTAATGCCAAAGATTTTTGTCCACATATATAGCCATGTTGCAGTTGCCGTGAAGAAACACAACTTTACTGCAATAAATGACGCAAAATTGACTTATAAGTTACTATAGATGAACATAGTAGTAGTATCATTTAATTTTTTGTCATCCATTACTCTTTCTTTCCCCCTTCTGTTGATTGTTTTATAATTTATTTAAGGATATCAATATCAGTAAACTATATAATATATGCTGAATAAATAACAATAACAACATAATACATGCACACAGGTTGTTTTAGATACACATGTTCATTGACTCATTTGGGTCCTATGGTACCATTAAATTGTTTTAGGTTGCCAAGTGAGTTTCACGAAAGATAAATCATGACAAGCGAACAAACATGAACACCAACAACTTACAGCTTTACAACAAAAAAAAAACAAAACAAAAAGCGTCTACGATTCATGGTTTCATCAACATACAAACACATACAACTACTTGAGTTTCCGAGGTGTTACCCAACACCAAAATCCATTTATAAGCATCTTAACCAGTTATTTATCAAATTTCTACTCTTCTTACCTACTTCTGAGACTAACATTTAGCATACCTCATATTATATGATGCTTTAACAAGTAAAACATCAGTTACCTTCATCACCAGATTTCAAGTAAAGCGTCTCCCCGCCTTCACCATTGCCTCGGCCTTCAGTGGTGGGCACAGAAAGCCCGATATCTTGCTTACGGGAGAAGTCGGGAACCCTCCTATACCTAGGTGCCCACCATTGCCTCTAAAGGCGGTTGGGCTGTCGCTATGTAGCATATGAAGCCCGCTGCTTCCACCACCATTGCCACCACTAGAGTTCATTCCTAGCTGGCTGTGAATGGCGGCCTGCTGCTGTAGTGACGAATACTGCTGCTGGCTGTAGAGCATAGATGAACGCGCAGCCATGAGTGCTTGTGGTGACATTTGTTGAGCTTGTTCGTGCTGCTGCATGTAATGACTGCCTGGCTGCATCATCCCGCCAAGAGCGTACTGCATTTCAATCACACAATTAGCACTTTCAGTCTTTCAGATACTTCACTAATAATCTACTTACTTAATAATACAATGGCTAAGAGGTTTTATACAATAAAAATATACGTTTTAGGCAAGGTTTGGCCCGTTCTAGTCTTAATTAACTTCTGATTCTACCCATTTGACCCGTTAGAGATGAAACATGGCATTCCCAGCTCTAATGTTGATAGTTAATTATTTACCTGGGAATGGACAGCAGGTGCCTGTGGTTGAGAATCGGCAATTGCAGCAAGATACATTAGGTTCCTCTGAAGCTTTGCTTGATTTCTACCATAATAAGATCACAAACAATTCAATCAAAAACATGAATATTAACATATAAATAGCCACCAGATATGGAGCCTTTATGAAAAACTTCAAGAGAAACAAATAAATGTAAGAACTGAAAGCACTCACTCTGCACATTCGGTTATTTTCCCCGAGTTTTGGCTCTCAACTATTTTCAGAATCAAAGATTTGTTCTCATCAAGATACTGCGCATACCAACAATCGCTTTTGAAAAAGATTTCACATTCATTTCAAAATGTTCACTATAAGAAATAATGTGTCAAATATGATTACAAAAGTCATAATATTACATAACATGTTCCAACTATCTTATTAAAATATCCTCGAAGGTAAAATGTACACACAACCCTAGTAAACCTGTCAAAAGCAATAGTGAGTCATTTAGCCATACAAAGATGGGGCATATACCCTTATTCTCCCACCCTTGAATTATTTTGCCCAATCTGTAACATATGATCACCTTTTTCCCCTACAGAAAATGGGACTCATACCCCATGGGCCATGGTTCTTCAATTCAAGGGGGGTCTGTTTGATAACTGTTTAAAATATACATTATATTTAATTAAGCTAACATAGTTTGACTACTTATAAATTATAAAGATGTGGTAAGCGGTCCGTACGCAACCCATTTATGGTTTCGACTTCCTTAGCATTTTTATCTGTTATCCAACCCGTCCAAAGAACCAGCTTTTTTTCATTTTCCATAAGTTCAGCAATGGTCATCCTATCGAAAAACCCTAAACACTAAGGCAAACCTGGTGAACACCCCCTCCTCCCTAATGCTGTAAACCACACTATGAAACAACCACAAACACTAATCAAGACCAAGGTAACCACATAAAGACCCTCTAGCTTCACCTAATCACCTACATCAAGACCTAAAAGCGTCAAAGATCGAGGCTTTTAACGCCTTAAACCGCCAGTAAAACCTATAATCACTAATCAAACCAAGTTACACCCATGATCAAAAACTTCATCTACATGACTTCACTCCATAAGTTTTAAGCAACCACTACGAGTTTGTTGATCTCCATGCACTACAGATCCCAGATGTACCAGAAGTTCAGCATCTGAAGCTGAAAGATTGATCTGTACAACACAATCTGATATGATTCTACCCTACTAAACAATAGTCAAATACTATGTCTAGTACACAATTAATTTAGAATCTATCATGTTTTATCAGTATAATAATATCCTGATTAGATAATCAAAATCTGCATATAAAACTAGCAAGATGCCTGGATAGCTAAAGGCCAACACACAAATCAATAGCATGCTCATGCACAGATATTAATGAAAATAAAGAATGCTTAATGCAGAATCTAACTCACAGATTACCAAGATATTAAATGATAATATATTCCCAAAACTAAATATTTTAAAGACAAATTCCCAGATGATTTAAACAAGATATAAACATGGGATATACTAGTTTTTAAATAAAGTTATGATTTTTTGTAGTTCTTTAGTTAAAATATGCATGAACACACAAATTAAAACCACAAACAATGAAATATAATAAAGTTATTGTGAGCAAATCTGCAAAAGAAAGTTTTATCAATGAATTGAACCTGTTGCAGATGATGAAACAAGCAAGTAAAAGCCAAAAAGATAAAGGAAGACAAAAAGATCAAAGTAGAAGTTGAACACACATGAAGTGGAGTCTTCAAGTGTGTGTTGTGTGTGAGAGAGAATTGAAAGTAAAAGAATATGAAAGACTCATGAAGGATTTGAGAAATTAAAAGATAAAACTAACCTGTTGAATGTGATCAGTAGTAACGCTATTAGTGGGATAATAAGCTGCCATCATGGGCTGCATCTGCATCAGGTGCTGCTGCATTATGTTTGTATATATATCTCTATCTTTTTGTATGTATGATATAATGTGATGTATATAACTGTGTTTCTATCCAACTGTAGAACAAGTGGAAGAAGAGAGAAATGAAGGCAGGGTGAAAAGGGCAAGGAGGGAAATTGTGTAGGCTCCACAAGAACTGTTTTGTTTTTTGTTACAGTGTATTTATAGATCAAATCAGTTGTTAGTCAAGATTAGATGAGACACTTAAGAACCCTAAAACCACAGAGATTAAAGGTTGATGATAGATGGATGGATGGATAGCAGAAGGTTGATCAAAGAAAACAAAAAAAGCAGCAGGCTTTTTATCAGTGTACTATCCTTCTTGTTTATATAGCTGGATGATGGTGCAATATATGAGAGAGAAAGGGTTCACTTAGGGTTTTCTAAGCTTTTAGAGTATTCACATTAACTTTTCCTCCTTATCCCGTATTAACATTAAAAACATTATTTTTTTATTATATTTTTTAATTAAATAATAATTTTTAATATTTTTTTATTATATTTTCTTTCTTTTTCGTTCTCAATCACTTTTAAAAATATTAAAAAATATATAAGGTTGTATCGTATTTTTTCAAATACGAAGAATCACGGTACAATCCCCATAAATGTTTCCCATTTTTCACTTACAATCACTAACAATCATCCCTCAAATATAAGGCACACACTCACATCGAAAATATGAAACCTACTATGAATATTACTTGTCATAAAATATTATATTGGTTTAGCTTAATATACCCACTTCTATTACTTGTCAGACTTTCTTTTTAAAAAATAATTTCAAACTTGTAATATTTTATTTTAAAAAAAATAATTTTTTTTAATAAGTTTCAAAATCACTTTTTATATAACGACATAAAGATATATAGACATATATATGATTAAAAAAGTTCTATAAATATTTAATATAACAATTTCCAAAGCTAAAAAAAATATAAAAATACCCATTGGAATTGAAAATAGACCTAAACGAACCTAATTCAATTCACTAGATCGTTTAAACCGAGTTATTCGGTCCTATTATCCGATTAAATTAACCTGCTAAATTGTTTATTATCTGTTTATACGGATAAATAGAATGAATAAGCAAGATTTTGTGTAACCATTAACCGAAGGAAAAACTGAATATACGATCTGATTCGACTTTTACGGTTATAGATACGATTTGGTTTTTGGTTATTTTTGTTTTTAGTTATTTTTATTTTTGGCTTTTTTGAACACTCGTAACCACTATAAAAAATAAAAGACAAGAAAATATAAGAGTAAAAATATAAATAAAACTTTAAAGTTTTAATTTAACAGGATGATACGGTAAGTAAAAAATTATAAAAACAATAAATAATTATTTTAAAAAGCAATAATTAATTATTTTATAAGTTGAGCATAGATATAACCTAGATATAACAAGTAAAAATATTTTAAAATAAGATATATATATAGCATCACCATTGTGTTTCATTTTAAAATTAATTACATATCTACATAAATGGTCCCTGTTACAACAGAGATAAGTATTATTACTCTTTTTTGAAGGGTTGAGTTATACAAGTACTTATTTATTGAGATAACTTTTTGTTTTTATATCTCTTTTTGTATATATGTGTATGTATAAAAGATATTAAAGAGAATGAAAATAAATAGGATGTAAACAAGTAGTTTTAGTTTGAGCGGGGGTGTGCGTAGGAATACGTGTCAGGATGAAGCACCTCGAGTTCTGGGTTAACCACAGGCTCTGGGGACTGTATACATGCCCTATCTCTATCTCTCTCTCTCTCTACAATTTAATACTTTACCTCACGTGATTGATGATGACACTAGCTCTTTCATACATTTCACCTTCTATATATTCTACAAGATAAATAATATCATATATTATGGGTTGTTTATATTATAAATTTTAAAACCAGGAATTCGTTTTCGTATTTGCTTCAGTTTGTGTGCCAAATTGTTCCACGATACAGATAAACGTATAAAAGTAATAGGCGAATTTTTTTTACATACATGTTTTTTTTTGTTGCGCTCGACGGTGACTGCCGACAACGGGATACGGCCGGGTGTCAGTGACGGGTCGTTGGCTGCGGTCGATTGTCGGTGACCGGGGCGACACCTAGTTGGTAGTGTGTAGTGGCGGTGATCGGTAGTCCAAGATGGTAACAGTTAGCAATGAGTGAAACTCAAATATTTTTATAAGTTTTTGTGGCTAAAATGCCTTTGAAGTTTAGATTTATTTGATAGATTTTAATTTCTTTGAATTACAAATCTTTTGAAAAATATTAAATTACAAATCCAATTCTTTCTAATTTCAATTCTAATTCCAATTTCAACAAATTTAACGAATCATACGCCCCCTTATGGTAAAGGTGTACAAATTAAATGGTTGGGCTCAATCCAATTCAGTTCGAAAAAGGTTAATTTTTTAACCACATATTGGATCACTGACAGCCCACTGGCCCACCCAATCATTTTTATTACTTAATCCGATTCAGTTCAAAACAGGTTCAGTTTATAGCCAATCTGGTTAGAACGGGTCCATCGAAGGACCAGCTCGGTTCGTGAATCAATTCAAGAAAATTGAAACCCTAGCCGACGAGAACCAATTAGGTTCGGTTCAACTCCAAAGCCTGTTTGAATATAGAAAAATATGTATCGAAATAACTTATCTAAAAATTAAATACATTAAATAACAACAACGTTAAACAATAAAATAGAAAACGTTACAACAAACATATATTTTTATATAGCAATTTAGCTTTAAAATTAAAAGAAAAAGTATACGACTTGACTACTGGAAGGGAACAGAAAATTCAACGAAAAGTTTGTAAACCTATTGGCTAAAAGTTTGTTTGTATTTATTTGTTTAATAAGTGAAATGAATGAACATAAAAATATGTTCATCAATTAATTTATTTATATTTATAAACATTTAATAATTAGTTCATTTACTTTAATGAAGATCCACTTATGTTTTATCTATATTTTCAAAATTCGTTTGTGTTCGCTTAAGTTAACGGCGTTATATACCAATCAACGAACATGTATAGTAATCTATATTTACTTGATAAAGAAACAAGATGATGTAGCCTTGAAGGTAAGAGAATGCATTTAATAGGGTTATGTGGAAAGTATTTGATAGTGAAGGGACTAAAAAAGAAAGATAAGATTTTAGGATTTCGAACCAAGGCTCTGATATCTTCTTATTATATCTACGTAACTGATGTCATCCCCTACTATTATTACACCTTTTTTATTGAAGCTCGTAACCCACGCCCTTTTTTTGACACGTGCTGCTAGGCTGGAGATACCACATTTGTTTTAAGGGTAAATTAACAAAATGACCGATTGACCAAATCGAATTACTAAAATAATCGGTCAAAATTGAAGTTTACGGAAAAAAACAACCAATCGTAGCCAGCCACGTGTCAAAATTGAAGTTTACTTTTTAATGGTAGATACTCTTCAACACCGTTTACAAAATGTCATTTACCACCAGATATTAACTGACATTTTACAAAGACTCAGAGAATTTTAAGAAAAAATAAGAAGAAGGTTGCGAAGAATGTAAGATTTCATAAAAGGTAAACATTGTATTATATAGGGCAAAATAAAATTAAATTAAACTTTTAAGTATTTAAAAATAATAAATAATTAGAAATTTCGAATTTTTTGGTTAAAAAAATAAATATATATACTTTTTTAATTATAGGCGAGGGGGGTATTTTTGTAAATTCGGGCGATAGATTCCCATAATCCCTCGCTGACTCAGCGAGAGATCAAAGACACGTCAGCGAGGGGCATATGTGGGCGAGGGATTATGTGGAATCCTCGCCATGCTTTTTTGGGCGAGGGATTCCCATAATCCCTCGCCACGTCAGCGAGGGATGACACATGGCGGGCTGCGATTGGTTGTTTTTTTTCCGTAAACTTCAATTTTGACCGGTTATTTTAGTAATTCGATTTGGTCAATTGGTCATTTTGGTAATTTCCCTTGTTTTAAATATGTTGTAAGATACAAATGAGAATTTAAACAACACTAGGTAATAATTAAAAGGACTTCAAACTTATAAGACGTTAAGTTTTTAACGGGCTCTAAACACAATATTGCTTACATGATTACATTGATAGGACTCTAAACATAAGTTGTCCACTGCACTTGATTTAATTAGGTTTTAGTGAAATGGTTTTTTTTAATCTAAATATCAGTTAGGTAACATTTAACTAAACAACCATTACGTGTGGTCTAAGAGTGTTACTCTGCTCTACTATAGGGTGTCGGGAATCCAACTGATAAACTGGCCACAAAAACGAAATGAGTTAAAAAGGTACTATTTTAAGAAAAAAATAATTATCAACTTATGTGACTAAGGCAATGCAACGTGACATGATATCGTTTCTATGTGTTATAAGTGTGTGTTATTCGCGTTTTTAGATTTGTAAAGCATAAACGATATTTGCAAAATGTTAGTATGTATATATAATATCTAATTTTTCATAAAAATTTCCAATAAAAGATGCGTTTTTAATTGAATTTGTATTATTATTAGAATCATTACTTCATATTCGATTAAATTAGATTTGGTATAATGCACATATACATTCAATGTATACATGATGTTAAATAATTTTCTTAATTATAAGACAAATTAGAAATTCATACATGCAACATTTGTACCATTAACAAAAAGATTATATATAGACGTCTTAAAATTAATGTTAAATTACAAGTTTTCCCATTATTTATGCTTTATATGGTGATGTAAATTACTTTACCGTAAACAATATACTACATAAATAAAATGATTTAATATTTTTTTATTATAGCTGAATTTATTAATTGAAACTATTTTAAATCTTTAGCCATGTTTAAAGTCAGTTAACTGAATTAATTAGATCATCCTTTTCAATAGCCAAAGTACTCGCAATATTCAGACAGCCAGTTATGAAAATGCTAAAATTGATACATTCACAAGTCCGGTGTTCGCTTATAACCAAACTAAACAAATTCAATCTATACTCACATGACATGAACTTATTAGAAGTTTAATATATTTCTTCTTTTTTTTTTGGGATAGAAGTGTTTGGATATGGAAGGATGGGGACTAAATGTCTAAATGAAACCCATACACAAGTATATTTTGGTTGATCTTATTTTACTTTTACAAAATTTTTGCATGAAATCCATTGTCCACCATTCTTACTTGACATGGAAGATATGAATCAAATGTGTTCCTTGTACTTTGTCTTTTGGACTTTGGCAGAATGCTTCTACTCCACTATTTCCATGTGACTTGTTAGCTAAAGCATAAACTTCAAAACGTTTGCAGAATTTTACTCCATCGCTAACATTTTTTATTCTTTAGTTATGTGGGAATATAGAATCCAAGGAAAGTAACTTTTTACATTACAAATAAAGTTTCAAAAAATAAAAGGTTAAGTTCATTTTCACTCCTGAGATCGGACAAAAATAAATTTTCCTTCAAAAAAAATTATAAACATTAATTTACCTCAAAAAATTTAGTAACTTGTTTCAATTTCAATCCAAAAGTTTTATTAGTTGTTTCAACTTAAATTCAAAATAATAAAGCTTTTGCACTAAAATTAAAACAACTTATGAAATTTTTAAAAGTAAACTGATATTTCAAATCTTTTGAAAGAAAATTGTTACTTTTGTCAAACTTTAAGAAGCAAAATTGAAATTAACTCAAATAAAAATATTAAAATTTCTTGATTTCCCATAGTGAAATACTTGTTAGCAAATTACTTAAATATAATGTAGGAGCAACTTGGTAGAAATGTGAGATAATTGTATGAGATATTTTTAGTGATTTTATTCTTAAATTTTTTGGTATGCAAAAAAGTAAATTTTCATAGGTTCTCTATAACAGTAGGACACCATTACAATGTTTTCTACCACCACAAACAAATTGTTAATTAAAAACACTAAAATCAAACAAGATAGTTACACTCGTTCACTGGTATCAAAATCAAAATCAACTCTAATTGTACAAATAAAACATTTCCATTTGAGCCTCATTTCAAAACTTGTGAACCCTTTAGATTCCAATGAACTAACCATGTGTATTCTATAGTCTAATGGCCTTTCCGACGACCACCTTTCTTTCCGCGGTTCTTTTTCCCACCCTTCTTCTTGCCGCCTTTACCAAACCCATGGCCGCCAGATCCACCACCAAAACAATGGCTGCTAGAACCATCACCAAACCCATGACTTCTGGAGCCACCATGGTCACTAGAAGCCCCATTAGATTTCAACAAATCTTTAACATCAAGTACACCATTTCTAAAACGTCCAGCAGTTGACATCAGTACTCTGTCCTCGGGTTTATGCGAGACAGATGCCTGTTTGCTACGGTTCCCACGCTTCCCTCCGACTTGTCCAAGTAAAATATTCTATTAAATTAAACAATGTTGGCAATTTCAGTTACACTAAAGAAGAATTGTAACTAAAAAAGAGGTATTATAAGAGAAACTTAAGAACCTCTTGTAGCATCTTTTGATCCCTTTCTTTCTGGTTTTTCATTGCTACTCGCGCTACGCTTAAAGGCAGTCTCTGCTTCTTGGGAGGCTATGACATTATAACAAATTAAATAAAAATATTTCATGGTCTAATTTATTAGCAAATTTTATAAAAAAAGTTACTCTTGTTCTTATATAAATCTCACCTTCCCACCAAGAGATACTACTTTCTTGTTTTCCAAAGCCTTTTTCTCTTTCCATGTTATATGAGTGGGGCCTGAATGCATATATATGCAAAAAAATTAAATTATGATTATCAATAACATGAGTTTCACTGAAGATATATGCTTCTCATTAAATCAATATAAGATTGACACAAAGAGCTGGCCTGAGGGTTGGGCTTGTTGTGGGATTTAATCCAACACCTTACATCACAAGCTGACGACAACCATGCACCACCAAACTCCATTGTGTCTTTCTGATTGTTCTTAATTTGAAATTATTGTGTCTTTCTGATCTAGAATTTCAAATTCTGATATTTTTAAGGTGAACAAAGAAACAAATCATTACCCATATACTCGATATCTCTCAATATCGATTTCAGTTCCATCCTGGTGGCTTTCATATCCATATATGTTGAAGTTCCTTCCATTTTGTTTCCTTGCTTTCGCTTATACATTTTCATCGAGTTCAGTCTGACCGACAATAAGGGAAGAGCATAGACATGTTTGTCAACAAAAGTGTACAAGAAACAAGTAATAACACAAACCGATTCTAAACATTTGGAGAAGATTGGTTAACATTCATGACTTACTCATTTCATATGTAAAAGAACTACAACTTCAATCAACTTAAGAGATAAGCACATCAAAGTATCACTTGTAAAAATTCAACCCTTAGACCACAATTTTCACATTTTACTTTTAGATAGTTCGAGTTTTATAATCGGGCCCTTTTCCATACAATTTAATAATTTTCCTTATGATCCTAACACGAGAAATATGATGAAATTAGCTCGAGGGCACTAAAAAATCGGTCCTAATCCAATAAATGTTGTAAGAAGATTGCAAGAATCATCCCAATAATTGATTCAAACACATCTAACAAGTGTCAGTAAAAAATTATTAGTCACAAAAGGTTGATCAACCCACATGAAATCATGTAGAAGTTCCCTTCACGTTCTGGTTAAGAATATAACTCACAGATTCACAGGTTGAAGTCACTTTTACATACCAACATTAAGCACTAATCTTACTTAAACGCAGTTGATAACTACTTGATATCCTTAAAATTGCAATCACCAAAGATTCACACATTGGGGAAATCACTTTAGCATACCGAAATTAAGCACCAATCTCACTCAAATGAATTTGCTAATGAAATAATTAAAGATTTAAAGGTAATCGACCACAATTTTCTAAAGTTGCAATAAGCAGCACACAACATGAAGTTAATTTCACCATTAACATCTAAACATACCTGTCCTGCAATCTCAAAACGGTCAATTTCACCGTCGTTCTTGACGTCGGCGACGATTTTCCGATGAGAGCTCCGATTGCAAGAACGATGGAGAGTTGAAAATGTGTATTTTGTGAGACTAGGGTTTGTTATTTTGTTGGATTGTGTTTGAAGGTGATAAAGGATTAAAGGGTATGGGCTGATGGACTGTTTTATGTGGGCTGATAAGAAAGTTTTGTGTGGGCTAAGGGCACGTAGCTGGGCTCGTGGACCACAATACTACAACACTTTCTTTTATTAGACGGTCGGCCTGTTAATGAGCTGATTAAAAACATGTTTAAGTGGGGCTCTTTAACCCGTTTATAAATTTATCATGTTTAACTTGTCACATGTCTGTAAGCCTTTTGTCAAAATGATATAGTTAAAAAAATAAAAAATAATAACTTTATAATCTTAAAAAAGTGTGTTCATCAAATGTCGGTTAAATATTAATTATTCATGTATACTCTAAACCCCTTAAACAACCCCCCCCCCCCCCCCCCCCCAATCACACATTTTGTCCGCTTTCTTTCCACCTTACTCAAGGAAATTGTTTAACCAATTAAGTAATTAACCCTTTTAACACATTTTACCCACTTTTATATTTTAATATTAAATTTTAACTTAAATACAAAAATATATAGTAATAATAATAACATTTTATTAGTTTCTTAAAACAATACAAATTAAATTAAACTATGACAAATAATAAAACCGGTGACCTAACAACGTTTGGAACTTGACTGAATGGAGTGTTCCACCCATAATATTGTGTGGGTTGCTTGGGTTTTATGTTTGAGGGTGAAATGTATAAACTTGAAAGTGCGTACTAGTGTATAGGACCGGTATGTATTTATGTGTAAAATGTTATTAATTGTTGTTATATAGTGGTAAAAGATGTAAAGAAAGAAAAAAGATTATGTGTGACAGTCCAATACCCAGCCCCAACCAGTTATCATGCATAAAACGTTAAGAGTATACTTTACTATCTAATGTAACACAAAGTCAACTTATTTATTTATAAATAGTCATATTTGTATGAAAGTGTTACAATGCATGTAAGTGAAACCTTGTATTGATCCTCATAGCTCATGTGACCACTAGTAATTAGTAAATGAACCACGTGGGTAGGAAATATTATTTCAAATCCATCGTTGAAGAAGTCAAGAAGTATTGTACATCATGTATACGGTAAAAATAAATCAATTTTAAATCTTTTGAAGATCTAGGTTACTACTATCATATCAAGTATAAGTGAAAGTGGCAAAACCTAGTACTTTAAAGCTTTTGTTTGCACTGGTTCGGGAGGGTGGCACGCCAACACGAGCCTGATTAATGCAATCTTACCCTATATTTTTCAAGAGGTTTTTTTTGCTACTCAAATCATTAACCTCCTGTTTAGATGACAACAACTTTACCCCTGTTTCAAAGTTTGTTCTTTAAACTGAAAACAAAAAGTAGTTTGAAAAATGTCAAGTGTCAATTTAATATCTTATTTGACTTGTATATAAAAACAATTATAGTTTAAATAATAATGGGGTTTGAATGATTCAAACTTCTAAGTAGAAGCAAAATAATAATTAGACTTCACTCCAAAAATCCAACTCTTTCAAAAGATGTGTATATAAATACATTTATTCTTACAATACGATATATATCTCATACATTTTGTGATTACTCATTAGTGAAGATGAGATCAATGAGTGTCATTGTTTTCTTCTTGGCTATCTTCTTTGCAATTGCCATCGTTTCTTCTATGGCTGCAAATCTGCAAGCAGAAGAAGGGCCGCAACACAATCGTGCAAGCAGCTGGGGCGGTAGCTGGAGATGTTGGGGTCACTGGATATGCGATCGGAGAAGAGGTCATATTTCTTCATAAAAAGTTATAATTTCTTGAAAATAAAAATCAGTTATTTATCTTGTTCTTGTGTGTGCTCATCTTCATGTTTTCAAGATTATTCACTAGAAAGTAGAAACTACTATAAATTATACTCTCACACACATATACATAGACAAGGTTGGCAATTTATGACATAACCCGTTAACACGACAATTTTCTATACAAAGCTAGATGGGTTAATGTTTGAGATTGTTAATGAAATGGGTTCAACATGCTTAATACGTGTATGAAATGGGTTCAACATGCTTAATAGACTACCACAAAATTTTTACGAAACATTTATCAAAACAACGTGGTTTTATCGTGTTAGTTATGGCATTTTTAATGTGCTTAGCGCAAAACATGTCAGTTATTGTCTTAAGCATGTCGTTCCATCCGTGTTTTTGAAGCATTTATATTTAATTTTGTTTAAATGTGACTAGTCATATCACTCATATTGTTGATCTGGTTATCTTTAATCGCGTTAAACATGTCATGTAGTCACTTATTAACATGCTAGTGTTATTGCTAAGAAAATGATATGTTTAGTTAAACTTGTTACGTTTAAGTTCACCATTCATGTTAAATGTGTCAACTAGTGTTTGACCCGTTTAACACAACAACATGGATCCATCCACACACACACACACACACATATATATACATATATATGTGTGTGTGTGTGTGTGTTTATGGATTATTTTGCTCACATTTCCTCTGTGCTAACAGTAGACCCACATTGGTAGGAGCACCACCACCAGATGGGGGGCACATGCTACCGACGACATGAAGGGCCAACTGTTGTCCAAACGATTACCTGAAGTCTTATTAACAATGTTGTGTAGCTTACATTAAGAGAGATCAATGTATTTTAATATCTATTTTTTAGAATAATTTATAAGGACTGTCATGTGTTCTGAATAATAAAGATGTGATGCCTTAATGCGTACATTTCATATTCCTTTTATTAAATAAATGTTAGTTTATTTAACCTTTTTAGTCTCGTTTTCCAAAATGTACATTTTTATATGTCATTGTTCATGCATTTTAAAAATAACATACACCATGTTGTTGAAGTTACTACACACACACATGATACATCCTAAAACTGGAATAAACATTGAAATTGTACTAACTTTAACATGAACCATTGTGAGCTTGGTAGCCATTATATCTTCAAAACAAAAGTTGTTACAGGACCATTTACGATTCTCAAACAAACCACAGATGGTAAGATCACCACTATAAACAAACAAAATCTCTGGTCTTTTTTGCTACAAACAAATGGTGAAACGATGCAAATGCTTAGGTAGGTGTTTGCATAAGATCGAGACAACAAAACCATTTATCTCCACATGAGACTGATGTAGATCTTGATATCCAAGATTGACAAGGATAGCGTGAACCAACACAAATTGTTTTGTTTAAGGTTGGGGATGTCATTGTAGTATACACCCACTTGGCATGAATGATTTCGGGCGGTACCAAAGTTAGAGACGTATTCTTACCAGTACCACTGTAATACATGATCAGACTCTTTTTTCTCGCTTCACATTGTTCTTTCATTGCTCTTTCTCCAAATTAACATTTCTAACCCCGTCATATATACGTGTTTTCTATTATATCTTTATCTCTCTACCACCTCACTATCTTTCACCTTCCACCACAATCCCTTTCTATCATCCCATCTTCCCACAGCCTTCTGTGGTTATCAAATAAAATGGAGAGAACATTATTATTTGATATATGTAACCTCATTTGTTCGATGAGACATTGCGCTATTGAAGTACATTTAACCAATTATCTATAAAAATCAAAAACTAGTATGCTTACTTTTTTTTTAGAATAATTACTAATTTACCGCTATTAACCAGATATATTTATAAAGTATAATAGACATTAGATGTTATTAATTAACGAAAAACTAAAACTAAACTGAAACTTAAGAAAACTTAAAAACAATCTTAAGAAATCTGAAAAGAAAAATAAGAAAGATTAAAATAGATGTCGGGGCACTTTATAAAAAGGACCCTTATATCATTACACTCTTTTAGTTTTATCTATTTCTAAAAAGTCTACAATATAAATTTATTGGAATTCATTGCTTGATATTTCTCAAATATTTGAAAATTTTTGATGGGGTTTGGTTTTCTAAGAAGGTGAGATAAAACGTGTCGAGTTGTGTTAAATTAGTCGAACACGATTTGACAAATTGATTGTCACCAGTTAATTCAGACATAACATGTTTAACTAAACGTGTCAATTTTTAAGCACCAACATACACAAACATGTTAACAAGCAAGAAGTTACACAAAACAACTCGTTAAAACAATTAAATGTACCCATTCAATAACACAAACAACACACCACGATTAATACGACGAAGTATAAATAGTTTGATCGCACGAATCACAAGCGTGTTGAACAAGATTAATGCAATGATTCACACAACACATCTAAGAAAGTAAACGTACTTAATACAATAGAATAACATTACCAAATATCAATATCCATATCCATATTAAAATGGTCTGATTTTCTTATTAACAAGCTTTGATGACTTCTTCAATCAAATACTTTTCTTAAAGGACGTGTAACGAGAGATTGCCCTTAGACCATGACTTTTGTATGTGTGAACATGACAAGAAAACAATATTGGACTCAGAATTCAAACGATGTGCATCTATATTATAATGGACTAGGACTTTGTACACGATGCCTTTTCTAGTAATTAAATAATTTACTTTTAAATCTCATACAGCTGAAATCAATAAACAAAAACTCACAAAACTATTTCATTTTAAACAATATAAAAATTAGTTTATAATTACGAAAGAGCGGGACTGCTATAAACCGCCCTTTCATCTTAGCCTACAAGAAATGACGTAGGTAGTAGTGCTGACAGAAAAAAACTATTTTTTTCGTCTCCCATCTATGCATCATAAAAATTACTTAGTTTCAGTATTTTTCTAACAAAATTTTATCCAGTTGTCAGAGTTTTAAATTTGTATTTTTACGATGATAATAACAATAACAATAACGATATACAACAAATATACCCAATACATTGTTATCAACCCCGGTCTCATGGTCTCGACTATTCAAAGTTCTATCCATTTCAACAATGCACAGGCTGTACCATCGAAGAGCGTCATACTTTGCGAATGACTATAACTTAATATAGTATCCAACTAATTCTAAATATGAAAAATACGTGTTTGTGTGTTTTCTTGGAAGGTTGGTGCAAGTTATGATAAAATGTATTTGAATTAGGTTACATGCATTCATACGAAACTTAAAACATATATATACACACGTACAGATATACACACATGCACTAAACCTCAACGTATGCAATTTGTGAAGATGAGATCACATGGAGTTATAGCTTTCTTCTTAGCTATTTATGTTGTATTTGTTCTCTTATCATCTGTGACGACACCTGTTCAAGCACGAGTAGGAGTAATGGCAACGCCAACTCCAGCACCGATGCCAACACGTCCGGATGGTAGGCGTTGGGGTGGTTGGCGCGGCTGGTGATACATGCTTTGTCATAAGAATTGTAATCTTTTGAAGGTAACAATAAAACGTATGTAATTTCTTGATGTATGTAGTTTGATATTTGTCTTCAACAAATAATTCTTTATTATTCAAATTAAGATTTGTAAATTTTGTCTACATTACTTCAATTTTGTGAACCAGCTATAACATTATTCATTATTGTTTTTTGGTTTAAAATGATGGTTATTGTTGTTTTTTTCGTTATATTTTAATTTATCTTCCATAAATAGTATTCATTGTATTATATTAATATCATTTTATTCATGAAAATGACTATCACATCCGATGATGTAAAATATATTTAAAATTTATAGGTGATGGTTTGTGATTCATAGAGTTGATGAGACATTATATGGTCTCGTTTTACAATCAGGTCCAATGTAGTAATCATATAATCCTGTGGTATATTAATGTATAGAAAATAACAAAAAAGGTTTATGATAATGTATATTTTGGTTTAGAGTGTTGATCATTTGTAACAACTTTGATGGCACTTCATAGTTATATGAGGTATCATTTACATATGAGACGTATTGATTTGAATCCGCCTAAGCTTAAACAACAAGCCGTTAAACTTAAGAGAGCTCGAGGTAATGGTAAAATACTTTATGATATGAGTTTTTTGGTTTTGTGTGTTGTTTATTTGTAACAATTTTGTTGGCGCTTCATGTGTAAATGAGACGTGTCGACTCGAATTCTTTAGAGCAAATGAGACGCGTCGAGTCGAATTCGATTAAGCTATACTTAAACTTAAGAGTGTTCGAGCACGGCTTCGATTAATTTTTAAGCACGAGCTGCATTCAAATTACATTGTTTCTACATCATCAAATTACAGTCGAATTCGTAGGCAAATAGCAAGAACAAAAACTTCTAGAGGGAGAAACAGAACATTGTCTGATCACTGATGAACGATGATGATGAAATCTGCCATTGTTGCTTCCTATCTAACCCCTAAATTCGGTGATTTCCGTCATTACCCATGTGCATTTTACTCAAATCTTCGTGAAGATAATGCTTTTGCTTACTCTAATTCTCCAACAAATCTAAAAGAAAGTTCACAAAAGTCAGATTCTTGTTCCGGTGACCTTGCTGTAGGTGATGCATTACAGATGTTCGATGAAATGCTTCAAAGAAGACCTCTTCCATCAATTCAAAATTTCACCAAAATAATGAACTTTATGGTCAAGCAAAAGCATTATTCCACTGTTATTTCTATGATTCATCGATTAGGGTTATTGGGTGTCAACCCTTTGGTGAAGCCTGATAGTTATGTGTTTAGCATTGCAATAAACTGTAATTGCCACTTAAATCAAGTGGGGTTTGGGTTTTCTGCATTAGGGAATGTTGTAAAGCTGGGTTACCTGTTTGATCCTCCAATGTTCAACCCAATTATCCGCGGGCTATGCGGTGAAGGTAAACTGCATCAAGCAGTTAGCTTTTTTGACCAAATTGTAAAGAATGGGTTTGAGCCTGATGAAGCTAGTTATAATATTTTAATTAATGGGCTTTGTAAATTGGGAAATACTTGTGCTGCTGTTATCTTGCTGAAGAAGATGGAGAGGTCTTCAATGTCTCCACCTGGAATCATTGCATACAGTATAATCATAGACAGTCTCTGCAAAGATAGGCTCGTTAACGAGGCGCTGAAACTCTTTGTTAAAATGATTGAGAGAGGAATAAGACCCAATGTCATAACTTACAACTGCTTGATTCAAGGCCTGTGTAGCGCTGAATCATGGGAAGAAGCCAAGAGATTGTTAGATGATATGTTTGCTCGAAAGATCCCACGAGACATACAAACATTTAACATACTAATAGACGCACTTTGTAAGGAAGGGAAAGCAACTGAAGCACACAGTCTGCTTGCAGTCATGATCAAAGGAGGTAATTCCCCTAATTTAGTAACTTACAATACATTAATGGATGGTTATTGTTTGATTGATAGGGTAGATGAAGCTAGAAATTTGTTAGATTTCATGGTGAGCCACAAGTGTGAACCTTCTGTTATAAGTTATAATACATTGATTAATGGGTATTGTAAGAGTGAAAATCTTGATGAAGCCTTGAATACTTTTAAAACTATGCCAAAGAATGGGATCATTCCTAATGTTGTAACATACAGTGCTCTTATCAGTGGTTTATGTCGTGCTGGGAGACTCAAAGATGCATTTATACGTCTTAATGAGATGAAAACTTATGGTTTAGAGGCGAATATAGTTACTTATAGCGCATTGGTGGATTCATTGTGTAAGCATAAGAGACTAAACGAGGCGTTAGATTTATTTGAAAAGCTTGATGGTGTTAATATAGGGGTGTTACCTAATATTGTCACTTGCAATTGCCTTATTGATGGTTTGTGTAAAGATGGGAAACTTGATGAAGCAAATAAGTTATTTTCAAGACTTAGCGCTAGAGGTTTACGACCGAATGTTAGGACATACAATATTATGATCAATGGATTTTGTAAACGAGGAAGACTTAACGACGCACATGAATTGCTTGTAGGGATGATGGACAGTGGTTGCTCTCCCGATAGTTTTACTTATAATATAATCGTTCAAGCATTTCTTACGAACAAGGAAACGTCAAAAGCTATTTCAACGCTTAAAACGATGCATGATTGTGGTTTTTCAGCAAATGCATGCACAACAGGTTTGATAGTTGATCTATTGACTGCACAAGGGTTAGATGATTCATGTAAGGAAGCTCTTGAGATTTATCTCAGAAAAACTTGAGTATGATTAAATGTAATAAATCACATATTATTGTAATTGAGATTCACAAATGTGACCATAAAGATTTTAGTTTGGTTATAATATGTGAACAACATATATAGTCCTTGGTTACTAGGTTTTCATGGTCAGGTCCCATAGAGAGATTCTTATAGTTGTTGGGTTTGTGAAGGCTTTGGGCTTGGGCACATGTTTAGTTTTCTTGTTCATTAAGTTGTTAACCCTAATTAATCTCTATATATACCTTGTTATGTATTTGTAATCTTTGTACTGAGCAAATAAAGAAAACCCTAGTTGCAGCCCGTGGACGTAGGTCACACCGACCGAACCACGTTAAATCCTTGTGTCGTTTATTTTTCTGTTTTCTGCGTGATATCCGTTTGTGCTCGTGTGTTTGGTTCCGCTGCGCCGCTTGATTCCTAACAAGTAGTATCAGAGCTTAGGCTCGTTGAACATATGAGACTGCACGGAAGACGATTCGCATAAGATCTGATAGCAAAAGGAGCAGTAAACAGGGCTGTTGATCATCTGTAGAGTTTGCGATTTAGGGTTTGATTAAACCCTAGAGTCGCCGCCATCCAGGAGAGATCGCAAGGGTTGTTTGGCTGTTGATTGTTGCTGCGATTAGGGTTAGAAATCCTTGAAGTTGCCGCAAGAATCACAGAAAGAACTGTTGTTCAGGATCGTTTTTTTTAGTGTTTGCGTTTAGGGTTTCTGTTTTAAACCCCTTGAAATCGCTGGCCACACTCGATTTTCTGCAAGTGAAGTACCAAGTTTAAATTCTTTGAAACCGTCGATTAGGGTTTGGTGAAGAACTCTTGGATTCGTCGGGTAAAGTGAAAGAAAAGTACGTACGGGTTTAGATTTGTCTACAAGGTTTATTGTAGAAGCAAATTGGTTAATTGACAGTGTTTAGTAGAACAGCCGTCAAGTTCAGGCCCGTGCCATTGCTGTGTCTGTTCACTGTTTCGATTTACTTCTTGTTTGCTATTTGAGATGGCTGAAGACGGGAAAGTTGTGATCGAGAAATTTAACGGTTCTGATTTCAGTTGGTGGAAAATGCAAGTAGAAGCATTGTTATGTCAAAAGGACTTGGATATGGTACTAGGAGAAAACCCTGCAAAAATAGAACAAGTTGATTGGGAATCAAAGGACAAGAAGGCTCGTGCGGTTATTACATTGGCTTTGACGAAAAATGTTGCTTTTAACGTCATTAAGGAAACCACGGCTCGTGGTATGATGACTGCTTTGTCAAATATGTATGAGAAACCGTCGGCGGCGAATAAGGTGTTCTTGATTCGGGAGCTAGTGAACACAAGGATGAAAGAAGGAAGCTCGGTGATTGCTCACGTTAACAATCTAAATTCAATATTAACAAGACTTGTATCTGTTGGAATTAAGTTTGATGATAAAGTTCAGGCTCTACTGCTGTTGTCGTCTCTGCCTGATAGTTGGTCTGGAACTGTGACTGCAATTCAAGTTCTGTGGGGACTAAAGGTTTCACTCTGAATGGTATTCGAGATCTAATTATGGGTGAAGAAGTCAGAAGAAGAAACTCGGGTGAACTAATAGTGAACTACTAAATGTTGGCAGGGGTCGGGGTAATAACAGGAACAGTGGGAGTCGGGGAAGGAGTTCATCTAAACCTAGGTAGAATGTGAAGTGTTGGAGCTGCAATGAGGTAGGACACGTTAAGAGTCAGTGTCCGAATAAGAAGGAACTAAACACTGCTGTTGGGGATGTTTCTGATGATGATGCATTGATACCCAGTGTGGAAAACAGTGTGGACTCTTGGGTCATGGATTCAGGAGCTTCGTTTCACGCCATGAACAACGGGGAAACGATGGTGAATCTGAAACATGGTGATTTTGGAAAGGTACGATTAGCCAATGACGAGATACTTGAGGTAACGGGCATGGGTGATATTGATCTGGTTACTTCACTGGGTACTACATGGAACCTAAAGAATGTCAGGGTGATTCCGGGTCTAAAGAAGAAACTGATTTCAGTTGGTCAGTTGGATGAACAAGGACTGGAGGTGAGGTTTGGTAGTGGTAAATGGAGGGTGATCAATGGTAATCTGGTTATTGCTCGTGGTATGAAGCGTGGATCATTATATATGGTTGAGGTACCTGCTGAGGGATGTATGACTGTCCCGGTTAAGCACAACAAAATCCGGTTCGCTAAATCTGATGCTAAGAGAGTTCATTTTGCAAACATGAAGTCTGGAGCAGGGATGTTAGGTGAACGAGTTCGAAAGTCTAAACCATTCAGGGGATTCGGTGACAGTGGGAGCACGAGACGTGTTTCGGGTACAGTTACAAAGAACCGTTGGGTTTTAAAGACTACGACTGAAAAATTCTCTCCTGGTGATTGTTTGCTGAATTTGGAGAGTGATGGTGATCCTCAGTGTATCTTTGAATCCGATGGAATGTCTAAATCGGTTAAGATAGAGGATGACTCGTTGGCGGGACTAGCCACGACTGAGTTGGAGCTTGGGGGAGCTTCAACTGGCCCTTCCGGTACTTGATGATGAGGGGCTGCTGCAACTAGGAGATGTGATGGAGTCTTAGCTTGTTCTTTGGGAACTGGAGGCTTGGAAGACTTGTTTAAAGATTACTGAAGTTACTAGATGACTGAGTTGCTTTGTACTTGAATGGCGGGCTAGAATTTATCGCAAAGCCTTCAAGTGGGAGATTATTGGGTTTGTGAAGGCTTTGGGCTTGGGCTCATGTTTAGTTTTCTTGTTCATTAAGTTGTTAACCCTAATTAGTCTTTATATATACCCTGTCATGTATTTGTAATCTTTGTACTGAGCAAATAAAGAAAACCCTAGTTGCAGCCCGTGGACGTAGGTCACACCTACCGAACCACGTTAAATCCTTGTGTCGTTTATTTTTCTGTTTTCTGCGTGATATCCGTTTGTGCTCGTGTGTTTGGTTCCGCTGCGCCGCTTGATTCCTAACAATAGTAAAGTGTCTCTCATCTATAAAAAAGTTAAGATTTAAATTTTGTAAGACATAAATATAAGTGGTTAACAGAAGAGATTAGAAATATTATAGAAAACTTTCTAGGAGGAAATAATAAAATAAATCAATAAATAAGTAGAACTCCTATTTGGATTTTGGCATATAATCATGCATTATTCATGCTTGAACTCGTCAGATGCCTTTTGAAAATTTTCAAGTGTGTTTAGAACACTTCTTTAACTTGATTTTTGACCCAAGTTATATTTTTTTAAGAGATGAAAAGGTAAATAAAGGTCACATCTTTTGATTAAATATATATTCTCAATATGCTTACTAAATTGTTTATGTCTAGACAGTTTGTTAGAAAGCAAATTTGACATACTTAGAATAGTTATTATGTAATTTATTCGCATCGCAGAAAACGTAGAATATAATTATATAAGGGAGGAGGGGGTAGAAGAAGGACGGGACATCAAGGTTAGGTGCCGGAGACTTGAAACAACGGTACCACGCGGGGACACGGTCCCTCCTCGGCCAGAACCATAAAAGGTTGAAATCTTCGTGAGCATGGTGTCGAAGAAAGCCAAAGACAAAAGGAGAGTGTGATAGACCCAACTCAGGCATGACTCCCACCCTAATAATAAACAATTAGAAACAGTAACACAAGATTCTTCAACTCACTATACGTTCATATCTAAAAGATATAATATAATAATAATACTTTATTAGTTGAGCATCTTCTTCTCCCCTATAAAACCATATCCCATTAGTTTCCAAGATCATCAAATCAAAATGGTGGGGAAGCAAACCAAAGAAGTTCAAATCAAAGCATCAAGTGCCAAAACATGGAGTGTTTTATAGCACTCTTAAGGTCTGTTCCATCATACAATCGGAGCTCGGTCATCTGAACACCCTCGAGATCGTCGAAGGCAATGGGGAAGAAGGCACCATCGCTAAGTTAACGCCTCACCCAGGTAACCTTGTTTGCGAATAAATGTTCGTATCGAGTCTGATGAATAATATTATCTCTCACTCTAAACATGACAATAATGTTTTGATTGTATGTAACATTAGAGTTGTCGACGCTTCCTGCATACAAGGAAAAGTTTACGAAGATTGATCATGAAAACAAAGTGAAAGTTCTTGAGGTGATTGAAGGAGGGCATCTTGACTTGGGATTCACTTACTATCGGATGATATACGAGGTGATCGATAAGCAGAAAGAGGATTTGTGCACCGTTAGAGTGTCTATCGAGTATGATGGACCTGAAAATGTGGTTGCAACTGCTGATATTACACCAGTCGTGAAGGTTCTTGAAGTTATCAATCATTGCATTGAAAATGACAAGTACTAGGTCATGTGTGAGATCTTTGTATCTTTATTTCACCTGTTTGTGTTATTGATTGATATGTTTGTTTGGTTGTGAAAGTCGCGGGTTTGGGTGGGTTACACTTTGATGTAATTTTACCGTTGTTATAATAAGCGAACACATAATTTCTATTCTATACTTATTCTTCTTTTAAAATCACAATACCTATACTATACATGATTTTGAATGCATAACTTTTAGTTGGCAGAGGACACCGCTATACAACATGAGACATCATTGTCTCTTTAAAAAACGTGTTCTTTTAACTTTTTAGTATGTTTTGTTATTGGGTATTGTTTCTTATTTGATTTGTTTATATTTATGCTTGATCGATTAGTTTGTTTGGATGTGATCATGTGAAGTCGCCTGTTGGGTTATATATGTAAACAAATATTTTGAGTCATGACGCTCTTCAACCACCCCTTTCTTCATTTGTAATGTATGCTCCGACCAATATCATGTTATTGTTGTCTCGTTAAGTCGCTACACATGTAAACAAATATTATTGTTGGAGCTAGATTATATTATTTTATATATGCATGGTTTATTATATTATGTTTCGTCGATACAAATTAATAAAATATACATATTTTGTGATTAAGTTGAGATACTTATGCAAGTTTATCTGGATAGCATTTTTAATTGTATAATATAACTTTTGATTTAAAGTAGTTTGTGGGTACAATAACCAATAATTGGATCAAAGGGAAAGTGTATTTTATAACAGGTAGGGCTGCAAACGAACTGAACGTTCACCGAATAGTTCGTGAACCGTTAGGCGGGAAGTTCGTTTATGTTCGTTCGTTTAATAAATGAACGAACACGAACAAGAAAATTTCGTTCGTTTAGTTAAACGAACGAACATGAACACAAGCCGCGTTCGTTCATTTATGTTCGTGAACGTTCGATAATGTGTTCGTTAATGTCCGTTCGTGAACGTTCGATAGTGTGTTCGTTTATGTTCGTTAATGTGTTCATTTATATTCTTAATTTTTCTGTTATTTATTTTTATGATTATTATATCAAGTATTTTTTTATATTTATGTTAAGTACTTTTTTATTTTTGATTGATTTTGTGTAATGTTTGTAATAAAAATATAAATTTTATTCTAAAATAAATTTATAATCAATTGTATCCATTTGTGTTTATGAGCTTTTTTGTGTTCGTCATGTTCATGAACAGTTGTTTGTGTTCGTTTGCTTTTGTTTGTGTTCATTTGCGTTCGGTAAGCGTTCGTGAACAGTTCATGAACATGTTCATTTTCTTAATGAACGAACACGAACAAATAATCTCGTTCGGTAAGTGTTCGTGAACAGTTCATGAACAAGTTTATTTTTTAACGAACGAACACGAATAAGGCCTTGTTTGTGTTCGTTCGGTTCGTTTGTAGCCCTAATAACAGGATTCTTATTTATGAAAAAGGAAATGTTGATTTGTGCGTAATCTAAACTAATAAACTATTATATATGTAGAGAGATTGAAACATTATGATGTTCAGTTGATGATTGATGGTTAAGTTGATAACTGTTTGACAGTTATTTAGTTATATTAGGGGTTGTTTGGTAGTCTTTTAATTATTATCAATATGCTACCTTTTAATGGTTCATAACCTCTGAATGGTTAAGAGGTAACCATAATACTAAATGGTTAAGAGATTAAATCTTAATGGTATATCTTAACCATTTAGCATCAGGGTTACTTCTTAACCATTTAGAGATTATGAACAATTAAGAGGTAACCTCTTAATGGCCATTAAGAGACTATCAAACAGTCCTTTAATGAGAAGCTTTTTAGTGACAACCCATCAGTTGTATAAAAGTAGAAAATCCTATTAGTGATAACTTAGTTATGTTGCTTCAGCTGGTATTGATCAATTGCTGTTGGTGCACTGTTGCAACTGACGATAAAATTGTTAGTGATTCTTAAGCTTCTACTAATGGCGTCTGCTCTTGATCATAGTTGTCGCCACCGATCAATATCAACTTACAAGCGACTTATTGTTTTTTTTTATGATTAATTTCAAGTGGCTTATCATCAATCATGTGATTTATTGACCCTTGTTGTCACTACTAGGGTTGTTGCGGCTTGAATCATACACAAGACGCATGATAGATTATATAAATAAATAACTTTGAATTGACCCAAACCTAATGAAGACACATGATAGGCATTAAACCATCCAGCATGAGACTAGCAAGGACCAACCGACTAACATGAGCATCACGCGACCATCCTATCCTCAAAGACATCCTTCTAGCTCTTACCCTTATGAGATGTGAAACCCTCACTCAATTGAAAAGGAGATGTCAACATCAGTTGGTTCATCCGGATCCAAAACAATCATTTTTATCAATATAAACACCAAATGGTATAATATCTCAATTAACTCCATGATTCTATTATCACTTCTCCTAGCTAAATCTTTGGAACTCGACACCTACCAAACCGATTAGTGGGTTTACAACTAAAACTTTGATGTGAAATGTTATTAAACTCATTTTAATGCTTTAGTATTTGGATTTAAAGCAGCTGAATGCTAACAAAAGATAGATTGATCACGGTTACATGATTATTAAATAAAGAGTACATTAAAGCTTAATTTTGTCCAAAAACTTGATATAATTCATTAGTCTTGTGGAAAAATGATATTTGTAAATTGGAAGACATGTGGTCTTAACAATTCCATAAGCCCTAATTGATACCCAAATAAAAACCCTAATTCCCCAATTCGCCCCTTTCTTCATCCTCTCCACACCGTTCAAGCCCTCTTTCTACGCAATTTATATCAGCAGCTCCAGCTTCCCCCATGTCGACGGCCGGCGACGGAACTGCTCCGTACCAAAGCGGCGGTGCCGGAGGCAAATTCCTCAAGAAACCCCTCCGGCGTAGTATTCCGGCGACACCTTATAGTCGACCTCCTACAGCGGTCAAAAACAACAACCCTAGCTTGTTGAAGAAGCTCGTGGACCCAGCTTCTAGGCTCATATCCGCCGGGGCTCATAGGCTGTTTGATGTCTTCCGCAAGAGTCTTCCTCCTTTGTCTTTAGGGCCGCCAGGTTCAACGCTTTTCATCTCAATTACATCGATTTTTGTTTTGTAATTCATCGTCTTTGTGACCTTGTTTAGGAATTAGGATCTTTTTGGTTGCGTTTATGTACTTTTCTGTGGTTGCTTTAGGGGTTTGTGAATTGGTGTGGTTTTCTGTCGTGTTTTTATCATGTTCATTGGCTGATTTCTGCAATGTTTTTCAATGGGTTAGTTTTTTGGCTGCAGAAAGTTGTTAATTTTATTGCATTATAGGTCATCCGTGTAGGGTTCAGTTTCGTTTTGGTTGATATCTGATTACTGCATTTTTTTAATTGGTTAGGGGGTTAATTTGAGTGTTGAGATCTGCAAGTCTCTGATTACATCATATATTGTTGTTTTACCTCTAGATGTACATGTTTATTGTTTGAATACTCTTGTTCTGCATATGGAAAATGAGGCCTTGAGGCGGGGCTGAGAATTATTGATTGTATGTGTGAGGACAGACTTCACATACTTGCATTTAATATGTGCTTTGAATCTTCTTATTTTCTCTGTGGATGAACTGAATGTATTTGATCTCTCTGTTTTTATTAATATGATTTCACAATTGTGTAATTTTCTGCCAGGCCAGGTGATTGGAATAAAATGCTTGTGTATGGATGAATTGTTTGTCTTTGAAAATTAAACTTCTTGCTTGCTAGATTACATCGTATAGGAAATTGAAATGCTGTACGTGTGCTAAATATGGACTTTCAAACTCTGGATAGTGCAACATGTGAATTTTTGTTGGTTATGTGATAGATACAAAATTTATGAAGATGAAAATAGGCTAGATTCTTATTAGAAACAGAGGACAGTGACCCGATTCGAGAGGGGTACGGTCTCCGGTTACAAGATCAAGGAAATCAAAAACAATCTCAATGCCTAATCATAAAACACTAGCCTCTTATTTATACTATTAAAATACTAGAATTAAGGCCAGAAATTTATGCCCTAATCACCACAGAGAATCATCCAGTGATTTGATCGAGAGGATTCAGCTGGTTTCCAAAGATAGAATTCAATTGCCCCATTTTTGCAGCTGTGATTTGATTCTTCCTTCTTGAATATACTTTCAAGGGTGGGCCTTTATCATTACTTCCCTCCCGGTAAAACGTCTTGTCCTCAAGGCGGAATGCAGGAAATTGCTCAGCCACTAAATCATAGGTTTCCCACGTGGACTCTTCTATAGGGCGATTACACCATGAAATCAATAATTCTAGGACAGGCTGGCCCGCTTCAAGGACCCATCGATGAGTAATGACCGAGTGAGGTTGGAGATCAATTTCCCAGTCTTTGGTGACGGGTAATGGGGTTGTTGGTGTTGAAGAAAAAGAGCCACGAGCAGGTTTAAGCATCGAAATATGAAATATCGGATGGATTCTAGCTTCAGGTGGTAATTCCAGCTCATAAGCAACTGGACCCACTGCTCGTTTAATACGATATGGTCCAAAAAACCTTGGGGACAGCTTCTCATATCGGCGTTTAGCCAAAGTCTTTTGGCGATATGGTTGAATTTTCAAGAACACATAATCACCAACCTGGAATGTGAGTTCCCGTCGTTTCTGATTTGCTTGGTTTCTCATTCTGTCTTGGGCCTTTTGGAGGTTGTGACGAAGAAGCTTTATCATATCATCTCGAGTGACTAACTGTTGTTCCAGCTCTGCGTTTTTTGTTTCTTTCCATTTGCGTGGCTGTTCACTGGCAAAGCAACGTAGGTAAGCTTCTAGGCAGCGGTTCAGAACTTCGGTTTGACCATCCGTTTGTGGGTGGTAACTTGTACTCAGCTTTAATTTTGTCTGGCTTAATCGGAACATTTCTTGCCAAAAGTTGCTGAGGAAGATAACATCTCGATCAGAAGCGATGGAGCGGGGAAAGCCATGCAACCTAACTAGTTCCTTGCAAAAGACCGCTGCTACTCCTTTAGCTGTGTAAGGATGGGATAAGCAAATGAAGTGGGCATATTTACTTAAACGATCCACCACAACTAAAATTGTATCGAAACCACTAGATAGCGGCAAACCAACAATAAAATCCATAGAAACATCCTCCCAAATCTGATTAGGGATGGGTAGGGGCTGAAGTAATCCCGCGGGAGCCAACGTCTGGTACTTTTGTTGCTGACATATTACACATTGCTGGACAAATTCCCTAACAGAATGTTTCATCTTAGGCCAATAGTAACGAGAAGTGAGTCGTTTGTAGGTTTTTAAAAAACCTCCATGACCACCAGTTGGGGTGTCATGTGCTTCTTGTAAAAGCTTGAGCCTGAGATCGTGTATCTCGGGGATCACCATCCGTCCATGATGAAACAACAGTTGATCCACCAGTGAGAATTCAGGAGCGGATGAAGGATCTTTCTGCAACTTCTCCATTAGATTGCTAGTGAAGGGGTCAGTTTGCAACCCCGCTTTGATGTCAGCTATCTCAACACAATAAAGGATGATAAGTGTTAGTAATTCTCCTGAGTGGGGTCGTCGAGACAGGGCATCAGCCCCCTTGTTCTCTTTTCCAGCCTTATGAATAATTGAAAAATCATAGGGCATGAGTTTTAACAGAAGCCTTTGTTGTTCTGTAGTGGTGATGCGTTGTTCTAATAAGAACTTAAGGGTATAGTGATCGGTGCGGATGATAAAGTGCCGACCAAGCAAGTAATGGCTCCATTTTTGAACCGCGAGGACTAGTACTAATAGTTCCCTGTCATAAGCTGATTTAAATCGGTTTGAAGGAGAGAATCCTTTATTGAAATAGGCCACAGGATGGTCCTCTTGTGATAGTATCGCCCCTACTCCCTCTGACGATGCATCACACTCTATAACAAAGGGTTTAGAGAAATCTGGCAACCTCAAAACTGGTGTAGTTAGCAGCGCCTGTTTCAGGTCATTGAAGGCCTTAAGGACTGCTTCTGACCAAGTAAACCCGTCCTTCTTGGTTAGAGCAGTGAGTGGTCGGGCTATAAGTCCGTAATTACGGACAAAGCGCCTATAATACCCTGTTAGCCCGAGAAAACCCCTTACTTGTTTTACAGTCGAGGGTATGGGCCATGATTCCACTGCTGAAATCTTTTCTTTTTCCACACTAACCCCTTCCGAACTAATTACATGACCCAAAAACAAAACTCGTTCTTGCCCAAAGCAGCACTTCGAAAATTTGGCAAAAAATCGGTTATCATGGAGTAGTTTCAAGGTCTGTTCTAGATGGGACTTGTGTTGCTCCATACTTGAACTGTAAATTAAAATGTCATCAAAGAACACAAGTATAAAACGTCGTAAATAAGGGCGAAATAAATCGTTCATAACAGCCTGAAACGTGGAGGGAGCATTAGTTAAGCCAAAAGGCATAACTTTGAATTCGTAGTGACCCGAATGGGTCCTAAAAGCTGTTTTTTCGACATCCTGTGCAGTAACTCTGATTTGATAGTACCCTGATCGTAAATCGAGTTTTGAAAATACCCTTGCCCCATATAATTCATCAAGTAGCTCGTCAATGTTAGGTATAGGGTATTTGTCGGCTATCGTTATTTTGTTAAGGGCCCAGTAATCGATGCACATTCGCCACGTATTGTCCTTCTTCACTAGTAAGACCGGACTAGAGAACGGACTTGTACTTGGTTGTATGAAGCCGGCGGCCAACAGCTGTTCTACTTGCTTTTCTATCTCAGTTTTCTGGGAATGGGGGTATCGGTAAGGGCGAATATTAGGTGGAGTTGAACTTGGTAAAAGAGGGATTGAATGGTCTTGTGATCTAACCGGGGGTAGGTCCTGAGGCTCTTCAAAAATAGCCGTATATTGTGTGACAACAGGCTGCAGTGGGGCTGGTATGGAGGGTAGGTTGTCTGGTTCAACAGCTAGATGTTGAAAGCTAGACGATTTTTGGGGACCGGATGTGACACCTTGTAACTTGTGTTGCTTCCCATTAATCGTAAAGATCATGAACATCTCCTTCCAATTAGCCTGTACTGTATTTAATGTGGCTAACCATTGGACACCCAAAACAAGGTCAGCCCCACCAAGAGAAAATGGATGGAAATCTTGAGTAATCTTAAGTTCATGGACCTGTATAGGAAGATTTTTGCAAATGTTGCTGCATCGAATCACATCTCCGTTATCGATTTGGACACCAAATGGTGCCACTGGTTGGGGCGCCAGTTTGAGTCCACTCACCAAGACATCCGAAATAAATTATGCGTGGAACCCCCATCAATTAAAATTAAAACTTCAGTAGAATGCAAGTTACCTTTGACCTTTATTGTAGTAGGGTGTGGTTTCCCTAGGATAGCGTGTAGACTGATCTCAGCTGTTTCTTCCTCTTCAGAATCAGAATTAGGAAGCTCTGTTACGTGATGCTCCCCCATATTCTCCTCCGCTTCTAACACCTTAAGGGTACCAGTCTTACACCGATGACCAGGTCCATATTTGTCACCGCATCTGAAACATTCTCCTTTCAAGAACCGGTTTTGTTTTTCCGTGTCATAGAGGTGTTTTTTGATTGGGGTGATGTTGGGTTCGGAGTGAAGGGTGGTGGTTTGGTCATGGGATCTGATTGAGGATGTTTTGAACTTGAGGTCCAAGAAGTGCTTTTTCCTGGCCGGTGCAAAGAGAGTTTAGATTCAAACTCCAACGCAAGGCTCATAGCACTGTAAACTGTTCGTGGCTTGTGAATCCTTACATCGGTCTTCAACTCATCTCTAAGACCGTTCAAGAATACCCCTAAGAGACAATGATTGGGCCAATTTGAGACCCGAGAGGATCTCTTAGCGAAGTCCTGCCGGTATTCTTAAACCGAAGCAGTTTGTTTGATACTACACAGAAATTCATCCGGGTTTTGGAACTTGGCCGGACCGAAATTTTTGGTAAGCGCGTGGGTCAATTCTTCCCAAAAAGTGATGGGTTGGTCGTTAGATAACCAAGAGTAAAGATCCAAGGCATCACCCTCTAAGTGCATTGAAGCCACTTCAACCTTCTCATCATCAGGTATTTGATAATACCTGAAATATTTTTCGGCTTTCAGCAACCATCCACGAGGGTCTCCTCCGCTAAAAGTCGGGAATTCGATTTTGTTATAGGGCCTATATGGTTGTCGACCCCTCCAGGAATCGTCCCTTTCATCACTCTTGCTTCCTTGAGAACGATCTCTTGCCTTTAAAGCTGCAATCTCCTGCCTCTGAGCTGCTATATCCTCTTTTAGCGTATGAATTGACTCCAATTTTGCTGCTATGGAAGCCAACTGAACGGCAATTGCTTCGGTTGGGTCACTGCTGTCGTTGGAGTTGTTCTGGGTTTGCACCATTTCGTTTCCCGGCAATGGAACCAAATGATAGATACAAAATTTATGAAGATGAAAATAGGCTAGATTCTTATTAGAAACAGAGGATAGTGACCCGATTCGAGAGGGGTACGGTCTCCGGTTACAAGAACAAGGAAATCAAAAACAATCTCAATGCCTAATCATAAAACACTAGCCTCTTATTTATACTATTAAAATACTAGAATTAAGGCCAGAAATTTATGCCCTAATCACCGCAGAGAATCATCTAGTGATTTGATCGAGAGGATTCAGCTGGTTTCCAAAGATGGAATTCAATTGCCCCATTTTTGCAGCTGTGATTTGATTCTTCCTTCTTGAATATCTTTCAAGGGTGGACCTTTATCATTATGATAATGCAAAAGCATCAAAGTAGGGATGGCTTGTGCTTTTGACAATTAGTTATTGCAATATTGCACATTGATGAGATAATTTGAGACCAGAGTACAGAAGTGGGGTATAACATGACACAATTTGAACTTTGAAGTACTAGCTGAAAAACAGAATGTTTTGAGTAATTTTTGTAAGTAATTTATAAACAATCTGAAACATAATAATTGTTATCATGTGGTCTAACCATTACATTAGGCTACATTAACCATTATAATCATTACGTTCTGAAAACAATCTAAGATATTAATGTTTTTATATGGCATGGATCTGCGTTTTTAAGGTGGTGTTTGGTTGGTAAGTAGGAGTCACTATGGATGGTGGTTTGATAGTCTAGTTCTAAGGCAATGGGATGAGATTTTCATACCCAATACGGCAATACGCTTTGCTGGTTTGGACAAAACCATATTCAACATACAAGGGTTTCATTTCTATTTTAAAACCCACATGGTCATACCTTTAGAACTAAACACCTTTTGAGTTTTGTGATTCCCATTCCCTCATTCCTAAACCCCCAATTCAAACACATTTGATTTTTTTTTTTTTTTTTGCATTATCCATGATGATGAACAAGTCCTTTTGTAAATGTTTGAGTGTTGAAACTTTAGATAATTGAATATCCTTTGTGTTATTACTTAGCATGAATTTTGGCTGTATGTTTTGCATTCCCTTAAAATGACTTTTATGTTACCAGAGATTAATGAAGAACCGCAAAATGTTCTTCATAAAGAAGGGGAAAATGGTAGTTCTGCTAGCATTTCTGTTGCCACTGGTATATCAGAGCTTGAACTATTGTTGCAACAAAAAACCTTTACTAGGTTGGTTTTTCTTCTACTACAATTCTACATTGTTATTCGTTCACTCTTTGTTAGGGTAAACTAGTGTTTCTATTCTATCATATGGTGCAATATCACTATATGATATGAATTTTTCATTTTGATGCATGAGAACAACATTTTCCTCGTTAGACGAATACTCCATTTGTATTCATTTTTGGCCATCAACAGGGTATGCAGCATTTATTTTAGATTCCATGAGAGCCGGATATATTTTAAAACTTATTACATCGTGCTATATAAGAAATCTGGCTTGTTTAAATTATGCTAAATCTATGTTTGCAGTGGTAGTTGCTACGGTAATGTTTGGTTGTCAGGTTTGGGTTTTTAGAAAAGAGGAATCAAACTCACAAATTGAGTCACTCATTTAAACCAATAGGAAAAGTGGGCTTAGTGTCTATTTCCAATTCCATTCCTCATCATTAAACCCATACCTCTAGTGATTTCTATTTGCATACCAAACAGCCTCTGAAAGCAAGACATTTTTGTAAAATTAGGGTTGCACAACCACTGAAGTTACATCAATATATAAAAAACAGGGTAGAATATGAGTCTAAAGGTGATAGATGGACATAAATGGCATCATTTAGTTTTTTAGCCCAACTGTCTAAGTTTTCTTGTGAATTGTATCACGATCGACAGGTCTGAAATCCAACGGTTGACCTCACTGTTGCATTCAAAAACAACCGAGTCACCTTCTGATGACTCACTGGAAAAACATGGAGATAAGAGGGATAACTTTCATGCTGCTAATTCGACTCCTGTTGTTACTTCAAGAGTAAGTGATCTGTTCATGTTTGTCTCTATAATCATTTTATTCTATTTTTAAGCAAACAATTTTCTATCACAATCTTCACCATCCTTAGTTTCTACATACAAAATATTATTAATATATTATTATATTGTTTTCAGGTGCTCAAGGAGGAGATTGCTTCACCTGCTGAGATGGCAAAGTATTACATGAGATCTAGGTCAACCAGTCGAGCACCTAGACATGACTCCAAGTTGCTTCCAGAAACATCAATCACACCAGCGACTCAAAAGACTGCGAACAGTTTAAAGAATCTTGAAAATGGTTTTGTGACACCAAGATCTCGAGGCAGATCTGCAATGTACACCATGGCTCGCCGACCATATTCCGGAAGTCCTTCAACTCTCAGTCAACAGGTTTGCTTGATCTGCTTTCCCCTATTGGACTTACTTTTCAATATAGCTGAAATAGAATTTATTTACGGTTACATAATTTCAGGTAATCAAGTCAGATTATGGTCATGGTGCTGCATTGACATCTTCTCAAGGGCATGAGGGGACAATGGTATTTGTTTAGTTTCTTACATTATTAGAATTAGTCAAATGGTCTGTTTTTTTGTTAACATAATTGGTTTTCACCCATAAAAAGACTCAAATTTTCAAACACTTTGGGTCAGAGTAATCTGATTTATTATCCGGGCAACTAGTGACTTCAGTAACTTTAACCTTGTTGACCTTTTTCCTGATGCAAAGCTGATGTGGTGCCTGTTCACTTGAAACTGGTTAACTTACATGATTACTCTTAGTAAAAGCTTTTTGGAAGTTTATGTCATGTGAGTCCAAACATAGTGTGTTACCCCCAATACAAATCAACCCAAAGTAACTTTATGCATCTGTCTTATAGAATATGTTTCTTTAATATTTTTCCCAAATGTTTTTCCACGTTCTTTATCAGGCGCTAAAACGTAGAAGTTCTGTACTTGATGATGATATTGGGTCTGGTGGTCCGCTTCGTAGGATTCGGCAGAAAGCTAATCTTTTATCACAAAGAGATAAAAAAGAACTTGGGTATCCTGTTTTTCAACAACCAGATGCTGCGGGCCAGAATCTCCTTTTAACAAACGGACCTGAACCGAACGTATCAAACTATTCTTCCGTTCCCACAAAATCCACTCAAACAGCCAACAACATATTGCAACACCTTGAGAAACCTGGCCCAATAGAAAAAGGTTCAGTATCAACACTTGCTGGAATGACAGAAAAATCACCAAATAAACTGAGATTAGATATGCTTCATGGCCAAGCTCTTAGAAGCTTGGAGGAAGTGGAATCACCTAAATTCCTGCCTAGCTCTCATGATATTCAGAAACCAGTGGTATCAGTGTCGACTCTGCAAAGCAAAGATAAGATAGAAGAAAATGGTTTAAGGAAGTGTCCTTCACCTAGTAACATGTTGACTTCTGTCAATGGTGATAAGACGGGTTCTTTGAAAGATAAAGCACCAATGCTTGGAATTACTGATATACCCTCAAATGTTACACAAGCGCCTCAGAGGAAACATGCTTTTCAGATGAGTGCACCTGAAGATTCCTTTGAGATGGACGATGATGATGATGATATTCATGATAATGGGCATGTGCCGCTGCCATTGGTGGAAAACAATATACCTGTGGCCTCTGTTGCTGACATTATCGGAACCCCAACATTACAGGAAGTTTCCAAAATTCCTGAATTAGTCGAAAATAATAAACCTGTGTTTCCTGAGGTTTTCAAAGTTCAAGAGCAGGCTGGATTGAAACAAGCTGAAAATGGCATATCCACTCCAAAACCTGATTCTGGATTTCTTGGTGGTTCTGTTAGTGAGCAAGGATTAGGGTTTAAGATCCCAATCTCGTCTCCATCTTCTCCATCGGTTGCAACCACACAAACAAGTGAGTTTACACAATCAACCTTGCAAATGGAGAAAATTCCTCCAGTAAAGGTGTCACCTTTCTTGTTTTCAGCTAATGAACTTTCAGAATCAAAACCAAGTGCTGGTTCAGATCCAAAAGTAGTCGATTCAATCAGGTTAGAACATCCGTTTATTTACGTATTGTTGTTAGTTATTTGCGTTATTGGCTTATCGCTAAAGTTGAAGTTGCTAGCTATGTACGGAGTCTCATTTTCATTGTGTTTGTGCAGTGTGTTCAATTCTGTCCCAAAGAATGATCAGGTAAAATTTTTAGTTTCCAACAAGGATGAAAATGGTTACTGGAATGGGAATGATCAGAAGTCAACAAATATGTTTAGGAAATCAGAGTCTGTATCCCCTGCTGTTTCTGCTGCTACATCATCTGGTATATTCTCTTTTGGCACATCCACCAAGAACTTAAGTACTTCCGACACCACACCTGCTGCAAACCCTCCTACTTTTCCTTCATTGGCTTCTTTTTCGGCTTCCACCAGCACCGCCACCACCATGACCACCATATCCGCCGCCGCTGCCACCACGACCGCCATATCCACCACCACCACTGCTTCTGCTGCTATTTTCTCTACTTCTGCCTCACCTCAAGCTTTCAGTTTTGGATCTGCTACTGCAACAGCACCAACCACTTCAGTGGCAGAAACCAGAAATAGCAGCACCAGCTCACCTTTTGCTATCACAACTTTTGCCACCACGACCACTACCACCACCGGAAGTGGCCTCTTTGGCTTCAGTTCTCCTGCAGCAGCTACTTCAACCACCTCCGGAAGTGGCCTCTTTGGCTTCAGTTCTCCTGCAGCAGCTACTTCAACCACCCCTACCACCGGAAGTGGCCTCTTTGGTTTCAGTTCTCCGGCAGCAGCTACTTCAATCACCCCTACCACTGGAAGTGGCCTCTTTGGTTTCAGTTCTCAGGCAGCAGCTACTTCAACCACCCCCACCACCACCAGTGAAAGTGGTCCTTTTGGCTTTAGTTCTTTGGCAGCAGCTGCCACAACCACCACAACCACCACCACCACCGGAAGTGCTCTCTTTGGATTCAGTTCTTCGGCAGCAGTTACGTCAACCACCACCACCACTGGAAGTGGCCTCTTTGGAGTCAGTTCTCCGGCAGCAGTTACTTCAACTACCACCACCACTGGAAGTGGCCTCTTTGGCTTTAGTTCTCCTGCAGCAGCTACTTCAACCGCCAGTACTGGAAGTGGTCTCTTTGGCTTCAGTTCTCCAGCGGCAGCTACTTCAACCACCGCCACCACTGGAAGTGGCCTCTTTAGCTTTAGTTCTTCAACAGCGGCTACTTCAACCACCACTTCTCAGGCACATGGGTCTTTCTTCAATATCACTAATGGATTTCAGGTAAGCACCCATGCATCTTCCAGCAGTACTCTTTTTGGATCCTCAGCTCCTGCTTTCGGTTCATCATCAAGTTTTGGTATCAGTTCGGTGGGTCCCACTTCAGAAACCAAATCTGGCAATTCCACTAGTGGGTCCACTATATTTGGTTCCACTTGGCAACAACCCCCAAAGTCTTCTGGATTTGGTTCTACATTTACATCTTCTCCGTCATCTTCGGTGTTCTCTTTTGGTGCATCTTCTACACCCATGCCTTCCAGCTCATCTTTTGGGGGTCCATCTGTTTTTGGAAACTCAACCCCTGTTTTTGGAGCTGTTGCCACCACATCACTGAATAACAATAATAATAATGATCAGATGAGTATGGAAGACAGTATGGCTGAGGATTCGATGCAGACCAACAGTCCTGTTTCGCCATTTGGTCAAGCTCCTGTGAGTACACCCGGCTTCATGTTCGGTTCAGCCACCCCAACCCCAACCCCAGCTCTAACCCCGCCGGCTGTTTCTTTCTCATTTGGTAGCCAGCAGAACAGAGCACTGCCACCTCAGAACCCTTTCCAGTCGTCTAGTGTAGAGTTCAATGCTGGAGGTGGGAGTTTCTCCTTGGGGTCTGGGGGTGAAAAATCTAATAGGAGGATAGTTCGAGTTATGAAAAGCAAGAACAGGAAGAAATGAGAAGTTTTTATAAACATTTGGGAAATGATTCACTGCAGGTGTTTTTGATGTTATGCACATGTCATTTTCTTTTTTCTGTCTAGATTGTGTTGATGTTGTCAAGTATTGTTGTACGTAGAATGTTATTATTAGATCACAATTTTGGAACAAGGGCTTGAAGTGAGGCATATGTTACTGTACTACTAGAAATAAAGATTTCTGGTTTAAGCTTTCTTCTAATTCTTGTTTTACTTATTATATACTAGGTTAGATAACCGTGTGCTACACGGGTTAAAATAAAATTTATACAATAGGTATATTTTTGTATAATCTAATATATATAACATATTAATAAATTTATTATATATAACAAACATATTTAAGGTATAAACAAAAGTATAAAAAGAGAAAAAAAAATTATTTATACTATATTATAATACACAAAGGAAGGATTCCAAGTTAAGAGATTTGTAAATTTTAAGCACAATGTACAACCCAAAAAATCAATTTAACAAGGGTAATTATGTTTTTCTAGCGCTATTAAAAAAGTGAAACTTTAAACTTATTTACACTTAGATCCTTGTATCTTTAATTATATATAATTTTTTCCATATTTGTTACAATATGCTTAAAAGAAGAACTTCAGTTTTTTAAATATAAAACTAACCAGAGACGAGTACCATAATAAAAAGTGTCGCACGCGCCGCATCGCGCGGACACGTTACTAGTTTTGTAAATATACATAAACTTTTTTATATATCTTTTTAAAATATTTTAGTTTCAAGAATGATTAGTTACAAATTAAACTATATTTTAACAAAATTAAATCTTATTAAAGTATTTATAATAAAATATTATTTATTTCTAGAAAGAAATTATCTTGATTATTATAGTATTAAATTGAGAGTTATTAAGAAAACATTTTTGAAGTTAAGATTTTTACCAAAATTGTAATTTATTATGATGGTAACACATGAACAATCCTACGTTAAGATAACATGAACATACTAAAAAGTAACCATGTGGCTGATGTTTTTTTGCTTTATTAGGGTATATACTTGGTAACGATGATCAAATTGAGGATCCATATAGGAACAAACTGCGGAATCTTCAAACGTTTTATTTTCTGTATTCATCCTAGTTGGATCTTCATATTCTATAATTGTCATAAAATACCTACCATAAAGTACAAAAAAGACAGCAAACTTCCCAAATCAAAATACGATTGAAGCATAGCGAAACTCCCAATTTGAACAAAGCATTAAAACATCCAATAGATGGGAATTTTTGTTATTAATATGCATTCCACAGAACAACTAAACTGTTTCTTTACAACACATGAAACCATGGTTCCTGGCATCATGCTTAACGAAAAACCAAATAATCAATGGCATTAATTTACTGCCAATGAAGACCATCATCAGGGGATCCAAAGGATTGCTAGCAAGTTGAGTAGCATACAGGATGCAAAAATTAAGAAAATGCCCAAAAACAACACCATGATTTAGGGAAACCAAAAGTTTAATCACTTGCAGGAGAAAATAGCTCTGAGACTAGCTTCACCACCCCTGACATTGGTCCATCATCCTGCAGAACATCATTATTTTTAAACAAAGAAAATTAGAATTACATTTAGGATGGTAGTTGAAATTTCTATAAAAATGATCCAAACATACCCTTAGACAGATGAGAATTATTGAAAATTTAAATTAGAAATCATTTAAGAAATGGAAGTCACCAATTGCATGACACATCTATACTATATTCACACTCACTAGATACACAATGTCAAAGCCTTTGCGGTAGTCATCAAGAGAATTCTCAATGTTGTGATTCCTGCAACAAGTGAATAATATAATCAAATTGACATTTTTGGCTGCCAATATATTGACTTAAATATAATCTGTCACATCTCTAGTTTGTTTTTGTCATAAATGAAGAATTATTTGTTTATTTAATAACCACTATCATCTAAAATGTCTTTATTATTTCACAAGTAACTGAAGGCATGATACATTCATATCTGAATCATTAAAAAAATCTCTTATATTATTTTACAAATAGTGACTGGCATATTTTAAGTAAATTCTTCATATAAAAAATATAAATGACTTTAAAATTAAAATAAGAAACTTACAAAAATCCAACAGAAATGCGAGTTTCATAATCTAAACCATCAGACATTCTGAGGTCTCCCATGTGATCACCAAGAAGTAAAACATTTGTTCTTTTTTTCACAGATGCACTATCGATCATTTCATCAACTTCACCGAAATGATCATGCAAAGACGCAGCCATATCAAGAGCATGCTCATTCTTATTTAAGCTATGAATCAATTTCCCTGCGTAGATTTGATAATTAAAATAACGGTTAATATGAATAAAATAATTTATATTGTAGTTTGTTAGTTATCATAGCAGCTATGGTACCTGTAAACGATACTAGGTTACCATTTTGATCAAATTTCATCCGGTTTGATACAATCTTGACGTTTTTGAAAGTTCTATGCAGTTTCTGACGAAGAACCTGATGAAATTGAGAAAAAACATCATAGTTACTATTATGATCCTAATTGTCAGCTGGCACGGCAAGAACGATAACATGGCAATAGTATAGCACTATAGCTTACTTCTTCAATAATATCAGCTAGACCTGCTGAAAATATAAGAACTGGGATCTCTCTCTCCTGCAGATATAAAAGAAAAAAGAAAATAACCACTGAATTACATGATACTAATAAAAAGAAAATGCAAAAAAAGCTATAAACTTGCCTCTAAAAACTCAAACAGCTCAACAACACCTTCTCTGAAAGCAATCACAGCACTGGCTACAGAGTTTCTTATTGCATCATATGTAAGACCTCCTTCGATAAGAAGACCATGGGTCTTACCCCACCTATAATAATAACAAAATGATTTAATATGTTTTAAATTATCTTGAAGTGCTATTATAATGCTCTGATATTAAAGCGTTTTGGAGTAGGCAAATAGTCAACATACCACTCTTCCATGAGCTTTGTTTTTTCATCAACAGGAATTTGTGGGTCATACTCTATAGGATGATAATAGTTAAATAACTCGTCTCTCTTAGCATTGTACTCAGGGTTTTCCTGTTGTAGAAGTGCATGACTGGCTACAGGTATAATTATACAATAATTCAATTGCATTCAAATAAATTAATAAAGATAAAAACATTCAAAAACTTTAAACAAACCATGACCATACATTGTCCTCGACATCCATCAACCCAAAACTTTGTCAGTGTATTATCAAAATCTGCAATAACCTACAGTTCAAACAAAAAAAAGATTTCAGTTAATAGATCAATAAGCATTATAACTTCAACTGATACTCTCTACACAACTTATACGCATGATCATTTCAGTAAAGTATTAAGCACAAGAAAACTTAAAAAAACTATACTTTGTGCAGTCTCATAAATCACAATCTACTTTTAAGATTGCAATGACATTCTAGATTTATATTTTGGTGACCAAGTTAGTAACTTTTGTTATACTCCACAAGTTTTGATTCGGGCATCAACAATCTAACATACTTATCAAACTAGGCGCCAAATCAATGTTCTAGAAAGCCATTGAAACCACATGTTAGTTCTTGAAATGGATATCTCTAAACCTGTATTACGCAACCAAGCAATAGCTTATCGATTATCAATTCGAGTAAATCCCTCATCTTCCCACAATCTTGGATGCCACATAACGAACTTATGATACAAAATGATTTCACAAAACCCATAAAAATGATCATTACAAAGGGTACAAGAAAACCCCCAGAAAGAAACGAACTGAAGTGAACAAAAAACCTGAAATTTAGACGGACCCGCAAGGCGAATAGCAGCTTTCTTTTGGTGAAGCAACTTGGGATCATTGATGACAACCTTAGAAGAATAACAATTGGAACCATTCACCATTGTCCCCAATTTCGCTTGATTCATGCTTCTTCCACCACAATTCCGAACCCTAAAAGTTTAAGTTTTTAATAAAGAGGAGTACAAATCAAAAAGTAATATACGACTTTAAGCATGCATTGTAACATATATCAAAGATTTAAGACCGATTACAGTAGAAACAGAGTATAAAACCTGAAATTGAAGTGGGTGAGAGTGAAACGATGAGAAATGCGACGAATTGTGTGGAGACGAAAGCAACCCAGAGACATAAATAGCGTGAGAAAGCTTTAGGATTCGCCAAAATATGCGGCATATGCTTAGAAATCGTGGGTTAACGTGGGGCATATACAATCATATATGCTTTAGAGTCTTGGAGTTTAGACCTTCAAATGACAAAACATGTAAGACTTTAGATAAAATTATACGAATTGTTGGTCATATTCTTTCATCTTGTCCTCACTTTAATAAACTAAGGATTTATAAGTTTGTTTGAAATGCGTAATACATGTGTTATATTGGAAAGGTATGTTAAGTTCATATGATACGATCATTTTTATTATTTTTGTTGTTGTAATTGTCGTAATACGAACAACGAAGTTTGTGATACTCTTTCTTTTCCATGTTTTTTTTCTCTTTTCCGAATTGTACTAGTGTAGATTTCTATGTGTTTTTCACGGATACGCACTATGTACTTCTTATATTTCATGCGCAACGAGGACTTTTCTTTTGGTCTCACTGAGTGTGGCCTCTCTACCTCCTAATATAAAGGAAATGTTTGCTTATTAGATCAAATAGTATTTCTAGTGAAAAGAGGTTTTAAGGGGGATCATTTTTTAAATCTCATCAACTAAGAGACGACTAGAGTTTTATCACATGATTGAGAATATGAAATTAATCATCGAAAAAAGAGTAATGAATGAAAGGCTGATATGATCAAGCAGCAGATAAAAATAGACTAAACGATTTCACTAAAGCCTTATTAAGAAATATGATAGTCAGCGACTATGATGAGGAAAAGCATGACGGTTATCTCTGGAGGTAAAAGAGGAAATAATGAAATCATTTCGTGTTATGGAAAAACCAAGCAACAAATAGTATTGAGTTGTTGATACATTTGTTTAATACAGAAGTGCATTCTAAAGCAACAAAAGTAGGCACATATGTGATATGTTAATATTTATATATGTTTACAGTACATTTTTTTTGCATTCTAAGTCTTTTTTGTTATAAAATTCATTTACTTAGGCACTTATTTGTGTTTTATTTGAATTTTATAGCTGTCGGATGAAATTTAATGATTTTTATGAAGAACACACAAGATTTGAAGAAGTTCAAGAGGAAAAATACTTTTGATAAAACTATATTGAAATTGAATATGCTCATATAAGCTGTCGAACTCCAAAAAGCTTATTTCTAAAGCTGAATATGATCATACTGCTTCTGATATGGTCATATTCGGACAAAACTTTCATTTTTTCTCAAACACTAGCCTCTCTCACCTCTTAGGTAATTTTGAGTCTTCTTCAAAAGTTTTTGGAAGATTTGAAGACCAAAATTGAAGATTTCACACTTTAAAAAAGGATCTAACATCATCCACCTCATTTCCACTTAAAATTAGTTAAATTCCTTTAGATCTACTATGAGTTCTTTCATATTCTTGAGTTTGCATGTGTTTTTTGTAAGCCTCATGGCTAAACTCCTATTATCACTTGGATTAAATGAAACTTAGCATGATTTAACAACTTGTACATGACTTTTGGTGTTTTGTATGTTGATGTCATGATAAAATTTGATTATTCTTTAATGATTACGTGTAATTTTTCTAGTTTGATAAATGTTTAACCTTATGGGTGTTGTAAGCATGTTATGTTGGAAAAACTCACGTATTTACAAGATTTATTCATATGATTACATCTTTTATGTGTAATTTTGTGACATTTGATTAGGATTAGTGAATGAAGGTTAAAGATTTAGTAAAATCAGATAAATATGCATCCTTATGCTAATGTTTGAGATAATTATGATGTATGTCATGAATTTCTCTTGTCATTGATTATGAGTTGATTTTGTAATCGTGGTTTGATATTCATGAGTTGAAGGATAATTATAGTTTTGTCTATTTTACGTATGTTGAGGTGGTTATAATGTGTTTATTGTGCCAACTATCCAAAAATTTATGGAATTAGATAACTCTTACGGGAGTATAGTTCATCCTTAACATTAATATCATTGTATCATTAGTTTCTCACGACATAACTTTAGGTGGTTGTTATGCGTTTATTGTTCTAGCTTTCCGAATAGGTATATTTCTAGATATTCTTGACGAGCGTTTAGGCTACTTTCATATATCATGTGTAAAAAATGATCTCACATTGAGTTTTCTATGCTAAGTGAAATCAAAGTCCAAGTGGTATCTTTGATTGGTTGTGTATCTTCATCTTTATTTTCCCACTTTATTAGTTTAATTTGCTAATCATTTTAGTTAATTTCAATATTCACAAATCGAAACTCAATTGATCAGTTAGATAATGATAAAAGTTAGTATTGGGAGCCATTGTGTAAGGATCGATACTTGGTTTTTAGCTCAAACTATACTAATATATCATAGATGCATTTACCTATTGTGTGTAGTTAGTCTAAATGTTATAATCGTTTCTTAAATTAAATCAAATTCTATGATAATCGTTGTTGATTTGTTGTTATCAACCCCCATACTACATATAATATACTTATATCGCCATATAAACGCTTAAATAACTAAAATATGTCTCACAAACTACAAAATTAATAAAAAATAGACTTTGAAAATAATATATATATATACATAAAATTTGAAATCTAGTACGACCAACCGGTTCACCGATCCGTTTGATAATCGGCGGTCCAAAGGAAAACGGTCTAAATGCACACAACCGGACTATTTCTATGACCGGTATCCAGTCCAACCGGTTCGACCTGCCAGTCCAGTCGGGTTATGAAACCATTGTTTAGGAAGCTTTAGACTTTTGCCATTAATTTTTAATGGATTTGTGGTTTAGCCACTTAAGCATGTGTCATTTCTTCTTCTTTATTTGTAGTTTTTTGGTTTTCTGCATCATCAACCCCCATACTACATATAATATACGTTTTTAACCTTTTTGTTTTTCTAATAGTTTTATTTTTTAACTTTCTTTCGTTAACTTACTTGTAAACCGAATGCAATTGTCTATGATTTTTTAGTCAACATTTCGATATCTTTCTTATTTGTGAAACGCAATTGTATTGAAGATGAAATATTTTTTGGTGACTTATTGCTATAGCGATAGTCATTACCATATTGATATCATGATAAACTCAATGAAATAAAGTGAACAACATTGAGTGACAGTAACTTTTACGATGATGAACACTTTAAGGTTTTACATGAGAGTGATAGCCATCGCAACGAGTTTTAGTATTTTGATTTTGATATTTAGAATCGTGGCCGGATCCCCAACGCAACACACGGGGTTGGAAACCTGGTTTTTATAGATTTAAACTATGATATCATTCATCTCAAAATATTAATATTTAAAAAACCCTTAAACAGGTTAACAAGTTAACCAACTTATTAAATGCGTCATCTTCTATTTAACCAGACTTTTAAAAGGTCGTGTTCGGGTTGACATGTTATTAAAACGAGTCACCTTAACCGACCCTAAAACCTGTTTTCTTCTCGCGTTACCTTAGGGTCTTGAATTTTTGCTGGAGTTATTTCTCATCATTTCAAATTAATCGTTTTTTTTCTTTTGACCGCTATCTTCTCAGCTCTTCATATCCTACAAGATACACAAATAACAAAACATCTTTTTTACAATATCATCAATGCATTTAACAAATAAATAACACACAATCAAGACGTATCGAATGCATTAGTCGGTAGATTATACACATAAACCAAGAATTCAACTAGTTTTTTTAATACTTTTTATGTTGAACCACCTACCTACAATAATAAAAAATTATTATGAATTATTACCATAACAAGTGGATGAACTCTTTGTCAAACTTGTAGATAAGTTTACTATGCTAAATAGTTTTACTTGTCTACCAAAATGATTAATCTTTGTAGTATAAATACCACCTCAATGTAGAGGAGAAGATGCACCTCTTGTATACACTTTCATAAGTTATACATTTCTCTTCTTCTTGCTCTTGCAATTCCCTTTAAAGTTCTTAAAGTTATAACACTAATCTTGTGTTAATTATTGTGATATTATAACACGTTATCAGCACGAGAGCTCTTAAACTCTAATCAAGAAGATCAATAAAGCACAAAATCATCCATTAATTAAGGTAAGGACTTCATTAAGTAATAATATATAATATCTTATATTGAGAAGATAACTAAGATAAATAAAATAAGCATAAAGGAGATCATATTATGGACATCTTGATAACCATGGGACTACTAACAAGCTAACTTTTATTTATGCATCTAACTTTTGATTATGCAACTAACATTTTATTTTATGTCAACTAACTTTTACTTATTCATCTAACATATTATTTATGCATCTAACTTTTACTTATGCAACTAACATTTACTTATGCATCTAACTTTTTCTTTAGTTATGCAACTAACATTTCTTTATATGTCAACTAACTTTATACAACTAACATTTTGATTATGTTTATTCGTACTAACGTCTTATTCTAACCTGTCGTTCTTATTCTCTATTGTTTTTATAAACTACATACATGTTTTTATAACATAATATTATACTTATCTATTTTATTTAAAACTGTTGTCGATATATACACACACGACGGTTATTAGCCGTTATAAACGGTTATATAGCCATTGTACATAGCCGTTACAAAACGGTTATAATTTTAAACTATAAATTGACCACTATCAACCTATTTTCAATAAACAGATTATCTCTTTTCTCAAGTTTATCCAAGGCAACTTTTCAAAGATGATACACCCGGTTTTAGTACTGGCAACCATAATGCTCATTTTAATTCTTATCCCCATTGCTGAACTACCACCTGAAGAATTTAAACTTTTCTTATTTCTATATTTGTTTATAGCTCTACCGCTTTATTGTATCGCAATGCTTATTGATATATATGGATTCTAATAATTATCTTACTATTTGCTTAATTCTTGTTTAGCAAACAAAAATGTCGAACATTGTAAAAATTGAATTCCTGGCTCTAAATATCAATGGAGAAAACTATATGCCGTGGACGGCCCACGTAAAAAGACATCTTAAATCCATGGGTGTCTTAGAAACTATACAAGAGGTAAATGCTTGCTCGGAACAAGACAAAGCGAAAGCTGATGTCTTTTTACATAAGCATATTGATGAAATGTTACAATTTGAATATTCAAATTGTGAAGATCCATATATTTTATGGAAAGATTTAAAAAGCAGATTTGATCACCAAAAGGAAGTCTAGAGATGAATGGAACAATCTCAGGTTCCAGGATTTCAAAAAGGTAAACGAGTACACCTCTGTTTTGTTCAGGATATGCTCGACCCTCAGATTCTGTGGACAAAATGTTACTGAGGAAGATATGTCGGAGAAAACTTTCTCCACATTTCATGCATCAAATATAAACTTGCAACAACAATATAGGTTGCAAAAGTTTAAAAGATATTCTGATTTAAATTCATTCCTCCTTGTAGCAGAAAAAAATAATGTGCTTTTGATGAAAAATCATCAAGCTCATCCCACGGGATCATTAGCAATTCCAGAAGTTAATGTTGCTACTAAAAACTCTGGAAGAAAGTGGAAAAGAGGTCGTGGTCGTGGTTCTGTTGATAAAAGTTACCCTAATGGTCGCAACCATTCTTTCAAGGGTAATTATAATTACCGAGGTAACTTTTATAGTCGTTAACGTGGTCGTGGCCGTGGTAGAAATCAAAGAACAATCAATTACCACGCTCCACAAAATAACAATTTTAACCAACACAAAGGGAATGAAGCTGGTAGGTCCGAAAACAATGGCACTTCCTGTTTTAGATGTGGTAGCACAAACCACTGGTCAAAGGCTTGTCGCACAGCTCCACATTTATGTGAGCTATACCAAGCCTCTCTTAAAAGGAAAGAGAAGGAAGTGAACCATGTTGATAATTTTGATAAACTCAACGTTGAGTTGAACGCTGCAGACTTTGACATGGAACTCTGAAACACATGTTGCTTGACCATAATAGTTATATGCAACAATTAAGTGTTTTCATATTTATTAATTATGTATTTTTCTCCATGTAATGTTTTCTTTCAATTAAATAAAGTTCTCGTTAAAATATAATAATATCGTCGTTATTCACTTATTAATTTTTTTTTATACTTTCAAGATTAAAATGAACATCATTGGAGTGCAAGATCAAACAAATGAAGCAGATATATGTATAGCGGATAGTGGAGCCACACATACTATACTTAGGTCTAAGAAATATTTTTTTGAGCTTAAACCAACAAAAGGAATCATTAATACAATATCAGGACCTACAGACCTGATAGAAGGAGTGGAAAAAGCTAATTTAGCATTATCAAATAGTACAAAGCTTATAATAGAAAATACTTTATTTTCCCCAAAATCAACAAGAAATCTGTTGAGTTTTAAAAACATATATCATAATGGATATGATACTCAGTCAAAGACTGTTGATAGTGAAAAATATTTGCATATCATAAGCAAAGATCGAATATTAGAAAAACTGCCAATGCTTCAGTCTGGTTTACATTATACACACATTAATGTGCCTCAGGCATATATGGCAGTTAAAAAAAAATTTTGTGATCCTGAAACACTTAACTTATGGCATGACAGATTAGGCCATCCAGGATCTACAATGATGAGAAGAATAATTGAAAACACTCATGGGCACCCATTGAAGTATCAAAAGATCCCACAATCGAATAAAATTCCTTTGTGTACATCTTGTTCTCTTGGGAAATTAATTACAAGGCCTTCGCCTGTATAAATTGAAAAGGAATCACCTCTGTTTCTTGAAAGAATTCAAGGAGACATATATGGGCCAATTCATCCACCATGTGGACCATTCAGATACTTTATGGTTTTGATAGACGCGTCAAGTAGATGGTCTCATGTCTGTTTGTTATCAACTCGTAATGTAGCATTTGCAAAATTTCTTGCACAAATTATCAAATTACAAGCACATTTTCCTGATTATACTATTAAAAGGGTGAGACTTGATAATGCTGGTGAATTCACATCACATGCTTTTAATGATTATTGCATGTCTGTAGGAATTATTGTTGAACACCCTGTTGCTCATGTACACACACAAAATGGCTTAGCTGAGTCGTTAATCAAACGTCTACAACTAATAGCTAGACCATTAATAATGAGAACAAAACTCCCTGTGTCTATTTGGGGTCATGCAATTCTTCATGCTGGATCACTAATTCGTGTGAGACCAAGTGCAAATCTTAAATACTCTCCCTTACAACTTGTTTCTGGCAATGAGCCAAACATTTCCCACCTTAGAATTTTTGGGTGTGCTGTATACGTCCCTATTGCACCACCACAACGTATAAAAATGGGTCCTCAAAGAAGATTGAGAATATATGTTGGATATGAATCAGCTTCCATCATAAGATATCTTGAACCTTTAACGGGTGATGTATTTACAACACGTTTTGCTGATTGTCACTTTAACGAGTCAGCTGCAAATCAATTACCTGATGCATTTACTGATACAAGCAGAGTTACTAAGTCTCATATACCAGCTGCTAATGCTCCAACTCGAGTTGAGATTCCAAATAAGCAAATAGATAACACAATGGCTCATGAATCTCAGAGACGTTTGAAACGAGGAAGACCAATCGGTTCCAAGGATAAAAATCCTCGAAAAAGAAAAACTCATGAAAAGGAAGTTGACAATAAAGTGAATGATCTTGATGAGAAACGCTTAATACCAAAACCTCTTATGAGGAGGATTTGGATGAAACTAACAAAGAAATATCAATTAACTATGGTCACACACATATCTTATGGAATCAAGATGAAATGGAAGGTATTGATGAAATATTTTCTTATTCCGTAGCAAGTGACATCATGAGTGGAGATGATGATCCTGAACCAAAATCAGTTAGTGACTGTCAAAATAGACATGATTGGGATAAATGAAAAGGAGCTATGCAAGCTGAATTAGATTCACTTAACAAACGAAAGGTGTTTGGACCTATTGTTATTACTCCTATGTCCGTAAAGCCTGTAGGGTACAAATGGGTTTTTGTACGAAAACGAAATAAGAAAAATGAAGTTACATGATATAAAGCTAGACTTGTAGCTTAAGGTTTTTCACAAAGGCCAGGGATTGATTATGAGAAAACATACTCCCCTGTTATGGATGCAATAACCTTTAGATACTTAATCAGCTTTGCAGTCTCTAGAAATTTAGAGATGCGTCTTATGGATGTTGTCACAGCTTACTTGTATGGATCACTAGATAGTAACATCTATATGAAAATTCCTGAAGGTTTTAAATTCCCCGAATCATTAAACTCAAAGCCTAAGGAAATGTATTCCATCAAATTACAAAGATCCTTGTATGGACTCAAACAATCTGGACGGATGTGGTATAATCGTTTAAGTGATTATTTGACAAGTAAATGATACACAAGTAACCTTATTTGTCCATGCATCTTCATTAAGAAGACAACATTAGGATATGTGATCATAGCTGTGTATGTTGATGATCTAAATATAATTGGAACGCAAAAGAAAATTAATGAAACAATTGATCTTTTAAAGAAAGAATTTGAAATGAAAGACCTTAGAAAAACCAAATATTGTCTTGGTTTGCAGATTGAACATATGCATAATGGAATACTTGTACATCAGTCGACTTATACTGAGAAACTCTTAAAGCGTTTCAACATGGACAAAGCAAATCCTTTAAGCACACCGATGGTTGTTAGATCACTCAATGTTGATAATGATCCATTTCGTCCTTGCGAAGATAATGAAGAGGTCCTTGGTCCAGAGATACCATATCTCAGTGCAATTGGAGCTCTTATGTATCTTACTAACTGTACGAGACCTCACATTTCTTTTGCAGTTAATTTGTTAGCAAGATTTAGTTCAGCCCCTACTAAAAGACACTGGAATGGGATTAAACATATTTTTCGATATCTTCGAGGTACTATTGATTTAGGTTTGTTTTATCCTAATAATTCAAAAGAAGGGTTGGTTGGTTATGCAGATGCAGGTTATTTATCTGATCCTCATAAAGCAAAATCTCAAACGGGATACATATTTAAGAATGGAGGAACTGCGATTTCATGGCGCTCTCAGAAACAAACACTCGTTGCGACATCCTCAAATTATGCTGAAGTCATTGCACTACATGAAGCTTCAAGAGAATGTGTATGGTTAAGATCTATGACACAACTTATATTAACTTCTTGTGGATTGGAGAAAGATAGAAATGCAACACCAATCTATGAAGATAATGCAGCTTGTGTCTCACAAATGAAAGAAGGGTATATCAAGAGTGACAGAACAAAACATATACCACCAAGATTCTTTTCATACACTCAAGACCTTATTAAAGATAAACAAGTTGAAATGAGATACGTTCAATCTAGCAATAATTCAGCTAATCTTTTCACAAAGGCACTTCCAAAAACAACTTTCAGAAAACATGTTTATGATATTGGCATGCGGCACGTACACACAATGTGATGATCTACAGAAGACAATTTGAGGGGGAGTTATAAGCTGCACTCTTTTTTCCTTAGCTAAGGTTTTTTCCCACTGGGTTTTTCTTTAGCAAGGTTTTTAATGAGACAGTACTTAAACTTTTGAAGTTTGAAAAGTGTCATCCAAAGGGGAGTATTATGAATTATTACCATAACAAATGGATGAACTCTTTGTCAAACTTGTAGATAAGTTTACTATGCTAAATAGTTTTACTTGTCTACCAAAATGATTGATCTTTGTAGTATAAATACCACCTCAATGTAGAGGAGAAGATGCACCTCTTGTATACACTTTTATAAGTTATACATTTCTCTTCTTCTTGCTCTTGCAATTCTCTTTAAAGTTCTTAAAGTTATAACACTAATATTGTGTTAATTATTATGATATTATAACAAAAATCAAATTATTTTGTTATATTTATTATAATTTTTAGCCACATAAATGAGGGTCAAATTAACATGTCATTTTTTTAAAATTATGAAAAGATGAGAGATAAACAATAACCGTTACATATTTCTCATTTTCGTTTATTATTATTGTTGAAAAAATGAATGATCTTGTATTTTCTCTCAATATATAGCGTTATAAATTGATTCTTCCCACATATATAACATACTAGGTTAGAGCCCGTGTGATACACGATTTTTTTAAAACATCAAACTTCATTAAATATTGATGACACAATAAATATTATGAAAAAATTAAAAAACTAAATATTAAAGTTTGAAAATAGAAGTGATAGAACATTCGTATTCTCAAAACTATCTCATAAATGTGTAAACACTTCTTTGTATACAACGTTTTGTTTCTCGTTGGTAATGTTACCATTTTGATCTAAAATGAGTAGTTTTGCACCGTCTGTAATCTTTACCCTTGACAAAGCCACATATATAAGGCATGTACCTATACAACGTGGTGGTTTATGAGGAAAAGTTCAATATGTGGTTTATAATTTTAAAAAAATGATGTCCTAAATCATAAAAATCAAGTATAAGTCATATATAAATCAATAAATCATGTAATGATTCACTAAATAAAATGTATTCCAAATTTAATCTGTTTATGTATGATAAATAGTCCAATAGAAACATGGTGGTTCATGAGGAAAAGTTAAATAGGTTGTTTATCAATTTGAAGTAAACATAATCTATAATAGAATTAGGATGCTCAGATGAATGGTAATATATTTGTATTTTAACAAAATAATGTTAGATGAAAGAGTATAATAAACGAATTAGGACTTTCATCTTTATGTTGTACAGCTTTTTCAGTGATTACTTTCAGTGATTACTTTTACTTCCCAACATTCAAATCCACAGTTCTTTAAATCTAAATATATGTTACACTTTTGATTTAAGTTTGAAGAAAATGACCAGATGCCTCTTGGAAACAAACCTTTTAACATATTATTTGATAATGTTAATGTGATATAAAGTTGTACATTTATAGAGATGAAATAAGCGTATACATTTTACATACTCATTTCATATTCACGCATACATATTTAAATAATCATATTTATCCCAATCAATCATAGACATATAACAGAAAGATTAAACGGAGATACCGAATTCGTCAAGAGCGGCCACAATGTTAGGTAGTGTTGCATGATAATCTCCGTACACCTTGCACGAAAATATATGTATAAATAGCGCTCATTCATTGTTACGTGGTCATCTGACAAAAAAGAACATCTAAAAGTTATAAAAGACTAAAAGAATTCAATTTTAAATCTAGTATAAAATTCAAACCAAGGACCTTAAAAAGCCTACCATTAGAAAAAACATATAACACGATAAGAAACTATCTCCTAAAAGCTAAACACAAATCCATGAGTTGTGCGCAACTTGTCGAACTATGAAAAAGATTGATATCTTAACTTTAATAAAATATAATACGTAAAGTTAAATTTATATAACTTTAACTTTGATTGGAAGATTAGGTCGATAAATCAACACCAAAGAGGTGATTTGAGATCAACTTGAATTCTGCGATAGTGTATCCGTAGCAACAGAAGCAACAAAAACAAAAGGCAAAAATTTAACTGCAAAAAATGTAGCTGGTAATAGAATCAAACCAGTAACCTTCAACTTGTTGACAAAAGAATGCGTTTACCACCATCCTAGGCAACCACTTTTGTTTTATAACCAAATTCAAATATATTTATTGCAAAAGAAATATAAAAAAAGCATCTAACCCTTCAGATTAAAAGAAAAGCATCTTAATCCTGCATTGCAGGGTTGTAGCTTATGCAACAATGGGTGTACCCCACTACTCTACCTACCCAGCAGATTAAAAAAAAGCATGTTAACCCTGTATTGCAGGGTTGTACCTTGTGCAACAATGGGTGTACCCCACTATTGTAGCTACCAACGTTTTGTAATCTACAGAGATAATAATTTGATCTAGATTCACGGGAACGAATATTCAGACGATGTCTAACAAATAAGTTTCAAATCAGTGAATATTCGAACGGGTGTTGAGAAGATTTTGAAAAGTTTTGTTAAGATTCACGGGAACAAAGATTCAGAAAAGTTTTGTGAAGATTCACAGGTTCAATGAAGATTTTGAAACGTTTTATGTGCAATTTCGGAAGAAAAAGATATGAGAAATCTAACATTGGTATATCAATTTTGGAAGAAAGATTGTGCATGAACTCTTTGAAATCTCCTTAGATCTGCAAAATTTTCATGGAAGAGAAAAGTTAGATGACACAAATGGTGGCTTTAGGGTTTGTGTGGAAGAATGTGGAAGGAAGTAAGGAACCGGGTATAATCCACGATTTTTTTAGATCCGTGTGACTTTTTCTTTTGGGGGAAATAAATTAGCAACATGAAATAAGAGACTGCCATTTGACATTTAGATGGGTTAAGAGATGGTTAAACAATTCAATAGATTTGTATGAATTTTGTGAGCATGTACAATTACAGGAGGATGTTCAGTATCGATTCTTATAGTACTGTTCGTGAAGTCGATAAGCTTATGTAACATTAAAAATCTTGGTTTATTAGAATCTATAGATATAACAATGTATATCTATATAGATATTACACTCTCTCTCTTTCTCGAGTAAATACTAAACGACAAGGCTCGTCATCTGTCATAATGAAACGATTAATGCACGTATGCAACTTTTTTTTAGCAAAACAATGCACGTATACAACTAATAGAAATAACCACTAATTACATTTAATTATACACATTAAAACTACTAAAAAAATGTAAGCAACAACACATATGGTGTAACACTCTAGGCGAATCCCACATCGGCCGTGGACAGGAGAAATTCCTGGTTCATAAGGAATGTCTGGTCTCTAATATCACCAACGTGTTTTGGGCGTATTGGCTGTGGATGAGAGGAGAACTCCACAGTTAAGCGTACTCAGGTGGCAGCAATCCAGGGATGGGTGAGCTCCCTGGGAAGTTTTCACCCGGGCAACCAAAAACAAATCCGTGAGCTTCTCGTGGGCAAAGTGGATAATATTGGTGGTATGAGAGGCCGGACGTTATAAAATGGTATCAGAGCCACTCCTGTGCTGTTCGGGATGGTGGGGCAAACCTCACTAATAATGGTGAGTCCCCGGGGGTGTTCAGAGGGACACCTTAGGCCAATCCCACATCCATAGATGGGATGGTGGGGCAAACCTCATCGAGGACGATGAGTCCAAAGGGGGGTGTTTGTAACACTCTAGGCGAATCCCACATTGGCCGTGGACAGGAGATTCCTGGTTCATAAGGAATGTCTGGTCTCTAATATCATCAACGCGTTTTGGGCGTATTGCCTGTGGATGAGAGGAGAACTCCACAGTTAAGCGTGCTCAGGTGGCAGCAATCCAGGGATGGGTGACCTCCCTGGGAAGTTTTCACCCGGGCAACAAAAAACAAATCCGTGAGCTTCTCGTGGGCAAAACGGACAATATTCGTGGTGTGAGAGGCCGAACGTTACATATAGTGCATCTAACAATATGTCACATCAAATATAATCTAGTTTACTAAATCTTTCATAACAATTATAATCTAATTTATAGTAAAAAAATTAGTTATATATAACAGAATAAAATAAAAAAATTTAAAATATAAAATTGTTTGGTTTTAGAAAACGTGAGGCTCTTTATATTATTATAATAGTTCTTTTTAAGTTTAGTGTTTGATTTTGAGTAAGAATTCTAGTTTTTTACCTTAGACGCCTAATGAGATTTTAAGAAGACTTTTTAGGGACTGATTTTTTGTGACAAACCGAGCTTCTATTATCCCAATTGACGCCCAACAAAAGCACTAAAAGATTATAATGACTACGTTTGGTAATAAACCAGGTTCTATTACCCATACTCGTGTTTTTTAAACTCATATATACTTTATTTTCCTTCATCCCGTAAATACAACGCAACAATACACGTAATATTTCATTAATAATGAATTCAATGCACGTATAGGTTGCCATGAATATAAATAGAAATAACCACTGATAGTTTTATGCTCTCAGAACCATTTAGCAACAAACTTTGCAAAAACTTAGAGCAAATGAATGGATCTGCAAGGTAAGTTTATTATTTTTTCATTGAGTTTTTATACAACCATTTTGATTTTGTGAGTATACATGTTGCTCATGATAAAATTTTTAAAAATTTTCTAGATTCGTGACTGGTATTTAGACCGGTGCTAATTTAACTAAAACAACTTACTTTGATGTTTATAAATAAATAATGGTTCTCCGGCCTTACATGTTTATTTAGACCGGTGCTAATTTAACAATGACATCTTACTCCCTCAGATTTAGGTACATGCCTGTGGTTGAGGATACGAGAAAAACTGATGGTCATCCTCTAAAAGATGTAACCATCATGCAGTCATGTCAAATCTACGACCTAAATTCAGAACCTTCGAATGAAAAAGATCACTTTCATGCGGATCCTAAAAATTCTAAGGGTCATATCAGCTCTAAACCATGTTTTAGGAGTTTATATATGCCTACAGACACACAAAGCAATTCAGCATCGTCATCCCAACAGGGATTGAATCATGGTTTGACTTCTACATATGAATTTGATCGTGTGTTCGAGTTGATCTTAATGGGTTGTATGCGTTGTCACCTTTATGTCATGGTGTGTGATGATAACCCAAAGTGCCCAAAATGTCGTAAAAGTGATTGTCTGCTTGATATGTTTCGTGAGAATTCAGTAAAGAAAGACAACATTATGTAGTATCATTTCACATCTTATGGCAAGCAATCAATGTAATGGCTTTATGATTTCTAATCTCGTTTTGTTTTAATGGCAGTACCTAGTTTTCTATTATTAATTAACTGAGTGGAAAAGTTGTTTTATTAAAAACTCATTAAGTGAAACCAGAGAGGTGCACACGTGATGCAACAATAACTTATCTAATTTTTTTTAAATAAAAAAACTGCTGTATACTCGAATTAAAATGAATAAAATGCATGCTTTTATGAAGTAATTTTATGTAAAAAATATCAACGTATTAAACAGTTATAATCATTTAAAATACTAAAAAAATAATTTAAAAGTCAACAATTGTAGTCAAGTTCGTATAAAATTCAAGTAAAAAGATAATTGTACATCCTTAAACTCTTAAAAATAATATAAAAATACAATGATGTCCTCCTAACATGTTGTGTGTAGGTGGATTGTTTATAGGGTATACGACCATCTGTTCTACTAAACAACGAGGATTTTTTTTTTTTAAAACTAGTAACTTATAACCACATAAATTAATTACACAAAAGGTGCCCCGTACGAACAAAAGATAATTCCATAGTATACTAAAAAGAAATACTAGCATGTGTTTTAAACTAAAATTAATTTATGCGTCTCGATGGTAATACTAATAATTTATGAAGGACACGCAGCTGATTGGAATGTATAAATATTAACTTAATATATATATCTTGTTTAAACTTGTTTCTTAATTATTAACTAATACGACACTTAGCAGGATTTGAGTTAATGAGTTACTATTTGTCCCCCGATAGAGCAGTTGTACTAGGTTGAATAACAAAAAAAAAAGATTCATGTTGTCAATACATAAAAGCGCCACATGCCCAAAAATGACATTGGCACATGTTCCTCATCTATGGTAGCAATGTTTGTTTTCGTGTACTTTTGGTTGTTTATCAATTGTCTTTGTTGTTTTGGTAGTATTTTAGCAAATTTCCACATTCTGATGCAGTTGCGACTAGGGTCGTATGACTTACATACAAATAACGCGGTTAAAGAGTTTCTTGGATAAGCTTCGTCAATCGCGGGTAGTTAATATAAAAACTAATTTGAATCATTAACATTTTCATCTTATCACAAACCACACTTTGCGTAAATTTTCGAATGATGACATCACTCAACATTGTTACTTAACTTTGAATCGTGCTAGATTTCACTGCCTTGCAGTACAAGTTTGTATGGTTTTTCAGAGTCATATTTCCGTCTTCCTTAAAAACGCACCACATTTCTTGCATCAAACTTTATTTGGATTGCTCAACATTCCACACAAATCCCTAAAGTTGCCGGGACGTAGATTTTTTTCTTTCTATGTTTACCCGCAACAACTGTTAAATTGGTTGACGAAAATCCAACAGTAGTGGAAGGGAGTTGGGATGGGAGACCCACACCAACGAAATATTATGACTAGATGTATTTAGATGCCATTACAAAAGAGTTGTTTTGTATTTCGTGTGAGTGAAAAGTGTGATTTTAAGTTGTATGATAAAACTACACATTTAATATCTCTACAAACGAGGGAAAAAATATCATTTGGGTAGAACGAAGACTATATATGCATAGTTATAAGACCTTTTAGCAAAATAGAAATAAAAAACAGTTAGTTTAAAACTGGATCGAAACCAGGATCCCAAAACCGTTTATGCAAACTTATTTTAACAGCTAGGATTTGAAATAAACCGAGTGTTCACGTTTGAATCCATACTGCTTTCACTAAGGGTTATGCTAATTTGACCGGGTTACTAATCACAAGCCGTTTCTTTTCACCTGTACAATCAATTATATTTGTGTTTTTTAATGTTAACGAATATTATTTTATATTACAAATACTCATCATCTGTAAAAAGATAAGCATTACGAGATTCAATTTTTTTAACGGCTAATTGGATCACTAACGAATCACTGACCCACTCAATCATCTTCATTACTTAATTACGAAACTTGAGAACATCTTCAGAAGGAAACACACATTAAGTTAGAAAACCCTCTAGCCCACCTAGAATATTTTTTATTTTTGTTACACTTGATACTTGAATCCAAAACTTTCATTTATTTTATGAGATATTAAGATACTTAACTTAACCATTTAAACTAAGGATCTTTGGTTGTTACGAGTCTCGTTAACCGACCACCAACAATATCATCTTAAAAATTCACAGAAAACGATGCGAGTCATCGGGCGATCCGGAACATAACCCCGTACTCGGTTAATTTTATACCTTACCGTCTCCTTGAAAACCCGACCCGGTTTCAGGTACAGTTTTACTCCCAAAACCCTAGCTCAGACTTATAAATACAATCTTCCACCTGTTCTTCGTCTCGTTTACAAACCCTAGCCGAACGACAGTTCAAATTGAAGCTTCATGGTAAGATAATACGCTAATCAAATCTTCAAATCTGTTAGTTGATTTGTATTACTTTTACAAAATTTTTGATGTTGTATACATCTTTGTGTATTTAGGCGCCGAAGAAGGAGAAAGCTCCCCCACCGTCATCTAAGCCGGCGAAATCTGGTGGTGGAAAGCAGAAAAAGAAGGTCAATACTCGATTTTACTCAACTTCGAAGTGTTATGTTTATCTTTATATGTGTAGTTAGGTGGTTGATTACGCAATTGTTTAAATTCTGTGATCTCTAGGGTTTCAGTGCTTTGATTGCTGAAATTGATTGAACATTGTGTGGTTTAGAGTTTGTGATCTTGAAGTTGATTGTCAAACACTAATTTAGAAATGTTGATGTTGTTTTGTTTTCTGAATGCTCTTTTGGTTGATCTAAAACAAGTATATTATATGATCTGGTAGCATTTTAAGAACACACAGTAGTTTTGTTTATTTTGTGCAATACTTGGGTCTATATGAAGGATTAAACGGATGATGATTTCATTGGAATTTGGAATCTTATAGCATTTGATTCAGGTCAACCACAAGAAAGTATGATTGAAATTTAGTTGCAGAAGTTGTAAATATTTTAGAAGTTGAAAATGAAATTGTCTTTTTTGTGTTCTTCTTAGTCAGGCATGGAAAATGTTAGAAAATAATAAGCGTGCCTGAAGACTTTGGTGGGTTTATAAGTTAACTGAGGCTTAAAGATTGTCTATGGTTTGGTTTGCATGATTGTTAGAAACAGTATATTACAATATTGTAACATTTGGTTCACAAAACAAGTAGAATGGGCCACCAACAAGAAATTGTGATTGAAAACCAGTTGCAAAAGCTAAAAACCTTTCAGAATCGAGAAAATAAATTACCTGCTTTATGTTTTTCTTAAACAGGCATGAAAAAATTTGGTGGGTTTTAAGTTAAACGAAGGATAAAGATTGTTAATTGACTTTTTTTATGCTATAAATGAAGCTTAAAGATTGCTTATGATTTGATTTGCAGAAGTGGAGCAAGGGAAAGCAAAAGGAGAAGGTGAACAATATGGTGCTGTTTGACAAAGCAACATATGACAAACTTCTTTCTGAAGCTCCTAAGTTCAAGCTCATCACTCCTTCAATCTTGTCTGACAGATTAAGGGTACAACTGAATTCTTTTAAGAATGTTTTCTTTAGTTAAATTATGCTGTAGTTGTATACGCGGTTGGCTTTGTAGTAAGTGTTTGAGTCCCTCTGGCATTTTAAGGTACAAATTCAGTTTCTCATGGTTTTCTATCTTAAAGGCCACATGACTAGCGCAAGCTGTGTTTTACCTATTCCGTTCGTTAACAGAGTATTGACAGGATCTTGTGACGGATTTCCATGTATACTAATAAAAAGGTGTACGGGTCCAAAGCTGATGTACTTTTTTTGTCAGATTAATGGTTCGTTGGCGAGGAAAGCAATCAAGGATTTGATGGCAAGAGGTGCTATTAGGATGGTATCTGCTCATGCTAGCCAACAAATCTACACCAGGGCCACCAATACTTGAGATGTTAGCTATTGATTTTCTCTACCAAGGCATGAGTTTCTTGTTTTATTTCCAGAATTTTGTTTCTTAAGAGATACCTACCTTTTTTTGTGCCATACTTTAGTTTTCTTGAGTGGGTTTTATGTTATACTCTGAGATTCACTTGTGCCTTTGCGCCCTGTCCAGTATGATAAAACCCTGCGATTTAACTTGCATAATATCATATTTATGCAACCAAAAATTATGATAGCACATATACCTCTTCAAACCAGTTATAACTCTTGTAAACCTAAAATTATGATAAATTGCGGATATATTTGATATTAAACAAGCATTTAATGCTAATGAAATAAGAAAGGTATATCTGCAGTCTACTGTTCAATACACAGTTGTCTTATTACATTCTATATATCACTGGTTCGATTGTCGCAATTAATTATTTGAAAGAAGCACACATGTAAGAATTACTGCAAAGCTGTGTTGTACTTGTATAAGGGAACAAGGCTATCGGTCGACTTGAGGGCAACTCGGGTATCTCCGTCTCGAAATTCAAATACTCTATTACTTTTGCCATGGTCGGTCGCCCTGTATTCTCTTTTAGAGTACACAGTAACCCGATCTCTATAACTCGAACTGCCTGGTCCATGTTCAACACCAAACCTATCCTTCTATCAACAACCTTTTCTTTCTCATTCATCTCATGCATGGTCCATGCCCAATGTAACAGGTCCAATTCCAACTCGTCGCTTTCTGAGTTGGACTCGCTTTCTGGGTTAGATTCGGGTCTAGACTTGTACCTTTTTCTACCCGCCACGACCTCTAAGAGAAGCACACCGAACTCAAAAACATCAGCAGGTTCACTAACCGCCTCTTCAAACCGGTTAGATTCTGCGCCTGACATAACAAACCCGAAATCGCCAAGCAGGCCTCGAACACTAACATCGATAAACACACTACTTGTTTTCACGTTTTTATGAGCGAGCTTTTGTGAATGGAGATAACTCAATGCCTGCCCCACATCTCGAACCGCCTTGAGTCGTCGGCTCCACGGCAAGACACCAATTCCATAAAGCCAGTCATCTAGTACCCCGTTCGGTACATAGTCGTAAACAACCATGGTTTCTTGGTGATCAAAGCACCAGCCTCTAATAGGCACTAGATTCGGGTGGCGTAACTTGCTCATCGCTTTGATCTCTTTACACACATGCCGCCTGTTAACACCGTGAGACTTGAAATACGCCACGGAAAACCGCTTCACCACCACTTGACACCCGTTTAACAGAGTAACCCTGTATGTAGTGCTTCTTTCGTCGTGTGCCACTATGTGTAGCTCGTCGAAACAACGTGTGGCTGTCGAAATCTCTGAGATCGTGAATCTCCGTGGTTTGTGTGGCGGAAGGGGCCGTTCTTTCACTGCGGGCAGCATAGCCGCCTCGTTTGAGTTCTCTCTGCCCCGTTTACGGTTGTAGTATAGACTCACTAAAGCAACAACTGCAAGCACAACCACGGACATGAATATAAAGAAACCATCAGAACTGACAGCATTTCCGCCACCATCGCCATCACCATTCTCATTGATGATATTGCTTTCACAGGTTTCCTGTGATGGTACTCGAAGAGAAGCTCGACTAGTTGATGTAAAATTCCATGAAATCAAGTTATGAATTTGAGTAAAGTTTCCTGTAGATGCCGAGAATCCGACGAACATATACTCGTTTAAATACTCTGATATGTCGAGTTCCCCCGAAAAAACAGGTTTCGAAGGATAACCAATGTTTTCAGAACCTAACCGGATGTCCAAAAACCTGTCATGACCATGGTAGTTAACCCAAGCTCTCTGTATTTCGCCACTCTTCAAATTAATACCAAACTCGGATACATTGATGGTGACTGTCGAAACAATCGAACCCAAGTTGATCCCGATATGGTTGTCGTTGGGGTCCCCGAATTCGACATTCTCTCGTGTGTCGAATTCTATCCCAACGGCTTTATACTCTTGGTCACAAGCATCATTCAGCATCCCTAGCCACGGCCCGGGGCGTCCTACGGTGAACTCATCCGGTGCCAACATAAACGTAAAACCACTTCCACCGTTACCACCAGCGTCACCGCCCCTTCCACCACCAGAAGACACACCAGACTGTGTGGTTTCAAGCTGAAACGAGAAGGTCGTTTGGAATGAAGCCGGGGTGCGAGTAACGGGGTCGAAAACGCGTATCGGATACGCGTAGATCGCGCGGCCCGCCAAGTGTTTAAGATCGACGTCGTCTTTCTGGTTCGTATCGGGTATCTGAACCCGACCTGTTTTGTCCACGGTGGAGCTGCCGAGCAGCATGAGACTATGAGCAGCTTTTGGGGCGTTGAAGTCTGGAAAAGAGAAGTGTTTGGTGACGTTAATGGCGGCTCCGTTGTCGGGTTTCTTGTGATCTGATGCTTGAACATGAAGGAAGAAGATGATGAATGTTGATAAGATTGTTATGAGCGGAAGGAATATGGTGACAGACGCCATTGGAGGAGCTTGAAGGTACGTATGATGATTGAGAGAATGAAGTGGTTAAAAGGAGTACGTGTGTGTGTGAGTTAATAGTGATGGATGTCAACTTCTATGAAGCTTGTGGTGGTGAGTATCTATGGAGGATGTGGTCATATTTTCGGCGGGAATGATTGATACGGACAAAAACGAAGATGATAATGTACCTGTTATTTTCGGTTGGTTAAAAGCATATGATATCTAAATTTTAAAAACTCTATAGTTTAAATAACTTATAACTATACATTACCTAGGCGTGAAAGGTCTCTAGTCTAGTCCAATGACATGAACATGATAATTTGATCCGGTGATTTCTAAGGTTTCAAGTTCAAACTGGATTTAAAGGGTTTTTCTACAACGATGAGTTTTCTCTTTAATAGTATAAATTTTGGTGAGTCGGTTCTGAAGCGTGAAAATCTGTATGGACCGTTGACATACCGTCTTTGAAAGCTTACTCGGTATTGATGGTTAATCATAGTGACATTCGAAAATCCATACATACATAGACATATATATATATACACACACACACATATACACACACGTATATATATATATATATATATATATATATATATATATATATATATATATATAGATATATATATATGTATATATATATATATATATGTATATGTATATATATGTATGTATATATGTATATATAGGTATGTATATATGTATATATAGGTATGTATATATAGGATGGTTGCGGTACAAACAGTATGCTATCTAAAAACCGTGAGAACAAATCTGATGCGTTCAATAAATAGATTAAAGGTTAAAATTATTGACAAGAATTTTCAATTAGTCTAGTTGTTAATGAGAAAAAGAGCAAATTAGTAAATAATATTAATTAGGAATATAATATAATATAACATCCATAATGAAAACTATAATCTTTAAGATATTAACCTTTTTTTTGTAAACAATAACTACTTCTACCAACTTTTTAAACTAAAACAATTTTTATATTGTTTATTATTTAAAAAAAAAAATACCATAAAATCAATTATTTTTTATCTTTATATGGGTATAATATTGTTATATTTTTAAAAAATATCAATAACATCTTTCAAAAAAGTTTTCGTAAATAGCACATAATAAATATACGTGGTGCTACTTTCGTAAAAGTAGCACATGATAAAAATAGCACTTTACGGGTTTAAAATAACACTTAATAACACCAAATAAGACTTAATAAAAAAAGTAGCACTTCAATATAATTTCTAAAAAATTATCACCGTCTTAACAATAACAAACATCAAATATTACCTAAAGGTAGTACGTACACCTAAAATAACGCATAACTTAACATAACACATATTACACAATACAACGGTCTATTTTTAAAACAATAACTTTTACATGCAATTGAGATGATTCCATGATTTTTACTCATGATTAAGATGATAGAAGAAGAAGATGCAAGCATATTTGTAGTTCTCGAACCGGTGAAAAAATCTCCAGATTATGTTGTATATTTTGTTAGAGATATATTAAGAAAAAATCAATTAATATGTGCTTAAATCAAAGGGTTGTTAAAAATAAACAATTATGTAATTCCTAATATACCCTTCAATCCTAATAATCAACTAATTTACATGGCATAAATATATTGGTTATCATGATTTTTAGGAAAATTAGTGTTTGTATTAGATCTCATTCATATATATATATATATATATATATATATATATATATATATATATATATATATATATATATATATATTACCCAAGCGAGAAACAAGTAGTGAGGGTAAACTTGTAGTAAAAATGTAAGTAAATTGATAAGCGACACTAACAGTATGTGTAGCACTCGGACATGTTCTATAACTAACTCTTTTACTAGAAAATGTAAATCAAAACAAATATCAAGGTTTGGTTCTACCGGTTTTGGTAATAATTATAGGCTACTAATTGTGGTTTCAAGAAATATCCGGGTTTGTTGGGTAAGATATACCGGCTGATTTTGATAGGTTTGTAGTTTAAACTGAATTATTTTAATTGTTATTTTGTTTTTTTGTATCAAACTCTTATAATGATAAGGATAAAAATTCTAATGCATAATGCATAAACATAAAAGAAAATAAAAATGACAAGTTAAGAACGTTCTGATTAAATTGCATGGTCAGTTGCAAGTTCCAAACCATCGTTTGAACCATTAAACCACCAAATAGGTAAAATCAAACCATGAATTGGATAATATGTAACTCAAACCGGCCAACTTGATGCTGCTTGAACGATTTGGTCAACTTGGGTGGTTTATTACCATCCCTAGGTTGAAGCTCTATTAAGATAAACACAAAAAACCAAAGACTGAAAAATTGTCATATGTGGAGAAGATATCATGTAGCATTTTGAATGACTAATGAAAATCTAAAGCGATAGCAAGCACAAGACTGGTGAAATGAACAATCGTGCGAGTGCTTCGTCCAAAATTTAGTTAGACTTTGGCCAATTCAACACCATCCTTGACCATAAACTCTATCGTGTGTATGCGGATCAAGAATACAGCTAAATGGTCAAAGCATCACGTTTTATTCATTGTCAAAAATCCTAGAAGGAAACTAATTCAAATAACCCGAATAAATTTAAATTCCAATTCGATTAACACAATACGTCGCAATTAAGATTTGTTATTTACAAGAAGATATGTATATATCTTGGTGCAAAAGCTATCTAGCAATAGTGATTTGTGACAGATGTCACGATGAATGGGCGACGTGAGCTAAACGGATCGGCAATCGAGCAGGGGTTTGATCGAGGTAATGGGCTCAAATATCAACCGTTAACGTGTGATCAAATAAAATATTTACGGAGTATATTTTTACGTGGAAATTTGTCTTGATATGTTATGTAATTCCATTGTTGCTCTCTATCTTGGAACATTGAGATTAATTGGTGAAGCAAAAATTCCATTGTTTCATAATAGATCGTTACTGACTACGGTAAACTTACGTAACCCACTGACCAGTTGAATACTCTACTAATAATATAATTTGGTAAATCATTGTTTGTAAGTGGATGAAATGTTATTATAGAAAACTAGTAGAACCATAACTTAACCTGAGTATTTTTCTAGAGAGAATCAAGTTTTTACGAGCACTAACATCCATTTAGTAATGATCATTTACATGTATATACGTTTTTATTTTGTGGCAATTCTTAAAGTGTCCGCTAGTCTCCATTTTTCCCATAAAATGTCATTTTGAACAGGTCATCCTAAAATATGTCCCCACCCAATACAATCCGTTTTGACCATAAAACAGGGTCATCCGAACCCAAGATGAGCGGCTCAGATGAAGACACGTGCCTAAATAAGGTTTTCACGAAGGTTCAGACGAACATAAATAGATTCTTCATAACGACCCTATTTAGACACATGTTTTCATCTTAGAAAGATTAAACCAATCTACACTGAAGATTATAAACTCGAAGCAATTGATTACACATAAATCAACAACAAACTCCAATGATATCAATTGAATGATTAGGAACGATTACAAAAGAAAAAGAACAAGAACTCTAAAATGAAAGTACAAAACAATCGGTTACTAAGCCCGCCTATTAACGAACTATTAATAGGTGAACTATTACACATTCTAGCCTTTCAGAAAACAAAGTTGACACAATTGGTCCTTGTATTATATACACTACATTCTCCACGTCAGTACATGATCAATTTTAGCCCACATCCAATATCTTCAAACACTTGGTAAACTTGGATCCTGGAACCACCTTGGTTAAGGCATCCGCTGCATTATTCTCTGTATCAACATGAGCAACTCTAATTTCCTTGGACTGAATGACCTCTCGGATAAAATGTAATCTGACATTGATATGCTTAGTTCGTTCATGATATACTTGATTCTTTGACAAATTCATTGCACCTTGATTGTTACAGAGAATCAAAGTATCAACCAAATCAACCCCCAATTCAGATACAAAACCCTTCAACCAAAGAGATTCATTCACAGATTCAGTAAGAGCAATATACTTTGCCTCAATAGTTGACAAAGCAACTACATGCTGAAGTGAAGACTTCCAGCTCACAACACCACCAAACACCTTGAAAACATATCCAGTAGACCTGCCTTTATCAAGATCTTTGGCAAAATCAGCATCAACATAACCAAGAATACTGGGCTTTGAACCTTGACAATTACCAAACACTAATCCCACATGCCTTGTACCATTTAAGTACCTCAAAATCCACTTCACTGCCTCCCAACGAAGTTTACCTGGATTTGACAGATACTTGCTCACAATTCTTACAGCATATGCAATATCTGGCCTGGTACAAACCATTAGGTACATCAAATTACCAACATCATTAGCATAGGGGACCTTCTGCATCCTCCAAACATCTTCCTCTTGAGTAGGAGAATCCTTTGATGAAAGCTTAAAGTGTTGACCCAAAGGTGTCTGCACACAGTTGCTACCATCCATTGAGTATTGAGCTAACACCTTATCTATGTAGCCGGTTTGAGTCAAGAACAACCTCTGATTGACCAAATCTCTTGAGATCTCCATACCTAAGATCTTTTTTGCTACCCCCAGATCTTTCATCTCAAATTCTTTACGCAACAACTCTTTTGTGTTTGAGACTGATCCTTACAACACACTAACATGTCATCAACATAGAGTAACAAATAAACATACTCACCAGGGTGGTAGCACTTGAAATACACACAGCTGTCATAGCTACTCCTATAAAATTGCTTACTAAGTATATAATCATCAAACCTTTTATACCAACACCTTGGAGACTGCTTTAACCCATAAAGAGACCTTTTGAGTAAACACACCTTGTCTTCTTCTCCTGGCTTTACAAACCTAACTGGTTGTCTCATATAGATCTCTTTATCTAGAGTACCATGAAGGAAAGCTGTTTTAATATCAAGTTGTTCAAGCTTCATGTTATTAGCAGCTACGATGGACAACATTACTCTAATAGAAGAGTGTTTTACCATAGGAGAGAAAACCTCATTGTAATCAATGTCTTCTCTCTATGTAAAACCTCTAGCCACCAACCTTGCCTTAAACCTTGGTGGATCAGCCTTAGATAACCCCTCCTTTAGCTTATACAGCCACTTGCAGTCAACTAACTTCTGCCCTGCTAGTTTGTCTACCAACACCCAAGTGTTATTCTTTCTCAAAGAATCCATCTCATCTACCATAGCATCCATCCATTTATCTTTATCATCTGATTCAATAGCCTCACCATATGACAATGGCTCCATAACACACTCTTCTGCAGCTATATTGAAAACAAATGCTGAGATATCTTCATTAGTTCTATATCTAGCATGCATCACAGGCTGCCTTCTGGCTCTATCTCTAGCCAAACTATAGTCACCTAATGAGTGTAAAGAGCTTTCCCCTACTTCAAAAGTACATTCGAAAGATTTGGGAAAACCTTCGGAAGACTTGGGAATGCCTTCAGAAGGCTTGGGAATGCCTTCGGAAGGCTTGGGAATGCCTTTGGAAGATTTGAAAAAACCTTCGAAAGATTTTAGAATACCTTTGGAAGATTTCCAAATGCCTTCGGAAGCTTTGGACTCCACCTCAATATGAACACCATCCATCAGTTCGTCCTGTCCTTTCTTTTTATCAAACAGATCCCTATAAATCACCTCCTCTCTGAAGACCACATCTATGCTAATTATTATCTTAGGACTACCATCATCAATCCTCCACCATCTGTAGCCCTATACACCCTCAGGATAGCCCAGCAACACACATCTTAGAGCTCTAGGATCAAGCTTGTCTTTCTTAGCATGTGCATAGACTAAAGAACCAAACACCCTCAAATGACTGCTATCAGGTTTAACACTAGTCCATCTCTATAGGAGTCTTCATATTAATAGCTGATGAAGGAGGCCTGTTAACAAGATATGTTGCAGTTGTCACTGCCTCTGCCCAAAAAGACTTTGGCATTCCAGACTCAGACAACATGCACCTGACCTTGTTAAGCAAGGTCCTATTCATCCTCTTAGCTAATCCATTTTGCTGAGGGGTGTATGGCACTGTCAAATACCTACCAATACCATGTTCCTTACAAAACTAATTAAACAAAGAACTATAAAATTCCATACCATTGTCAGTTCTTAGTTTCTTAACCCTTTTACCAGTCTGTGTTTCAACCAGCTGCTTCCATTCTTTAAACTTCAAGAATGCTTCATCCTTATGCTTAAGGATATATATCCAAACCCTTCTTGAACTATGATCAATGATAGACAAGAAGTATCTCCCTCCACTAAGAGAATTGGTTCTTGCAGGACCCCATAAGTCTGCATAAATGTATTCAAGAACATCCCTTGTCTCATGTACTCCCCTGGCAAACTTGACCCTTGTTGACTTGCCCAACACACAATGCTCACAGAATCCCACATCACAATCACTAACCCCTGTGATGATTTCTTGCTTTCTCAGTTTAGTCAATCCCTGATCACTTATGTGGCCCATTCCCTTGTGCCATAAAGCAAGAGTGTTCATCTTATTGACATTAGCAACTGATGCAGCACCACAGATGACAATACCATTAAGAACATAAATGTTGTTCTCCTTTCTTAAGCCTGACAACATAACTAATAACCCCTTGATTACTTTCACCTTCCTATTCTTGAGACTTACATTGCATCCTTGGCTTTCAAGAGTACCCAGTGAGATGAGGTTCCTCTTGAGCTCAGGTATGTACCTAACCTGATCAAAAGTGAACTCCACCCCACTCTCCAACTTGAGTGTGACAGAACCAATGCCTTTGATCATACATGGTCTGTCATCACTTAGTTGTACACTTCCTAACTCCACCATCTTTAATTCTGAGAAGAATTCCCTTCTTGGAGTCAAATGATAGGAGCACCCAGAGTCCATGATCCAGTCTTGATCTACCCAACCTTTAGACACCATCAGGACATCTGCACTATCATAACCATCAAGACTACTATCAACAGACATACTACCTTGTGCTCTATGCTGTTGATTATTGGCTTGTTTCTTCCGTTTATCTTGGCATTCTCTCTTCAGATGTTTATCAGAGTTACAGATATAACATCTCCTCTTGAATTTGGACTTTGATCTTGAAGTTGACCTGCCTCTAGAAGTTCTAGATTCAGGTCTTCCCCTCACAAATAAACCATCACTTGCATCATCCTTGACATCAGACCTCCGCTTTAATTCTTTTGAATTTATGGCAGCCAACACCTCTTCCATTGACAATGACTCCCTCCCAAACATGAGAGTGTCAACAAAGTGCTCATACGATTATAGCAATGAAGCCAAGAAGATGATTGCATGATCTTCATCTTCTAATTCAACATCAATGTTCTCAAGATCAATCACCAGCTTATTGAATTCATCCACATGATCCTCAATTGACTTACCAGGAACCCGTATAGAGCCTTTTCTTGAGATACAGTCGATTCGCCAGAGATTTTGCCATGTACAGTCCTTCAAGCTTTGATCACACCCCACTGGATGATGTCTCCTTTGATACTTCCCTGAGAACTCTATCTCCGAGACTCAGAATGATGGTACTGTGAGCTTTTTCCAAGATATCATTCTTTTCTTTCGCCAATAGAATCGCTGGCAAGCTATTTTCCCCTTTCAGTGCATCAACAACACTCTGATGCACCAATAGCGCTCGCATCTTCACTCTCCATAGCCCAAAATCATTCTTTCCATCGAATTTCTCGATTTCGAACTTTGTTGATCCCATCCTTCAATCGAATTTTCACTTCGACATTTGAATCTTCAACTCACGAGCCGAACCAGGCTCTGATACCAATTGTAGAAAGATTAAACTAATCTACACTGAAGATTATAAACTCGAAGCAATCGATTACACACCAATCACCAACAAACTCCAATGATTTCAATTGAATGATTAGGAACGATTACAAAAGAAAAAGAACAAGAACTCTAAAATGAAAGTACAAAACAATCGGTTACTAAGCCCGCCTATTAACGAACTATTAATAGGTGAACTATTACATATTTTAGTCTTTCAGAAAACAAAGTTGACACAATTGGTCCTTGTACTATATACACTACATTCATCTGAGCCGTTCATCTTGGGTTCGGATGACTTTGTTTTATGATCGAAACCAACTTAGCTCTGTCGGATGGAGACCTTTTTAAGGATTGCTTAGTCATAGAAACATTTTGAAGGAAAAATACAAGGAAAATAACATTTTTAAGATTTTCCTTTCTATTTTCTTTTTTACTCCCACTCACAAAGGTGTTTCCTATCAAAAAAACATAGAGATGGCACATCTTAGAAAGTTAGTATCGAGTATATTAAATATGTTTAAATTTGAATTTGTGTAGGAATATTGTTGATAAGTTAAGAAGTAAAACATTTACCGACACTACTAGAAAAACTACAATAGATGACGCGCAATGCGCGTCATATTTGGGGTGAGATGACGCACATATGCGCGTTAAGGAAGGGGTAGTCATAAATGAAAGATGACACGCATCTGCGCATCATAGATGACGCGCAATGCGCGTCATCTTTGGGGTCAGATGGCGCACATATACGCGTCAAGAAAGGGGTAGTCATAAATGAAAGATGACATGCATCTACGCATCATCTCTTTACGACGCGCGAAAGATGATGTGCATTTTACGACACGCAATAGATGACGCGCATTGCGCGCAAGGAAGGGGTAGTCATAAATGAGAAGATGACGAGCGTGCGCGTGTCATCTTTGTGAATTTTATGACGCGTTTAAAATGATACGCCATGCACGTCATAAATTTAGCTGCTTTATAAAATATATATTTATTATTATAAATTTACCTGCTGTTTTTATAAAACTATAAATCAATAGCTGTCGAATAACGGTAACATAAAATTCATTTAATTTAATACTAACAAAAATTATAGACATGCAAATACATAAAGTTCTAAATTCATTTAATTGAATAATAATGTAGCCCTATACATAAATGAAATTCGAAACATAACGCGGCCACTCTTCGCAAAGTCCATTCAAATAAGCGTCGGTGTATTCAACATTACCTCGTTCAACCTAAGAAAAAACCAATTTTATCAAATTAAACTTGTGAATTTGGACTATCCAAATGAACTAACAACTAGTATGTTAATCAACCTCCATTACACAATTTCTAACTAAATCACCTAAATTTTCAAGTCCCACATGTAATTAAATAAAATTCAACTACTTTATCATCAAATTAAACTCATAAATTCTACATTATGTACTTCTAGAACTAAATCAATCAAACTAATATAAAATCGTGAGGAATCTGACAAGTTTGACACTGTTATTGAAGAAACTATAAGTCATTTATACTATATATACGCATTTAGTAAATGTGCATCCTTAATAAAATGTAAGAGGATGAAAAGGAACATTATCAAATTAGACCAGTGATAGTTGTAGTTAATTATAACAAACATAATACAATGAAAGTGGTGCCCTTGAAGGAAAGGCGTCCATATCTAAGATACAGAAAATAACAAAGCCCATATAAATCTCAACTCTACTTAACGAACCTTGATGTACCTTGAGGTAAGGTTGTTGATCATTTGACTGTGCTTGGGACAAAATAACCTGTTGTAGCTACTGATGTGGTGATAAAGGCTAGACAAGCTACGCTGAGGTAGAGTACGTCATCTAAACATGGTTAATTAATCCAAAGTTGACTATAGCTAGCAAATCAAGCAAGATACATAGCCAAATAACTTTAATAACAAAATAAAAATTTATTCATCAAATTAAAAATAAATAAACAAATCAAGGATCACAATTGACTGAATTAATTTTGATATTTATAAAACTCAATTTGGTTGAATTTTATTCATTTAGCGTATCCATAAGTTGTTTTTAATCTACTCTTTTGCCACAACACTGTTTTTTGTTAATTTACCATGCCAAAAAAACAGGATCCTTAAATTATACTAAATAAAAATACTATTAATGAATTCACCCTGCATGCCATCTGCCATGAGAAGTAAAATAAAATGTATACATCTCAAAATACATACTTATGATACCATCTTATATCTTTAACTTTACCTCTATCCTTTTTGCTATCAAAGTGAGTCCAAGTGGCTCTGTGAAAGCTGAATCAACGAAAACACCTTGCAATGAGAAGTAAAACAAAATGTATATGTCTCAAAATACATACTTATGATACCATCTTATATCTTCAACAGGCTACAACATTAAGCGTTCCAGTTAATATCAATAAGAAAAGATATGTTAATGTTTCTAATGTACACACATAAGGGTGATGAAGAAAAAATACAAACAATCGTTTCATCAAACAATTTGAATGCATTAACCTAACTTTACACAAACCTTTAATTAATCGAGCTTGTTGTTTAGTTCCTTTTGTTCCGGACCACGCATCCTATAGTGATCTGCATCTGTAATGGTGAAACAAAACAGACATAAATGATCCATTTGTTTATTAGTGCAATCTTTTGAGAAAACAATTAGCATCACAAATTGATATTTTAACACTGATTTTGACATGTAATTTGGTTCCCACACAAAACTGACATAAATGATCCATTTGTTTATTAAAAGTGCCATTCTCGTTGCAATTTTGATCAAAGGAATTGTGAAACAAAAGTCTATTCTGTGATTTATAAGAAAAAGCAAAAATAACTTCATTCAAGTGTCAACTATCATATTTCATGATGCAACCAACTTATATGAATATCAACCCAAAAGTAAGGAAGAATAATATGCATTATTCATGTAACACTGTACAGAACAATATTAACTAACCCTTCATAGTTCTAAGCATTAATTTTTAAGATATTTCAAAGCCTAGAGTGAAAACCATGCCTCTGCTCAAAACCAAACCATGTATAACCACGTACCTTTAATATGTGGAATAAAATTTATGTATAATTTATGTCAAAGTATGTGCAACAATTTAGGCAATTAAAATGGAAAACACACAGAAGGTAAAAAATTTAATAAAACATCACAAATGCCACATCTTAAATAAGTGGGTTCACATATTTTCAATTAAGTCACATATTAACTCCATAATTGGACATAGCTTTCGGGTTTCAACATAATTCAAAGGTCCAAAGAAATAAAAGCATATGAACCAAAAAATCTGAAAGAAAAATCAATAATCAAACTATGTCACCAACTATGCTGATTAGGTTAACCTGATCATGTAGAGAGAAATTCGTGACCGACGTCGGTAGTCATCCGCCCCATTAAAATTTTTATCCTTCACTCGATTGCGAAACGAAACCCGTTAATGGAACCCTAACGTCCTTGAGTCGAGGCGGCAGCACCGCTAAGTGGAATTAAGATCTTAGCACCATCTTCTATCTCCGGCGAAGAAATGTTGATATATTTCACTTTCTATACCGGGTTGAATGGATATGGCATCAATATCCTGCTTCCTACCATTGATAAAAAATGGCAGAACAGGGAGCAAATGACTGAGAGATGGTGAAGGAGGGCGGGAATAGGCGGAGAGACGGTGACGGAGGGCGGCGATAGGCGGAGAGGCGGTGACGGAGGGCTGCGATAGGTAAAAATGTGTGTCATTTTTTCTATAAATTTTTTAAAACAAGACATATTTTTATGGCACGCGAAAATGTTCGTAATCTTTTTTCGCACGTCATCTGATAACAGCTTTGAAGTAGTGCGATTTTCCAATTGGTTAAACATTCATAATTTTGTCTTCGTGAATGAATCAAGAGAGAACTATGTATTATTTTGAATGGAAGATTCATTTTAATCATTTCATGATAAATTAATCCATTATAACCCTTAGTTATTAAGTAAACCCTTGAATTGTTATAAAATGTTTAAACGTTTGTACAAATCACCAATGTATTCATTTAGGTGATTTTTTTTAACGGCATTCATTTTAGGTGATATAAGCTCAATTTAAACTCAACTACATATCTTTGAATTGATGTGTCAAGGTTGTCTAGTGATGTGAATCTCAATGTTGAGTTTGAAATCAAACTTAAACTAGTTCGTATAACCTAGACAATATATGGTTTATCCATGATCATATATGAACTTATTGTCCTACTATTTTATATTTTCTTATTCCGTCAGTTATTTGACTTGTTTTGTTTTGTAGGACCATGTGTTGACCATAGTTCTTTTGTGCATTGATCTCTTTCTTCATCAAAGTGATTTTTTGGTATTGGCATTTATTTGTTCACTTGTTCAGATATAGTACTATCGATCACACATGGATCTTACATCGATCGTCCTTTCTTGGTCTATCAACTTTCATTTTTTTATTGATTGATCTTTTGGATAGACAATACTAACGTTTTAGAATGTAGAATAGGGCATATACATGAGTATTTTAACATTCGAAAAGTTACATGCATACTTTACACTTTCTGATCATGTTTCGTACTTTCGTAGGACTAAAATTAGTTATCTGGGATTTGCGAAACTATCATATATGGGTTGTTATAACATTCTATGTGTATATCTTATTCAACTTTTATTTGCATTCACACAAATATAGACAGACATGGATTAGATAAACGGAATAATAGTGATTTTAAAAAATGAATATCTTCAAAATTAAGTTTCACGTTGGATAGGTAGTGTAAACGCATGTTTGAATAATTTATTATTGTATATAACCAACAACTACAAAAAAACAAACCGAGACACAAGGATCCAAAACTAAAAACAGAAAAAAGAAAACACGTGCGCAAAATGTATTCCTTTAATTTAAATTATGATATTCATAATCATATTTAAATTATGAGCAAAGATCGTATGAAATTTGAATTGAATATAAGTAACATGTAAAAGATGATTCCATCTCAAGTAAATAACCAACACGAACACTAATTTGGAGAAAAAAATAATTTAACTATTTTATGTGGGAATAATAATTTTAATTTCGTGTATATATATATATAATTATATAACTATTATTATTTTATTATTATATTTATATAAACAGTACGCTCCATCTAGGCTTGCTATTGTAATAAAAGTCGTCATACAAAACTTGTTTAAAACTCATTTATTTAACTAATTTCAACTACATATGATTTTAGAAAAGAGGGGTGGAATGCAATGTATTTTTGGCTAAGGCTTATGGAAGCCAATAGGTGAATGAAAGATTGCCGATGAATGTTGAGCGTTAGTGAAGGGAAATATGATCGGAGGACTTAAATGGGGTGTTTTTGTGGTCGTTTTTATTAAGTTTTATCCTATAATAAATCTAATATAATAATAACACTAAGATAAGAAAAACAATTAGTAAAAAGTGGAGTTATAAAGTCATGATAAACCCTATAAAATGTGTGTACGCCTAACGAAACAAACAAGAAAATATTAGAGATCGAAATAATTATTTTTAAATTAATAGAACATATGTAGAAACTACAAAGATCCAACTGATATAAAAAATAAAAGACAAAGACAAAACTGAAACTAGTGAACGAAGAATTTCGGATCCAGATCATTAAAATATTATATTAAAACAAAAAGAAAACGTATAAATTAATGAAGTCCACACGAAATAAATAAATAAATAAATAAGTAAACAATAGAAAACAAATCAGATAAATTTAGATGTTTAATACATCATATTACTTTTTCATATATGTAACTGGAGGTGTAATCATATTAATTTTGGTTTTTGTTATATGTTGTGTAAAGGCTAGCTAAGGTGATTATTGATTTTGGTTCAAGAGCTTAACATCGTATACATCTCAACTATAATCTTTTCAACATGTTAATTTCTTTTTTATACGTGAATTTCGAATATAGAAAATATATGTAAGGATAAAAATAAATCTAATCTACAACTTTTATTAGCAGAAACAATTTAGGTCTTGATTTGTTGTTAATCCTATTCAACTTTTTATATTTTAATTTATATTATTATGGTGTTTGCATTTGACTGGTTATACGTAAAGAATTTAAACAATTTAGTCTTGCTGATGTCAAACGTATATGGTAATGTTATTTAAAATAATTTAAGAAACATAATAATAAGTCGGTAATTTGATGTAATTTGTAACTTATTCAAAATAATTATCAAATAAAAATGTCATATACAGTAGAAATCACTAAAAATAATAAAATATACACTTTCTATATCATTATTGTTCAAACTGAAATAATATCTGTAACACTCTAGACGAATCCCACCTCGGCCGTGGACAGGAGAGATTCCTGGTTTATAAAAAATGTCCTGTCTCTAATATCACCAACGTGTTTTGGGCGTATTGGCTGTGGATGAAAGGAGAACTCCACAGTTAAGCTTGCTCAGTTGGCAGCAATCCAGGGATGGGTGACATCCCTGGGAAGTTTTTACCCGGGCAACCAAAAGCAAATCCGTGAGCTCCTCGTGGGCAAAGCGGACAATATTGGTGGTGTGAGGGGCCGGATGTTACAAATGGTATCAGAGCCACTCCTGTGCCGTTCGGGATGGTGGGGCAAACCTCATCAAGGTTGGTGAGTCCCCGGGGGTGTTCAGAGGGACACCTTAGGCAAATCCCACATCCATTGATGGGATGGTGGGGCAAACCTCATCGAGGACGATGAGTCCAAAAGGGGGAGGGGTTGTTTGTAACACTCTAGGCGAATCCCACATCGGCCGTGAACAGGAGAGATTCCTGGTTCATAAGAAATGTCATGCCTCTAATATCACCAAAGCGTTTTGGGCGTATTAGCTGTGGATGAGAGGAGAACTCCACAGTTAAGCTTGCTCAGGTGGCAGCAATCCAGGAATGGGTGTCTAGAAATGGGTGACCTCGCTGGGAAGTTTTCACCCGGGCAACTAAAAGGAAATCCATGAGTTCCTAACATTTAACATACCGTTAGACGTGTGACATACCAGGATCTCAGCCACTAGTTACACCAAACGACACATTAATTATAAAACATAATTAATTATTAACGTTTGAAATTACTAAAAACAGTGTTATTAACGTAAACATAATAATACTTGCAGAAGCATAATTAATCCTAATTCTTAAATGGCCCAACACACGCGCAAAACGTTTAAATAAAGTTCATAAAGAAAAACACAAATGTATCACGTGAGACGGTGAATGCATGAATGATATGATCCTAGGCGTGCGCGTCTTGTGAACCTGAAAGAAACATGCTAAAGTGTCAACATAAAGTTGGTGAGTTCACAAGTTTACAGAAAATAGTAAGTATTAGTAATGAAATCCAGATTTAGTAATCAAAGCATATAAGTAGGTAGCTAGCCTACAACAAGTCACTATGTGTATGAATTTCGCGACCGAGCTGACAGTAATGTAATGTAATGAATGCCCCCGGCTGTGGTTACCAAACCACAGCACAGTAAAACAGGCTAACCATTCACCCGTTTAACCTCCAGTCAAGCTAGCGCGACTAACCCGGGTGGGGTTTGTCAAACCCAGTAGATCTACTAACAATCACCTCGCTAATACCATATTAATGGTCCGAATAAGGCGTAGTGGAAACACCATATAACATACCGTATAACTAATAGACGCACGAACACCAAACGAGGACGATGTTATAATTAACGTGTCGTTTGGTGTGACATTAATGGGTGTTTCTCACATTAATGGGTGACCTCCCTGGTGTAACGGTCCTTGAGCTCCTAATAGACGCACGAACAACCGAAATGTTAGGAATAACTCTTCATCTGATACTCCTCTGGAAACCCTCGTTGCTAATGCCGTAAATGCAGCTATTTCCGGATTGCTCCCTAATTTGATGACTCAAACTTCTCAAACAGTCTTCGAGCAGATGCAACAGGCGAATTTAGGTGAAAATAACACAGGACCACCACCAGGTGGAAATAACACAGGACCACCACCCGGTGGAAATAACTCAGGGCCACCTCCTGGCGGGAACAACACGGGACCACCTCCTGGTGGGAATACAACACCACCGGTGGCTGAGATTCATGTTTGGCTTGAGGGTTTTATGAAACAAAGGCCAAGATCTTTTAGTAATGTTGCTACCCCGATGGATGCTCGGAATTGGATAGCCCATGTGGAAAAGATATTCGAGGTGCTAGGAGTGGGTGATGTACTTAAAACTAGGTTGGCTTCTTACAAACTGGAGGATGATGCTCTGGTTAAGGGGTCAAACTTGCACATGGTGGAGAGGGTTATGCTGCTACCCTTCCTTGGGCTGACTTTCGCACTATATTCTTCCAAAAGTATTTCTCTGAAGTGGAACGATATGAGTATGCACGGGAATATGCATCTATTGAGCAACGTGATTATGAACCTTGGCAAGAATTTATGGCTAGATTTTGTAGGCTGGCTAGTTTTCTTGGGGAAGCTGCAGGTAGCCCAGTGGTCCAAGCAGAAAAGTTGAAATGGGCCGTTCATGAGAGAACTCGAAGATGGATAGTAACATAAAAGTTTAACAACATCAATGAAGTAGCTGATGCTGTGAGAACACTTGACTTAGAAAATAAGAAGCGATTGGCTAAGTCTGAGGAGAGTCGTAAAAGAAACCTTGAAGGGAACCCTATCATACCTTCTGGGTAATCTTCGAACCAGAACCATAACACAGGTGACCAGAAAGCCAAATTCAACAAGAACAATAATCGCAAAGGCAATCAATGGAAACTAAATCAGCAGAATCCTAAGCCTGCCAAAAACCAAGGTCAAGAGCAAGCCCCGGTATGCACTACATGTGGGAAACGTCATTTTGGCGTCTGTCGTCGAGCTTCAGGAGCTTGTTTCAGATGTGGAAAGAATGGCCATTTACTTAAAGACTGTCCATATCCTGATAATAAAGGAAAGGTGGGAAGTTTTCACCCGGGCAACCAAAAAGCAAATCCGTGAGCTCCTCGTGGGCAAAGTGGACAATATTGGTGGTGTGAGGGGCCGGATGTTACAAATGGTATCAGAGCCACTCCTGTTCCGTTCGGGATGGTGGGGCAAACCTCATCAAGGTTGGTGAGTCCCCGAGGGTGTTCAGAGGGACACCTTAGGCAAATCCCACATCCATTGATGGGATGGTGGGGCAAACCTCGTCGAGGACGATGAGTCCAAAAGGGGGGGTGTTTGTAACACTCTAGGTGAATCCCACATCGGCCGTGGACAGGAGAGATTTCTGGTTCATAACAAAAGTCCTGTCTCTAATATCACCAACGTGTTTTGGACGTATTGGCTGTGGATGAGAGGAGAACTCCACAGTTAAGCGTGCTCAGGTGGCAGCAATCCAGGGATGGATGACCTCCCTAAGAAGTTTTCACCCGGGTAACCAAAAACAAGTCCGTGAACTCCTCGTGGGCAAAACGGATAATATTGATGTTGTGAGGGGCCGGATGTTACAATATCACTACATATATACTTTATTGTACACCTAGTACCTCTACATATAAATTAAATAGAAAAGAACCACCACCTACTTTCATACCTTTGGTTATTGATTTTATATAGTTATGTGCCGTGTCATTTTCCAGTTTTATAAATTAATCGAGTCTATAAGCAGTTGTTATATATTTATATAAAATTAAACATATACTCAAGCCGTCAAAATTGACTAAACCAAGAGACGTTTTATAGAACGATATATGTGTGTGTATTATTTTAATTGAATAACAAACATAATTACCTTTAAATAGTTTAAACCAAGAAAAGATATAAAAACATAATTTCCTTTTGGATCCCTATCCTTCTATAATCCTTAGGTGTCATTTACTTTAAAACAAAGTAATGGGTAACTAGTAGTGTAGTTAGTCAGCGTGCTATACGGCTTTATACCGTAAAGTAAGTTAAAAAATAAAATAACAAAATTTTGTTATGATTCACAGTTTTCTTACACGTCTAAAAGTATTTGGACTTAAAGCACTTTTTCAGTTAATTGTAAACATTGAATGCAGTAGCATAGTCATGTTATATTTACCAACATTAGTGGTTGCAGATGGTGTAGGTGGAAGTTGCGGACGGGGTGGGTACAAGAAGTGTTGGACAACGTGGAGGTGAACTTGTAATTCACTCGGTCTTTAATTAACTGTTAGGGAATAGTCGATCTCTTGACGCCAGTTGAACCGTGCTTTTAAAGTTTCGATGCCAGGAAGACGTTCCCGGAATATTATGGATGATTATTCTTGGATGAGGTATTTTCATACAAAAATTCGTCCAAGAACAATAACAATGATTTAGTGCGAGAACTATAAAACAAGACTTTATGTTGCTAGCTTATTTGTGCCTCTTAATTAACTAAAAGCAATTAGAGTGGTTAAGCTCTCATTGATGTTATGGGTTCATCCACATATGATGAATTAAGATAAATTAATTAGTTGTGGTTGTAGACTTGTATAATTTAAGGTGAATGTTAGACGAATGTGTGAGTTGCTAATCTAAAATAAAGCAACTATAACAACATTATATAAAATAATACACTAAAACACTTTTTTTTGTAGATTTATTTTATTTCTTAAGTTCACATAAGGATTTAATAACTATGAAGTAGAATAAATAAAACCATTTTTACAAAAATCTTATTTTTTATGCGTCATGTTTGCTCATCAATTTTCTTAAAATGATGCATAAAACGCAAAAAGAAAAGGAATTATGCATTAATATGAAAATGTCATATTTTTTTAGGATGTTAACATCATGAGTCAAAGATTATAAAACAATAGAAATCAACAAAAAGTAAATTATTATGCACGACTTCTCATAAAACCAAGTCTTGTGATTTGATTCAACATATATACGGATATGAACATTATTTATTATCTAGTATTCAACATATATACGGATATGAACATTATTTATTATCTGGTGTTATAAGTGTGGATGTGGTCAATGTTATATAATCAAAGAAATTGAAATGCAACATCATATCATTTATGATTTGTTGACCAAAACTAAAAGTTATCAAATTATGTGATAAAGTTAATTACGCGGGTCGTAACTTATTATTAAAATAGCGTGGTTTTGTTAAGTGATCACTTATTATTAATTACTGAATTAACCCCATTTGATTTTGTTCATTTTTCATCAAAAATTTGAATTTTATCCAACCATCTTGTTTAGAGGTATTTACATATTTTCCTTTCTTAAAATCACTAATTATATATTTTCTCAAGCTAAAAAATAAATATTTCTCTATCCCTTAAACATATATATTGCATATTTATTCACTTTACTAAATTTAACTTATTAACTAACTATTTGTCTTTAACTTTACTAAGATATTTTTACATCTTTTCCTTCTTAAGATACCAATTGCATATTTCAAGCAAACTATTATAAATAAAAAAACAAAACTACATCTCCAGAGTCAAAATGTAAAACTTCATTTCAAAACAACAATCAACGATAATCAAAGTTACATCTACGAATACAAAAACAATTGTTAAAATTTTAAACAATTACCATACTAAAAAATCAGTATGTGAAAATTCCATAATAATAATAAGGGTAAAATAGTCATTCAAAAGCTAATTATAAAGAAATGAATATATATGTGATATACATGTTTTATGAAGGAAAAATATTTAATTGATTTTGTGTTTTGAAGAAATATATAATTATTTGTTATAAGAAGGGGAAATATGTAAAAATCCTTTACAAGAATAAAATATATAACCAAAAATTTGAATTTCGTTTTTGGTATTAGGGTTGTTCGATTAGTCAGATTCTGACTTTTAAAAAGAATTCTGTTTAGAATTTTAAAAATCACAAATTTATATTCAACTAGATAATTGAATTACGGAAATTAAAAGAGTAAATAAACTAAATATGTTTGACTTAGCTTACATTTTACGTAGGGTCCGAGTAGGGGCCTGATCACTATGCGATCTGATGTACTTTTTGTAAAATTTAAATTGTGCATTCTATTGTTACTATTAAAATCGATGGATGATGAATAGTAAACTCTTCAACAGTTTCACAAATTCAAATCCGATTCAAAACAAAACTCAAAGTTCAATTCGCACACTTAATGGATTCCAAGTTTTGAAAGTGAATTCACATGCGTACTTTACATTTACTTCGGTTTTAATTACAATTTTAATGTTAACTATTACTTTCAATTTCAACACTATCAAACATAAAAAGGTAAATATTGTACAACAAAGTCACCATTTACTATTTTTAATTTTAAAAATAATAACATTGTTCATGCATACGTATTGTTATTATTATTATTATTATTATTGTTATTGTGAGTTAATATTATAATCACCACATGCATTTCACCCGCGGCTTAAAGTCATATAGCTTGACCATCATCTCTTCCTTTGAAACTTCCAGGATCATCCCTACCAAAACCACCAGCTTAAATATTCATCCCCTCTCCTCTACTCCCTCCACTCCTCCGCCGCCACACGAAACTCGATCAATGCATCCCATAGCCACCACCTCCATTAATGAAGGACAAGAACAACATCAACCTGAAGATCTTCATCTTGATGATCATGCAGACAACAAGAACAATGATCAAAACATGTTAAACACCGATCTTGATCACGGTGATAATATTGGTGATCTTGATCATGATCTTGATGAACATGCGGAAAACGTATTGAGTTATGAAGGTGAACCGCTTTATTGCACGGACAACAACCCACCGGACTCATACGCGGTCTGCCAGTCGAAAGTAGCCGACTGGCTAGACCGCAACACCTTCATCGAGCGCAAAGCGTCGGTGAAGTTCGCGTGCACGAGGAACCAAGACCGACCCTCTCGCCGGTCGGTCTCACTAAACCAAAGACCAAAGCTATCAATAATCGGGTTCAGGAAGAAGCCGGTTCATCAAACCGATGGGCGGTCAAAGCACAACGATAGGGTGGAAAACGTGCGGTTGTTCAGGAACCGGTCTGAACCGGGTCGAGACTACTGTTTGTTGATAACCGAACCGGTGTCACCTAGGGTGTCTTGTGTTGGTCGAGTCGGGTCCGTGAGGATTCAAGGTCGGAAGGCTGGGGTTTGGAGGAGTTTCAAGGCTGCGGTTTCGAACTTGGTTCAGACGAATAGGGTGGCTAAGATAGCGGCTTGATGGTGGTTCGAACTGCGGTGCTGCGGTGGTTGTTTAGCCGGTTAATGGACCGGTGAGGATGAGCCGGTGAGGGGGCAAGTCGGAAACGTACATGGTGGTTGTGTTGTTAATTTTTGTTGAATTATTATTTGTTTGTTTCGTTGTAGTTAAAATTAGTTGTAATTATGTGTGTCCACCTGTTTGCTATCTCGTTGTCTATGATTGTATAATTGAGACTCGAGAGATAGTTGTTTTGGACATTTTGTGACATATATACATAAATAAATTGAATAGAATTTTGAAGTCTTTTCTACATGCTTCTTTTATGTGAGAAGAAATAATAAAAAATCTCTAGGTCGAGTTTAAAGTATGAAGTTTTTTATGGTTATACTATATATAGGTAAATACTTGTATACGTTTATTACAGGTTAATTTTATTTGATTTTTATTTGAAGTACATATAGTGTGTATATATAGTAGAATGAGAAAGTGATCAATTAAAGGTAAAATGTCAAAAGCATCGTGGTACGAACGTTTTGTATGGATTAAATGTCAAAAGAATTATCGAGTCTAATATATAAGAGGTTTCGAATGTTAACAACTCAAAAAAGACAAACATAATCGGTTGTCGGTTGATATTCATGAAGAGAGAAATTGTTTGTTTGACGGTGGGTTTTATACATACGTCGATGTTTTTTAAGGATTTTAGATATTACAAAACAAATCACTAATATTTATGATCGGATCCGTCAATAAAGGCACAAACCTTTAGTAATCTCAACAAAGGTGATAACCACTCGTATCTAATAAGATTTTTACATGAATTCGAAATATGTTTTGAATGATGGAGAATATTTGTAACTAAAGGTAATGGTTAGAGAAAACCAACCAAAGATAAGAAAAATTACTATACGAACTTGAAAATTCACTTAAGGTTGTGCATAACAAATATATTCGTAAGTAGACGCAAACAAAATCATTATATAAATTAGTTATATATGAGTAGCGAAAACATACTTCATTTTAACATGAAATATTTTGCCTGTATAAGATGAGGTATATAATAAGAAAATTTTCATTTAGTATTAACCAAAATTTTTAAATATGTTTGATTAAAATCATTTGAGTATTCTTTCGAATAATAAAAACATCTTAAGTTTTAATATTGTTTTAATTTTCTAAATACTTTATATGCATGCTAAAATATATTAAAATTAAGTGTCTTAAGTAGAAAATATATTAAACTTAGTTATTGTCCAATGATTATTATTTTCAAGTTAACCTAAAATAGAAGGTAACTACAAAGAAATATTCACTAAATAAAATTTAAGTTTTATAACTGTTTCATTAGAATCAACCTAAGAAGATGCAAGCAATCTATAATAACCAAAGTTTTTACATCTTTTAAAAATTACAGTACTTTTAATCCTTAAACAAGGAGAGACTTAACTAAAATAATTTTAAAACTTTGAATATTATTTTAACTAATTAATTTATTCTTCTTAAACAACAACTCAATATAAAGTCTTGTAAACACAACTACTAACCAAATATAAATCCGAGTAATCTTCATTCTTCAGAGAGTATTTCACTCTATGTGACTATTAATTTACTTTTATAACATATTTATGAATAAAATATAATATAATAACAAAAGAGATAAACCTCACATTTTGGATTTTGCTAAAAGGAAAAAGAAAAAGAAATCGAAATCGAAAGGACTCCCGTTAATTTCCTATGTTTGTCGCACATCGATCAGGAGGAAGATGGCAACATCACGATTGGCAGCAGCAGCGGCTGAGAGGGTGACCACGGCGGCGAAACGCCAAGCTCTAACGCTAACAGAAGCCGCCGCCGGCAGGATCCGCCACCTCCTACAGCAGCGTCAACGCCCTTTTCTCAAACTCGGCGTCAAAGCTCGCGGTTGTAATGGTCTATCCTACACCCTAAATTATGCAGGTTAGGGTTTCAATTTCTTCCATCTCCGTATTTGAGATTCGCATAAATCGTTCTTCAATCTTCTTACGATTTGACTTCTAATCGCGCCTCTGTAAATTTATAACCTGAATTTTTAGAGAAACTTTGATTACGTATGAGAGTTTTGGTTGCGTGCCCTTTCGATGGTAGGATGAAGGTTAACGTTCATGAAATGAAATACAATTAGTCATATAGTCGATTTAAGTTCGTTTTTGGTGGATTTTGTTTAAAGAACGTAGAGAGGTTGTCTGAGATTGTGCTTATCTAAGTTCTGTGGCCAGGCCCTTTTAACTATCTGTGACTAACTGTGAACTTTTTCTTACGTTAAGGAGGATTTTTAGCTCTAGTATTATTGCACAGTTTAGGCATGTAACATCCAGCTCCTCCCAAGATGTCACCAATCGTGAATTGCCTCCAAGTGGGATTAACTCTTGTGTCCTCTATTCATCCAAAACTAATGAGCGTAAAACGCATCGGTAGCATTTGAGGCTGAGCATCGGTGGTAGACATCTGGCCTTTTCTAGGACCTCGTATTTCAGGTTGAACACTACTTAGAATGCCTTTAGTCAATAGATGTAAATGGTTGCTGCCTTCTAGCCATGTGCCTTTAGTCATAGGTGATGATGTTATCTACATTTATTTGTAGGAATTTATTGTATTATGCTCAGGTTGTCTTGTGTTGCTAGTAATTTGATATGTTATGTGCTTTTACTATATGTTACATGCATCATGTCCTTACTATAGAGGTATTATGAGCCAAGGTTCTCTCTGGGTGCAGCCTCTCTTGGAGTAGATGTAGGTTTGCTCTCATCTCACCCTCTCCAGATCCTGCTATCATGTGGAACTATACTAGATATGTTTTCTTGTCATTCTCTCTAGTGAATGGACTATGTGGGATTTGCCTATTCCCCATAGGGACTCATCATGTTGATTGGCCCTGCCAACTTAAACAGATTATAAGTGGCTCTGATACCATTTGTAACATTGGGCTTCTTAAACGAATGATGTGGGATTTGCCCAAAGTGTCACAAGGCATATAGATAGTTTCACAAATGCCTCTTCTTTGAGTTGCATACAAAACCTGCTTCTATTATATATATAAATTGATAGATAGAACTTTCTATTCTCCTAAAGCATCCAAGGAAACATATTGTAGGGTGTCGTAACTACACCACATAGGATGATAGGAACTTCTTCTGTGCTTCAATGTCAGGTACTTTATGATTGAGTTTAAGGCAATTGTGTTATATACTTATATTTATAGTTGCACTACTGACTGAGATCATTGTGATGTGGTATATTATGACCCAGGATATGGTTCTTATGCATGTGCAACAAGGACATAATATAGTTCGCTAGGTGTGGACATTGGCATCTCTTGCATATCTTGTTTTCATGATTATGGAGAATTGCCTTTGTTCTGAGTGGTTTATAACCATTAAAAGCTATAGAGATACTTGTTAGAAAAAGGGACTAGTCAGCTTAATCTAACTGAAACAGAATAGAAAACCCAGCCACTTCGAGAGGGCCCATCTCCAAATTCAAAACACTGGTAAACAAAAATAAACTAGACTGCCTAAGAACATGAACTTCCTAACATTAAATAAGCTACTAATGCAGCAAATAAAGGAGATAACTGGCCCAATCATCCACTAAACACATACTGCTGTTGACCAGGACTTTCCTCGGACTGTCCAGTAAATGGGTCTGTTTCCTGGGTCCAGCTGGGTTGATTTGACCCACTGGATACGTATCAATACTATACCAAACTTGTACAGGGGAGGGTACAAACATCAAATATAAAATTTAGTTAAAGAGAATACTTCTAATAGTGAGTTTAGTGTCTCGATTTCCAAAATACTTCCTCTATCAATTCCCTGCAGTTCAAATAATGGTATTAAGACAAATCACAAATTGCAAATCCACTCCCTTATCAATTGATTCTGTCTTGCTTAGTAATATTCCTCGTTCCCTCTCTCTCTCTCTCTCTCTAATTAGTCCATATTGATCAACTACTCAATTGATTGTGACCGAATATGGCTCCACGCTCAGGTTTTGACACTTGATAAAGACAACAACATTGATTCAGTTCACGATCTGCTGTATTTGCACAAGAATGATCATCCAGGTTTAATCCTCATTTGTGGAAAACTTCATGGATCTGATAATAACAGCTCATAGGAGCTATCAATGATAATAACCTTGAATGAAAAGAACAAATCGAGAATTGTTATTGATGACATAAATCAACTCATTGAAACAGGCACATCTAGGAGAGAACGAACTATCTGATAATCTCATGAATGAACTGATAGACGCAAAATCTGATCATGTAGCACTTAGCGATAATTTAAATTTCATATGTTCAGCTAATAAGCATCATGGAAAGAATTTTATGAACATCCACTGCTTGAACGGTCATTAATCACAATCGGAAGGAAGGACTGAATCAAAACAGTTTAAGTTTCCCATTCACTTTTGAGGCTATCGCATCTTAGCTGCTACTCACCTTATCAACAAACTACCATTTTGGACCTGCCAATCTCTCAATCCACATGAACAATAAAGCTCCTATTGTAGACTAACTTTTACAGAGTAGTGTCGGCTTATATATATTCAATTGTACAGATTGTTATGTCTAAGGTATTTAGAGAGAATGCTTCTCAATACTGAGTTTAGAGCTTCAATTCCCATATTACTTCCTCACTTCCTCTTATCAATTCTCTGCAACTCGCATCAAAGGCGTCATGGTTTTTCAGTTTTTTATTCTACAATATTTGTAGTTTTTCTCTACTTTGTTTGAACATGTATGGATGTGATTTATCTCAAGCTTCTATTTGGTATCAGAGCATTTTTTTTACTCATTTTTATCTAGACACCAAATAAATAGTGTCACGGTCAACCTAGGTAGAGTTTAATATACTAGTAGTAGTGAATCCTGCATGATTACAATTTTTTTTAAATTTGTGGTCATGCACCTTCCCTTCTCAACTCTTTGCCAAAGTGCCAAACAAGTACATTCTTTTAATAAACTGAAATCTGAAAGGTTGAAGAAAAATATTTTTTTGTCACCCAAGATTTCAAGAATATTGGTTCTCTTATGTAATTAGTCGTTAGCATAGCCAAATATCTGGATTGCTTCACTATTTTCTTTCAATTGTGAACTCAAGATATTAGTTGTATGCATATCATGACACTGGTTTATAAATGTGCAGATGAAAAAGGGAAATTTGATGAGTTGATTGAGGACAAGGGTGTGAAGATATTGATTGACCCAAAAGCTCTAATGCATGTTATTGGTACCAAGATGGATTTTGTAGATGACAAACTCAGGTAATTAAGAAGCTTATTGTTATTTGTTTATTTATTTATATTGGTTTATTTATTCTCTCTATAGTTTACTGGATTACGTAATAAGCATGAATTACTGAAAATTGTTGACCCTCGTGTATGCACTTTTAAGATGATTTTGAAAGATTCAAATATTGTTGTTATTGGTGCAGATCTGAATTTATTTTCATAAATCCAAACTCGAAAGGACAGTGTGGCTGTGGGGAGTCTTTTATGACGACAAGTAGCACAGAAGCTGCAAAGCCAGGTGGCAGTTCTTAATCTTTTTCAGCAAACTAAGGCTATGTCTGAACCACACGCATCATAATTTCTGTATAATTTGTAATTTGTGTCAAAGCAGTTAAATCACCTATATAGCTTTTTGATGATAATAACAGTTTCTTTCATGTGTGGAAACTGAAAAGGAGGTTATTTCCTATTTTGTTTTACAAGTTTGTTGTTTGATTGTAGTAGAACATCTCATAACAAAACATTGTTCATAACATTGTCAGATCGCCGTACATCTCTTTTAAAGTAGCAATAACAAACCTTCGCAATCCATAGTAACATGTATTTGAAAAATTACCTTGGTGAGGAACGCAATGTGATGAGTTGACAGGTTTCGAGTTGATTGGATGACCTGGTGAATTCAAACACAGACCATATATTTATTTCGTGTTGAAGCAACTCTAATTTGAATTCACTCAAAATTGTATAATATGCACTACCTTTGTAGTCTATTCGTCTAAATGATTCAAATGAGTTGTAATCATGTTCCGATCAAGTTAATAGACGTAATAGATGGTTTGGAAATTGAATATGGTTTCGAATAACCAAAAGAGCACAAAATCATATGAAAAAAACAAACGTACTTTGTAAAGTTTACTTTAATTCATTGGTTATTATATAAAGCTGCGCCTTTTTGAAGAAACATTGAGACAAGTTTTTATTAGAAAGGAAGCTTTTAATACACATAATTGTTTGGTTATAAATATATTTTGTATTTGAATATATAATTACAAATAGCTACAAGGGGGCAATAACTGTACTTTAACTATTGGGGGCTATAAATAAGTGAACCATCGCTCTTGAGATCTTATTTGAAAATAAAACAAACACAAATCGAGTAAGATGCTTTGTAAAGTTTACTTTAATTCATTGGTCATTACCTTTTCTATAAAAAAAGTATCACGTGTTTGCTTATTAGTCAAAATTAATGAATTCACGTGTTTTATATTTAAGAATAAGAAAACAAATTTATTTTAGAGTAATGATATGTTTCACACGTATTATAAGTTATTAATTCTTCAAGAATACCATATTGAAGGAATTATAAAACTATAATATGATAATATTCTTTAAAGAAATGCTCAAATAAAAAAGCTTTTAAAACTAAAAAGTGTAATAAGTAATATTAACCATCAATCTTTTTAATTGAGATCAAATTATTGGAAAAAATCTGTTAGAGATGTATTTTAGGAATAACCATTGTTGTTGACATTTTTGTAAGTTGCTCGCTTTTTCTAAACCTTAATAACTTTTATGTACGAAATTACACAATAAAACGAGCATTATTTATCTTTAAAATGAGTATTATATTGTTATATAAAAATAATAATTTTTTTTTACATTTCTTAGCTCATATCTCATCATTGTATCATTAATGTAGTTTATTGTATCTTTTTGTTAGTAATTGTGTTTAACTGAATACTATTGTGTTTTTCTAATATGATGAATTTTAAAAAAATATAACGGTGAAATAGCATTTTTGTGTATCTATAATATATAAACGAAATAATAAATTAACAACTAATTTTTCTAATACATTAAAAACAATGATAAATAATTGCGGAACAATAAGGCCGGTTGGCATGGGTCCTATGGGATGTTGAGGCCAGATGGTAGGTGAGGGTGAGACAATATTTATTAGAGAGATACAATAAATAATATTAATTATATTATAAACTGAAATTTACAAATCAAAATATTAATTTTATTTCTAATTAATTATATTAATATATATATACAAATAATATTTAAACAATAAAAATATAGTTTATATTAAAAAATAATATAAAAGTTCAACTAGAAATTTATATATTATCAGTTAGAATCAATAACAGTCAGTAGTTAAAGTTTTATATTTAAAATCTGATTTTTTTATAATTAATTAATTATTTTAATTGGTTTGAAAAACAACTTCAAACCCGCTGAAGCACGAATCTACTAGTTTATATTAAATGTATAATATATAATGATAATAAATTGAGAAAAACCACTCTCATAATCGTGGGCGAGATACAAGTAAATAGTAAAATATTATGGAAAAGTTTTTTGGATTCAAGATTTTTAAGTTTCAAACCATGTGAAAAACATACGTACCTTCACAAATATGTCTTCTCTCCTTCGCACACTTGCGAGTAGTAAATATTCAACGAAATATTCAATGGGTAACATACATACCCCCCACAAACATACATAAGATGAGAGAAGTGACATTTTTTAATCAATAGTTATACAAGTTATACTTTTACATTATATTTAATATAAATATTAGTAAATATATGTTTAAGTAATATAAATATATAATGCAGCTAAATATAAAATAACTATTGATTTGGTCGTATCTTTGTAAACTAACTGCTGTTACAGAGTAAACTATAGTTTATAAATGTAAATTGTTCAAATTGATATACGAAACCTAGGTTCTTTATTTATATACTGAAAAACATGTTTAAAAATAGGTCTAAAATTATCTTATATAAATATTGAAACACATGATAAATTTTTATATATAAAAAGAGAAAAGTAAATACCGGGTCATAAACATAACATTGATTTTTTATTTTTTTAATATAAGTATAATATTTAAATATTTTTCCTTCTTTTGGAAAAATAGAATAGTATTCTATATGCATTTAATCATCACTATCATAGATATTAGAGGGCTGGCAGCCTAATAACATCTACGTGTAGGTGGTTGAAAGTTGTTGGATAAATATACTGATTTAAATTTATAATTAGAAATTATGTAACTTCGCTGTTTGAAAATTTAAATAATAAAACGAAAAGAAGAATATATATTTGTCAAATTCTATTTTCTCTTTTATAAATATAAAATATACGAATTTCATATCCCTATAAACTTGTGATTACATATTTCATATTGCTTGAAGTTATATTTGAAGTGTATTATGTATAATGCATTGAAAGCTTATATATTAAAAAAATACATGATTTTACAAGTTTAGAGAGAAGTATATGTAATTCCTTAAACTTTATATACAGTAATCTATAAATGCCTAACGCTTTTTTTTAGTATAAGTTCTTAGTGTTTAGTATTGTTTTTATTTTTATTTTTAATGCTTATTAGAAGCAATTTATTTTTCTTTTACTAACAAAAAACCTGATATTTTCATAAATTTCAAATATACTATTATGATTTAGCTA